>BLKM01007573.1:0-67262 GCA_013340265.1 Coptotermes formosanus | reverse complement strand
ACAAAACACATAAACGCAATGTGGGCACCACGTAGAATTTTTTAATGTTAAACCTGGTCGTATGTAAAGTTACCGCTAGGCTTTAAAAGGTTAATTTTTATCCTAATTTATACATATACAAAAGTGTATACTTTAACCCACTGTGAAGTGGAAGGCCTTCCCCTTTCTGGAAAGTAGAGTTTCAATGTTCATGTTTTTGAGAGCGGCTTGATGATGGCCATAACAAGCCGAAACTTGTTGCTCAAATCTCCAAATAAAGATATATAACAGAGTTGGTTGCGACTGATTTTTTGTAAAAATTGGAACATACGCCAACGGTGATGTTGAACATTAAAATTAAAAAAGATTTATTGTTGTTCCCTATCAAATATTTCATCAGTTATACCTTCTTGTTACCGTTTTTAGAACTAAAATATTTTTATCTGTAACTCCCCGTTCAGACTTTTACCGCAAATATATAATATAACTCAGGTTTCTACTCTAATATATCCCATGCACCAAGAGGAAAACTGCAGTTGCTTCAAAAGTATTTTTATAACCGTAACAAATGAAATGGGTTTTTGCTGACAAATGTCAACCAAGCAAATGTCAAGGTCTGGATTCCGAAGCTGCGACCTTGAAGATCATAATTATTTAGAGGGAGAAGGTGTAATGCAGCATAATGTTCAATGCCACAAAAACAAAATTACATTTGTTACGAAATCATTGTTCTTACTGAGTTGGCTGCGAAAGCTGTAATCTTCTGTTGCCTTTGCTAACTCATGTTCCGGTGTCTCCAGTTTGTATATGTGGTCCACTGTTGACTGTGCAGTAGGGTATATAGACAACAGCGGAATATAGCAAAAGTTTCAGTTATGTATTTACTTATCAAAAATTGTTTTGAATCTAGTTCTGTGACGTACAAATTTTTAAGGTGTTTGATAATTATATAAATAAGGGGACAACTAACTTCATGCAATAGAGCCCTAACAATGACTCTGATTCGTCAAAAAATTTTCCACCTTTATATAATTTCAAGGTTATTTGCTGCAGTCACAGAACCAAGCCAGATTAATCCTCACAAGCCAGAAGAATCCATTTGCACCCTCACAAAATACAAACTTCAATTTTAATATTATCCTTCCGGCCACTCGTCGCTTCTGAACTGTTGAAATTCCTGATTTATTTTTTCAAGATAGGCCTAATGAGCGATTTCGAAAGATACAAAATTTATACTGACTACCTGAGTAAAAGCTAATAGAAACTAACCTAAAAACATGTGTTAGGGTCGTCTCCCAACAAACGAGAGGCGAAATAGCATACGCTATAGTGACTGGGCTATAGACTGAGTGGCTGAGGAACTGAGTTTAGTTCTCCGGCAAGGGAAAGCAGGTTTGCCTCAAATGCTAAGCCTCTAGGCCAAATATGGGGCCCAGACAGCTTCCTACTCTATCGGTAACGGGCACCCTTCGACAGAAGCAAAGCGATCGGAGCGTGAAACTGACCACCTACCTCAACCTATTGCCGTGTTCACTTCCCCATAAGCCTTCATGGTATGCCCAAAGACAAGTTTACATTTACTTCTCCTTCCCAAGAACTGATGATCACACAGACAAAAGGGAAAAATAATTAAGCTGTAAAAATAACTCAGCGACAACAACAAATCCGCTTTGTCTTTAATCATTCGTACTTACAAAAACACTAACATTACAGTGAAGCAGCAGCCATAACTAGTCGCACTGTGCACGTGCCAGGAGAGCAACTTTCTGTGCGCGCTGAACCACTTCTGGGCAGTGTTTTTTACGAACCAGACGGCAGTCCTGGAAAAATCCTTCGTTCCTCGGAAACCCATGACTATGATCGTTGAAGGTGACCAGGCCTGAACAGAACACAGAAGTAATGTACGACAAAAGTAAACCTTCTGGCAGCCTCATTACTACTGCTGTACGCTTTTAATGTTGTTGCACCTGATGGTTAGGCTACAGCAAACTGCATAATAAGGATCTGCATTAATTGGTCCACCACCAAAAGGCAGTGGGTAATCAAATTAAGGCAAATATAATGAACAGTTTATGTGGAAAGCATAGGGTGAAGAGAAATGCTTAGAGCAGGCGCTCCCGAAAGGGAGGGGTGGCTGCTGGGCAGCAGTCCCTCTGTAAATGGAATTAAAAAAAAAACAGATTTTGTAGACTCGATGATATCAAACGTTTTGTATGATTTACCCCTCAACGAAAATCAGCCACTGAAATCGGCCGATGACTAGTATATGAGAATTTTGGAAAATAAAATTAAAATCTTAAGAAATCTTAAATGAACTTAAAAAACAAGAAGATTAGATTTCGTGGTTTAAATAAGATGAGTGAGTTATGGAAAATGTAGTTACGCTTAGGCGTATACGTATATAAATTCATAAATAAATAAAAGGTAAGACTAACATACTTTGGTTATTCATTACCAACGAACATTTCTGAGACGTAAGTTTGAATGATTTTCATTAAAATTGTTCCGCATTCTCAGGAGTAACTAAACACGAGGTCCGATATATTATTTTTCTTCAGAGAATCACTAATCTATAACGGTAACGAACTACTGTTCTAGCAGGTGTTACAGCTAGTAAGCTTACTACAAACTTCTAACCTCCTCAACTTCCAAATCTTATTTTATATGAAACTTCTAGAAGAATCACAGTGCACTCACCAAGACCCCAGATCCGACCACCACGAAATTCGCCCTCAAATTTCATTCCATCCGCCCTCCAGAACACTCCATGGCCATGAAACCAACCCTGCATGAATTCACCCTCATACCTGTGGAAATCAAATTTTATGGAAATGTAGCCGAACCTTTGTAAAGAGTCATATTTCTACTGATTTAGAAAAGAGAAATAAATTCTCCCTGTCCATGCCATAAACTCATATATTGGGCGTAGAACTGCAGCTCCACTCATTCTTAACCTTGGCACTATATGGAGGTGAGTGCTCAATTTCACGCCCCGGCCGCTTTACCGCCGGCAAAGAAGCGGGGGCCATCAAGAAGGAGGCTGGGGGTGGACCCCAGATCTGGTCTGGACGTTCTGCAGAAGAGAAATGCCTCTTGCCGCTACCAGTTACTGGCAGTTTTCAAATGTTTCTACGTTACACGTCACGTTTACCTCTTATTTCGTTATTCTGTCGCTACATACGAGGGTCTGTCCTCCATCAGGAACTGACCTACGGCGTCGCTTTGCAATACGGACATAAGACTCTATGAAAAATACTGGGAGTGCGCTGTTTGCTGTCAGATTCACGTGCGACTTAAACGCAAAGACTTACATTAACAGGGACGTAACAGAACTGAACGAAGTACGATTAACTCCTTAACAATCCCGAAGTTGCTCAAACGTTCCAGAAACTTCCAGCCTTATATGGGCCACAAAATCACAAAAGCCGATTCCTGGGCTGTGCCCCGATCCACACAAACTCAGTAAGCCTACACACAATCATAGTGTTATTTTTCTGTAAAGATCAATTTTAATCTTATCCTCACATCTACGCCCATGTCTCTCAAGTGTTCGTGTTCCCCTTAGGTTCTCCGTGTAGAAACCTGAGAGCTATTCTCATCTATCCTATGCGTGCTACATGTCTCGCCCTTTTATGTTCCATGCTTTAATCTTCTTCATACTACTAGCAAACTCCTAATAACGTACTTATTTCATCCTCCTATTATTTCCTCTCTCCTAGTTGAAAATATTCTTGGAATGCCTGACAGAACCACGCGTAGTTGGGGATAATATTAAAATGGACGTTACAGAAATATATTGGTATATGGGATTAATTCAACAGAGTCAGAACACAGTCCAGTGGTGGGTTCTGTCACGTCTGTAATGGAACTTCTTCTATAAAAACTGGAGAATTTTATAACCAGTTAATCGTCCACTACAAGGGTCCACAAATTCTTCAAAAGTCTAAGAACCACTTCAAAATTCTAGGCGCCACAATACAAAACTACTTCGCCCCGGGTACCTGGCACCAGGCATTTGTTCACCCGAGCTGTATCAACTACTCAAGACTGTATTCTGTGGTGCTTTTATTTTGTTACATGCGTTACTAGTGGCTGCGTGGGTAAGAAGGTAAGAAGGCATCCATACTTGGCTCCGTCAGGAAAGCACATGACACCGAGGCCTGTGCAGAGCCCGTTCTGGAAGGCGCCGTCGTATCGCGTGCCATTTGGCAGACAGAGATGCCCCATGCCGTGTTTCTGACCCCGCTGGTTCCAGTCGCCCACATACCGCGTACCGTCAGGGTAGCGGTGAGCGCCGTTCTTCACTACGCCGTGCGCTACTGCAACATGGCAGAAGTTAGCCAACGATTTGCGGAATCGGAGCCTTTCACATGGTTAAAACAGCCATTACTACGTCAAATTTAATTACTCCGATCCCACACACTTCAAGTGAACTGAAGGCATTCTGTTTCCTCGTTCTGCCCACGACTGTGTGCCTCCCCTGAGGTTTAGAAAATAGCCTTAATACGAACTGAAAAAATTGATCACGCTGTGACTATTGCCGTAGGTTTTAAAAAGCTTAGATTTTGAACAGACTAGTAAAAATATGAATTTCAACCCTCGTCTTTTCTCTGACTTTCGATTCAGAATGCAGGTTTAGGCATCCTGAAAGAGACTAAAGTTATTGGTGATGAAGTTGCACAAAATCCATTCACACAATTTATGATGATTTCTTTAATGTTATAAAAATAATCTGATGAGATCATGGTATCATGTAAATACTCAGCTACGAAGTGCTGAATGACAATCTCTGCTATTCAGAACTATTTATTCTCCTGTTAACAACTACGTCTCCTCTTTTATGTCACCCTTTTCAGGTTCAGTTCCAGCTCCAAAAGCTAGGGAGCACTGCCAAATCATGCAGTCAGGTAGTAAAGAGAGTTTTTCGGACACAAATATAGATGAATTTAATTTATTGTTAAGGAAGAAACATGGGATGATGTCCTGAAACTGGAAGATGCTAATATATCCTATGAAAAATTTTATCAGTTGTTAAGACACTATTTTGATAGAGCCTTTCCCATTAAATTAAATTCTATGAGGAAAAACAAAATAAAGAAAAGGTGGGTTACAAAAGGGATTTTAGTTTCAAAGAGAAGAATGTGTTTCTTAAATAGAGTAAAAAGGGTTAATTCTTTAACTCCAAAAGCACTTGAATGTATGAATAATTACCAACAAAGTATGAAAACTCTTATAAAAGAAGCCAAGAAAAGGGAATTTGAAAAGTGTATATCTCTTGCAAAAAATAAAACTAGAACATTATGGCAGATTATAAATAGAGAAATGGGAAACTCAAGGCAGAAAGTGGAAAATATTGAGTTAAGGTATAACACAGAGATCATAACAAACCCACAACCAATCTCAGAGAAGTTCAACTCTTTTTTTATAGAATCAGTGCAATCCCTTAGAATGAGTAACAATTTAACTCGGTCATTAAAACCTCCATCTCAAAACACTAATTATTTCCATGCCTGTATGTTTATTTCCCCAGTAACAGAATGCGAAGTAGAGAACATAAAAAAAGTCTAAAAAATTCATATTCAGCCGGTTTTGATGAAATCCCGGAGGCTATAGTTAAAACCAGTGTGCACTATATAAAGAAACCATTGACCCATATATTTAATCTTTCATTACAAAAGGCACTTTTCCCTGATAGCTTGAAGGTCACAAAAATACGGCCCGTTTTTAAAAAGGGAGAAAAGTCAGTTATTACTAATTATGGACCCATCTCAGTACTTTCAGTATTCTCTAAGATACTTGGAAAACTGATGTATAAAAGGTTAATTTCTTATATCGATACATTTAATATACTTACCCCAGAGCAACATGGTTTTAGGAAGTGCAAATCCACTCATACTGCGGTTCAATCATTTGTAGAACATATTCAGGAGGCTTTAGATAAGCAACAGTATGTCATAGGAATTTGCTTAGATTTAACAAGAGCATATGATGTTGTAAATCACTCTATACTTTTAGATAAACTGGAATTCTATGGTATTAGGGGTCCAGGTAAAGCTTGGTTTGAGTCATATTTATCTAACCGATCGCAGTTTGTTGAAATAACACATACAGACTACCAAAAGTCCACTCAAAATTCGTACTCTTCAAAGTTAAGAAAACTTCACTTCGGAATTCCGCAAGGATCGATTTTGGGACCAGTATTATTTTTGTTATATATAAATTATTTAACAACTTTTATAAAAGATGTAAAAATGGTCCTATATGCTGATGATACCAATATATTGGTTACCAACAAAAACAAAGAGTCTCTAAACACGAAATTAACCATGGTTATGATGCAGTTAGAGGAATGGTTATCAAGGAATGAATTAGTTGTAAACACTCAAAAAATATTTGTAATGTATTTTCACAATAGGCGCCATTATTTGTGTAAGAAACCAAGGGTTGTGTATAATGGCAAGGAAATTAATTATTGCTCTCAATCAAAATTATTAGGTTTACACATTACGGAAAATTTGAATTGGAAAATACATATTCCAAATTTATATTTAAATTTGTGTCGTATATTATATATTATAAAATCTCTAAAAGATACTATAAGCCTACAAATGATTTTATATATCTATTATGCTCACTTTCAAGCTTGCTTGCAATGCGGCATCATTTTCTGGGGATATGATAGTGACATTATAAAGATCTTTCGCTTGCAAAAAAAGGTAATTAGACTGATCTCTGGTATTGGTAGGTTGGTTTCATGTAGAAGTGTGTTTAGGGATTACAAAATATTAACTGTACCATCTCTATATATATTGGAGACTTTATATTTCATAAAGAAACATTTGAAACATTTAAAATCCAATGAGCAGCTGTATGACTATAACACTAGAGGTAAGACAAATTACCACAAATTGAGTTGCAACACTTCCCAATACCAAAAGAGTGTCACAAACATGGGTGTTAAATTACATAATTGTCTGCCTAATAGATTAAAAACCTTGACTAGTGTTAATATATTTAAATACGAAGTAAAGCGGATACTCCTTGAAAACCCCTTTTATACTCTACACGAATTTTATAATTGGAAAGAGTCTTAGTGATCTGGTTTTATTTTATGAGGAAGAGTAGTTTGGTATGTTGTTCTGTATGAGTTGTTGTTTTTATGTACTTATCTTGTAGGATACATTTTTGTACATTTGTATGTGTCAACTGACTTACCCTAATATCATTATGTGATTTTACGTTGTTATTAGGAATTTTAGTTTTGGTGTGTTTGTCTTGTAAAATGCATTTTTAGCACATTTTCATATATGTAAACTGACTTACCCAAATGTCACTATGTGATTTTAAGGGAATAAATAAAAATATAAATAAATAAATAAATAAATAAATAAATATAAATAGATGTATCTTCAGATTTAAGAAATTGATTTTGAGCCAAATTTTGTGACTCCTGTGACAAAGGAAAATAATTCTTAAAAGTTTTCCGTTGATAGCTAAATTTTGAATAATATATTTAAGAGTTCTGACGAGGGTCATGTTGGTAGACAAAAAAACCACAGACTTTTTTAAAACATTTGACATTATTTCTTGCCACATACATCAAGAAATATAAAAAAATCTGTGGCTGTATGAAAGGTTTAGAAGAGTGTGTTGACAAATGAATACTTACTGGTGTCCATTGCTTGGTAGCTCCTCGCAGAATGGCTGTAAGTTGACTTTGCAGACTTAAACATGAAGCCATACAAATTACCTTATCTTGTTACTGCACTTGCACAGATTCCTGTAATCACTGTTCGTGCGTGATATGTAGAAATAAGTCACATTATTTATACCTTTTGGTAACTGATGCTTATTTCTGTTCTTTTCACACACTACGCTCATGTTCTCATTGTGGGCTATACATAATACAATGAAAATGACAACAGGATTGGAAACAGGCATCTTCTGAAATAGTTGTTTAAAGAAATTACTCCCTTCTGATTTACAAGGTTACATATTTTCGACAGACACTTCTGTCACTTTGAAAAGACCTGCTGTCTCAGTGGTCAGTGTAGAGTTACTTGAGTCTTGTGTGATATAACTGCAGCTGCCAAAGATTTGGTAAGAATTCTTGTAACATTCACTGATTAAGATCAGGTTAGAATCCTTCATTAGGTCCATGTTTTTGGTAAATCATCATTCATTATCTTCATGAATTAGCCTCATTAGACTAACTCAATGATCTGTATTCATAATCAGTTTCTCCACCTTGTAAACAAGCTTCTCTTTCTGCCTTTTGCTGTATCCTAACATAACCCTACATGCCCTTCCCATAATTCTCAGGGAGTATTTCAGGTATCTTCTTCTGAACACATTACTAGTGTTGCAGAGTAAGGCTGACAATGGGGCAGCCAACCTCTTCGCTGTCAGCAAAGCACACCATATGTACTACATCCAAATTGAAGGTGGCTTCTTCTGTCCGAATTAATGATCATTTTTTAAGGTTTTTTTGCAACCCCAAATCTGGACCCTCAACATATGTGACCTCCACAGGAATGTCTGCAGATATTTTAACTCCCCAGAGATTGGATCCTTTATTCGTCCATGGGTTATTACTTAATATATGTGTGGACCACTCCAACATACTTCGTTCTGTTCATATTATACTCAATGTGCATGAAGGAGGCTTCAGTGAACTTAAAGCTTGAAACATCAGTTCAACACTGCAGTATATTCATAAAGTCGTGCACTTATCAGTTGTTAAATTAAACATTCAGAGTTCATGTCCACACCAAAAGCCCTACCTTGAGATGTTCATAACACCCTTAAGATGCTGGTTACCTTCTTAGCCAATCCAGAAGGTTCCTGTTATGGCACACAAGACTTCTCTGCACAGAAGTCTGTGAGCTGACTCTGTACTGAGCCAGCATAATCCTCTTCAAAACTGCATTGCATGTTACTGAAAGACGTAGTACCAAAAAAAAAAGTGAAGTATGGAAAATATGGAAGAGAGTGGTAGGAGTGAGAAAAACCACATCTGCCACAGCTGGACAACTAACAACTGATGTACCATGCAGTTAATGAAATCAGGTATTTGTAGAAGTTAGTGATGTTTACTTGTCAAGGTAAACATAAGCACCGTAAAGAAACACAACAATATGATACTGTATGTTCCATAATTAAATTAAAGATGGCTGGAGGTGATGCCCTGTGTTTGGCTTTTGTGCCATCAGTGTTGAAACTTCACCTTTCAACACTAAAGAATAAATCAGTGGGTATGTTCCTCAGTTGATATTACAATTATCATTGGAAATTATAATTAATGTGAGATATTTCAAACAGTTTATTCTAGGAAGATTGCAACTGAAACCATTATTTACATTTCTGTATACATCTCCACATATTCCAACTATACTGCATAGCCAGAATTTTATTTATATAACTTAATGAGTCTAATAGCTTCTCTCCAACCTGTCTCAATGGCTCCATGGACAGTTGAGAAGTAAGAACTGTGTGTTGCCTCTCCAGCAAAATGCAAAACCTTTCAACAAAAGAAAAGATAATCAGACAGACAGGCACCTGCTGGCAAAATCCTACTGTCCAGTCATCATGAAGATATGAAACAGTACAAATAAATTTCACATGATGAGCCCAGATGTTACAGAACATTCCTGTAATCAGAGAAAGCACATACAACTACAAGAAAAATTGTTGATTATGCTTATGATGTTAATCAGCCAAGTGTTAGTGTAAATATCATGCAGTAGACAGCAAAAATTCTCTTACAGGCCAGCAAAGAAATTTGACCAGATGTAAACATAAATAAAGTATATAGGAATAACATGAAATAAGAACTGATAACAAAGTTTAACTTTAATCTTTATTGTCTGTGAATACAGAATTTTAAATTCTCCACTATTATGGGAGATTTTAATCTGGGGGGAATAATATTAGTACCAAAAAATGCAACACTCGGCCAGCTGTGCTATGTGCATGGGACATTACAATATGCAACATACAGCCAATAAACATGAATTATATCTAACATAAAAATGACTAAATTCAGCTCTGGTCCATACATTAAAAATCACAACTTGAAACAATTCCTTACATATATTCTGAAACAAAAAAACAAACAAACAAACAAACAAACCTCCTGAAGATCTGGATTGCAATCAATAAACAAATTATAAACAGTGAACCTTCTATGTTATGACACAATGTAGACTAAAAGGTGGGTAGTAATATTTCAGATAAAAATACTGCCTCCACCTTCGGAGTTAAATCACTACAACCATGATGGTGGGGTAGTACATTCTTCTGAAACCTTGGCATCACCTAGCAGAAGGGAATTTCAACCCTGAAGATTGAGGCACAATATTCCCCACAAGTGCTGGTCCACAACTACAGCATCTTTTCCCATTAATTCTACAACAACCATCCCATCATTTCCTGCTATATAACCTAAGTTAATGTAATCACTTACATAAATTAGGAACAAATAAACAACTGGTCACGCTGATACATACGGAAATCCCATTGTCATTAGCCACTGGCTCAGACAACTGAGCAGCAGAAACTCCTCTTCTCTCTGTCTCCATGCTGCGAAAGCTGTATGACCCACGGAAGTGAGGGTTTGATGACCAGGAAGATCTAACAAGAAATAAACAGTTTTAGTGGGAAATATCACTTTGAAAGTCTGACAGGAAACTGAGCATTTAACAGCTCTGTTAGTAATATAAGAAATCATGATATTTCTTATAGATTTTGTGTATCTGCCAGTCAAACCAAATTGGGATAGCCAGTGTCCTAGCCGAAATTCACACCAAGCACCTCACAAATACAAGTCCTCAGTATTACTCTTATGCCTGTCTGCTTCTGTTTTTATCCAGTAAGATACAGTACCTCAGGATACGTTCAGGTGGTGGCACAGTTACGTCTAAAGCTGTGCCCATGAGTTCACTGAGGAACTGGTAAGTTTCCTGCTTTACTTCTTCCTCAGATAACTGTTCCATATATCGAGCTGCAGAACCAGAGAGCCAGGCACTTAAAATGAGAGGCTGATTATCTACAGCTTGAAATGCCAATATTTCGTGCAGCCAGCACTTCTGAAACACAAAACACATATTGGTTCTGGAAAGGGGAAAATAATGTATGATACTTTCGACAATGGAATAAAAGTGCTGGTGACAGACACTAATTCATGTTACAGAAGGCATAAAAGTGAATGTAACGCTGCGGCATACTGTGATTTTTGCGGTCCTTAATGCACATATCAGTCAAGTCACTTTGTTTGAATAGTGTTTGCCACAAACCAAAAAATGAATATGGAAAGCATTGCCATGGAAACACAATGAGGATTTCTCTTTTGTAGCGTTGAGCTACATATGTCATTGTATAAGAAGTACTCTGGTCTTCATGTAAGGTGCCTAATATTTTTGTTCCCATTTTTACCAAACTTAGTCTCGACAGATTTTAATAAACGTCCCCAATATAAAATTTACTGAAAATCTGCCTGGTGGGAGCCAAGTGGTTCCATGCAGACGGACGGACGGACCGACCGACAGACAGACAGACAAGATTAAGCTAATATTCACCTTTCACAGCTTTGGGAACATGCCTAGAAAAGCAATTTAAAAGCGCATAGAAGAGGAACAGCTGTGTATGGACATAAGCTGAACAAGCACTGGGTTTCTCAAACAACTGCCACTGCATCTTTAAAACGTCCTGGAAATGTGTATGTTGTATGTTACAGCAATGAACATCTGAGTGATGTGAAAGACCCCATATGTTAAACCAGTGGTGAAACTGGTAATGATTTCTTCTCATCCACCATGCAACTCAGAAAGGTGACGTAATTGCACAACACTGATATAATTTTATAAAACTAAATAACAGAATCTCAGACTTCAGAGGAAGAGCAGAAAATGAAATTCCCTTGCTTAAGGTGTCAACGCAAAAAATTCCCAGTTGACAGATATTTGATGTACCTGTTGAGTGAATATTTTATTCCTTACCTCATCAGTACATGGAACAGTTTCATTGGTCTTCAGAACACCGAAAACATTAAAGCCATCAGGCCACCATTTATATGGGAACTTCAGATATATTTTGTCAACAGTGCCAATACTTAACCCCTGCAAAAAAACAAAAAACATGTACATTTAACTTTGTTTCAGTTTCCACATTTTAACATAAGAAGCTACCAACATTACAAAAACTACAGTGAATTAATTGGAGTTTATAACATAAGAACATTAACATACATCATATTTAGTTAATAAATAAGACATCACTCCCTTCTCTGTACATTTACATGCAAATTACATGCTTTAAACAGCATCTGAATGTATAAAACCGGGAAAGTACTCTCAAAACTCTTGACGAACACTTTATGCCCTGTATTACCTGTGTTACTTGTATTATTGGTTTATTGTATTACTGGGTGTTCATTTCCTCTTCATAAATTAAAGGCTTCATATGACCCCAAAGATAAAAATCTTGGTGGCCAGTGTCTACAAATGCAATGAACAGGACAGGTATAGTGGTGAAGGTCTCTTATCGTATGATGATGGCTGTGAAATTCCACAGAATTCATTAGGAACCCTTCAGACTGGAAACTACCTTCAATATTTTTCAACTGCACTTTTTGCAGTCCCATTGCAGAAACCATAGAAGTAATGCACATCAAGGACACATGTGCATATATCTGGCATTCACAAACCTTGGGTGCCTGGGTGCCCAAAGCAACTTAAGTCTTGTATGGTGGCACCTATATTTTCAGTATAATTACGGCAGGTTTTTCAGCCTTACATACAGAAATCTGCGTCAGTTCACATACACCCAAGCAGAAAGTGTTAAATAACAGTCAGGCTCACAGGTCACTCCAGAATTGTGGGTGCTCAGTACAGAACGCCTTACATCACTCCTCTGGCACCTAGAATTTGATCGTTGCTCCTAGACTTTTGGAACATTTTTGGACCCCTGACATAAAACATTTCTTATTCAAAATTAGCAGATTAATTACCTCCTTCAGTTTGTGTATTTATTCCTGGGACAGTTGTACGTCTAAATACACAACACAATTTTTCCCTCAGTTCCTCCCTATAACTTTATGACATGATTCTTAATCAAGCACAGGGACACATTTACTTTGCCTCATCTTATTTTCTTGAGAATAAAGGACTCTGGCAATTTTTTAACTAAATGATAACACACATTTCCTAAATTCATTGCAGCAACTGATAAAGCTGTTCTTCACACTGCCTACACTTTGGCATATAAATCAACTGCAAAAATACTGACAGTTCTTGACAAAATAATTAGAGGCATTCAAAGTAGTCAGGTACCTAGAACTT
This sequence comes from Coptotermes formosanus, assembly GCA_013340265.1. NCBI lineage: Eukaryota > Metazoa > Arthropoda > Insecta > Blattodea > Rhinotermitidae > Coptotermes > Coptotermes formosanus. Next base: position 53,946 of record BLKM01007573.1, on the reverse strand, counting down.
ACATTGATTGCATTCAATTTTTCCTCTGGCAATGCTGGCTCAAACATCGACTCTGCTCTTTCCTTCAGTACACCAAGGCTCACAGTAACAATAACATGACGGGCAGCATAAACTGAACGATCAGCACATTCCACAACAACTCTGTTCTTGTTCCGTCCAGATAAAATGTTCCACATAATTTTTTTTACTTCTTTTGACAAGTTCGTTTTATTTCTCACAGGTAACTCATTTGCAGGATCAGGAATTTTCCTCTGAAAATAATTTGTCCATATTATAAATGCAAATAAAAAATTAATTTATGAGGATATATGTATGTGTACATGTACCCAAGAAATTTTAAGATGGTCTATACACCAAACAATCATAAATATAAATTTTTACTTTTATGCAAATACATCACATTATAGAACCATTCCTTGTATGTGCTGAATATTGAGAATGGTATCACTGTATTTTAATACATGATACATATTATTCTAAGTAAAATAATTAAGTGAATTTCAAGTGAAATCTGTTTGTGTGGGTCTTTGAACACAGCATACATTCATGATGTAAGTCACATGAACATTTTCAGAATTTCTGAGTCAAGTGCCCACCAGTTTAAGGTTGATTAGCAGTGCCATAAAATCAGAGAATACTGGATGGCTGCTGATACCTATGGGCAGTGATTAAGCATTCCGAAACTAAATGTTTGAAATTGTTTTGTTATCAGACATATTGTAATGCATCCACAATTTGGTTTTGGATCTATTACAAACAGAAATTCAGGACACACACAGTATATGTCCTCTGAATGGCGTGTGGGTCTCAATTCTTACTGGATGTGGCACCACGTCATTGGGTGATTAGTGCCAACATTTTGCGACAGTATGGTGGTCTTACCTTCAAGAGTCAAAAGAAGTCCACAAAGACTTTTTATCGAGGGTTCAAGGCTGATGACTCAAAGAGGATGGGATGGGTGGTGAGTGATATGTGTGTGTTTATCTGGAGAAACCCCCTTGTACAGAAACTTAAAAAAGGAAAAAAGTCTGTGTTTCACAAAAAAGAGGCACATGGTGCACTGTAATAATGCTTCTACATTCAGTTGATACCAAATGTACCAACAGTTACTTGAACTGATGATCAGGATTATGGTTCAAGCACAACATTCACCACATTCAGATCCTTGCAATGCTTTTCCCTTCCTTTAGTATGGTCGTTACCGCATTTTAAACAGCTTTTCATATCCGTGATATGTTTACTGAGACAAACAGTAGTTCAAATAACCATAAATGCACTTTGTGGAAGGAAATTAATGTTCCCTTTCACAATCCTGGTGAATAGCTCACCGTCAATAAATCCAAAACTGTTGAATAACCAGACTTCCAAGCCCAGTTCTGCTTTCCTTCACATTCCTTATATTCCACTCCATTATGGCCAGAAGTTTCGAACCAGGAATCAGCAGAATCAAATATGTTTTGAGCCCTATGAAACCAATCTAGGAAGGCAGATGCAAGACTGGAGTTACTCAGGGCCAGCATTTCCAACTTTCTGGAGTATCTGAGTAAAGACAGTAACATTCTAACAAATATGCAGAACAGAATAGCAATATTGTAGACATAAAACTTCTCGAACACTGACTGGATTTTTCTTAGTTCATTAAAAGATGTCATCAAACTATATGAGGTTGAATGTAAGATGTGAGGATTACTTTGCAGTCAGCTATTCTGTGACACAGAGAACTGCCTAATGTTACTATTTGGTTGGACGAACAAAGTTTTACCTAACTGGAATGGCAACTGTATGAAACCCATTTTCCTCTCCTTTGCCCCCACCCCAAAAAGATGATAATTATACGAAAAATGTTAATTTCTCTGACAGAGTCAGAATAGAGAAGTTCTGTGATTAAAGGACCACATTTGACATCAAGAAATATTTTGTGTATCATCCACAAATGAAATTCAGTTTCCATTCACTAAAAAACGCCCGTCAGGACAGCTGGTAACAGTTAGAATTGTACCTTTGTGTTCAGAGGTATTTATTCTTCAGATAACAGAACTGATTGCCTGCATCTGCATACAGGAATAATATCACCAATGCCCATCAGATAAGTGAATAAACCCCACACAAATTCTAGGCATATGGCAGTGAAGAGGAAAATTAACAGTTATAAAGCAATGCATATTCACCCATACACAACCTGCCTATGAGTGTACCTGTATTGATGGCTTCAGGAAGTAGCAGCCATGGTGGTTTTCTGGTTTGTGAAACAGGGGACTCTGTGTACTTCAAATATCATCCATACACTACTAACCTTGTTTTACTATGCAGATTTCATGAGTTAAGATTTGAGGTTCTCACAGCACCAATAATGAAGATCCAAGTCTTCTCAAATATGACACTGTGCGGATTCATAAGTTTCCATTTACCAACTATCATATCCCATAAGAATTGAATCATCACACATTAAATTACTACTGCCCATACAATATCATTTCCATAGCAAATTATTCTGTGAACTTGTCATTATTTTAAATTTTAAAGACAAAAAGTTACCTCGATACAATTTCCAAAATTGTTATACATTTTTCACCACACAGAATTTCAAAACCCCATACCAATACACACTAGTTCCTGCCTTTCAATTCATGAGTTGACATGTCTATCATGTTGGTACTTCTAATGGCAAACAACTGTAAAGTAGCAAGGTATAAAAGACTTCAGCTGCATGCTGTCCATACTGAAATTGGTCAATTACTGTCTATAAAACTGATGCCTGTCACTAAATTTTAAGACTCAAAAAGGGCAGGACAAAGACACCCCACACCATAAAAATGTGCAATAAATTATGATTTGTGTCTTATTCTGCTTAATTCTTATACCAAATTCCTGCCTGAGCACAGCACAATTTTTCAATACTTCTCACTTTTTCGAAATACAGTACAGTAGAATTCCTTTAATCTGAGACCCACAGGACAAGACAGGTGCCAAATTATTATACAGTACCTCTACTGACCCGAGTTCTTACAGGTAAATTTTTGTTACTGCTCCTATATTTGGGTTGACAGTCCAATGCCGTATGCTACCATAATAACACGGCAGGTTTTGCCACTTCCAAGTCGTGTAAGTATTTCAGTTTTCTGAGGAATTATTAATGTTGCATGCTTCCTCTTGTCAGCAGCACATTCTTTACTTATCTTGGGATATTTGAAAGCCATTATAATAGCATGACGGAATCGATAAAGTCCATGTAACACAAGATAGAAGCATGGAATCAATATGCATACTGGATGTTACGAATGCGAAATTTCCAGACTGAGAACCATTTCATTCAACTGTCAGAGCATCAGGATTTCCACAGTATCAGCTTCTGGATTAAAAGAACTCTACTGTGTATCTGATGTTTATGGAACAAATAGTTGGGCAGTCAAAATAAATCCAAACATTAGAACACAAACACACTTACTCACGAGTGACATATTCTCCAAGAGATCCTGTGAAGTTTACTAAATCTTTTTCACTGGATTCAGATATTTCATTTAGAACACCAAGCAATTCTGCACTTTGTTCTCTGTCAACTATGTTTCCAGATGAATCAATGAAGAACATTTTTTCAAAGTCATTACTGACACTTTCCATCAGCAGGTCATGTTGACTGGCCATTCTGAAGATAACATTACCCTCTTCTCCGTGCACCCACTGACAACCAAGTTCAACTACACCATCCCCTGCACATTAATAAGACCAAACTTACCTAGCTTGAAGTTAATTTTATTACTAATTGGTTTTCATTGATACTGTATTAACTAAAACATTTATTTTTGCCCTTTTTCAGAAGTTGGTAATTACTTCACTAGTGAATGAATTCTTTGCCTTGCAATATTTAATTCTCATGGTAGTGACTCAGATAAATACTGTTTTCTAGACATGTTGCCAATGAGTGTAGCCAAAATTTACCAGCTTTTCAGAGGACCATATTGTCTCCATATAAGGTAAAGTTCACCCTAGAACAGCCCATGAAGACCCAGAGGGGGAGAAGAGGTACAGCTCTACTCATTCTTTAACCTCGGTGCCCGATGGGGTGGGTGGCGCCATGCACCAGCTGCTTTACGCCTGGGAAAGACACCCCATACCGATTGCACAGCAGGCAGGGTGGGCCCCTAGGCCAGTCTGGACAGGTGCAGAAAATTTCACCCCCACTAGATTTTATTGCCTCCATATTCATAAAAAAAAGCTACATAGCAGAGTACCCTGAAGATGGTTAGCAAGTTCCACCAAAAGAGTGGAAAAATTTCTATCAGACTACAGGGAATCACATCCCAGAAAACAGTATTAGTCTGATCCCTTGTAATTTATGGAACACAACAACAGATCACTGAGTAACCCTGAATGTTACTATTAATCATTAATGGCAATGGATAAATGGTTTAACACATAAATGATCATCCAAGAATGATAAATGACAGGTAAGACAACCGGCACACAATCTACAAAAAAGTATATGTGAACATTCACTTAGCAAAGTCATAGGGCGTTGGGTTAAGCAATAGAACCATATGAGTTAACTACTGAAAGTTAATGGAGACAGCAGTACATAAATGTTCTGCGGTTCAGACTGATGGCAATAGAGTGGTTGTGGTGTAATATATAATGGAAAATTAACATACCGAACGGAACAGTGTTAATCCGACCACCTGTCCGATTCTCTGCTTCCAGAATCACAATGCTATCAACTCCATACTGCATCAACATACTTGCTGCAGCAACGCCAGACGCACCAGCACCAACAATTACATAATCCACGTAAATTGTGCTGATCAAAGTAATTATGTCAAAAGAAATCATTATTACTTTAAATAAGGCTATTACATGACATTGCACTAAGATCTGTGTTAGAACATGTCACATTTCTGTGGAATTTTCATATTTTTCAGGTTGTTATTTTTTCTATAACAGACTACTTGAAACAGAAACAAACAACAAACAAAAAAAAATGGGATTAATAAGTTGGATTGAGGTCAAAGCTTATATAACTGGTTGATGATGATGCTGATAATGATAACCATAAGATTATGATATAATTGGCGGTGACGGTGTTGACAGAGGATGTCAGTGGTGGGTAATAATGACGTTAATGAAGATTATGTCAATGGTCATGGCCAAAGTGAAAATAACTATATCAGTGACAATGATGATGATAACACCTTACTTCAAACACTCAGTCTCTCTCACTCCATTAAGTACTAAAAAACCTTCTTCCTCACTCTGCAGCCAGCCAAGTACCAGTCAGAAATAAGGCAACCAGCTTGCACAGGATATTAATGTGCTGGAAGGTCATGGCTAGCATATACACAGGCTGATGATGTACAAGTGTAGTGCATAGGAGGATGATTATTAACAAGTGCAAATCAGACAAACTTCGAGAAAAATCAGCTCCAATGTCATTTCCTCTGCCACAAATCTCACATGAAGTCACTCAGGGCTGAACCAAACACTCTGCTGTAAGAACCTAAACTCCTGTAGAGTCTCCACTAAGTACTGTTATTGTAATCTATATATTACATTTTGTACATTAATGAAGGACTGTTAAGAACATTTTGTGTTCCTTCTATACCTCATTCCACATAGCATGATCTTCCTTAAAAAAGGTAACACTTCTTGCTTTTATGGAACCCAGTGGTTAATTACAGTGGTCACAAAAGCCCACCACTGCACTCTATCCTGAGCCAGTTTCATCCTTCATATCATGCTTTTTTTTAGACTACTGTTCTCCCCTGCACACCTATGTCTGCCAAATGATCTCTCTTCTTGATGTTTTCTGAACAAAATTTTGTATGTACTAGTTTTTTCCTCACACATGCTACTTGTCCTTGTCACTGATTTAATCACCCTAACAATACCTGTAACCAGCAAACATTATGTAATGTCATCCAACCTCCTTTTACAGTTTATGGTGGCCCAAACACTCTCTTGAACACTTTACTGTTAAGTGCCTTCACTGCATGTTCTCTCAGAATAAGACCAAGTTTCACACCCATACAAAAATAAAAGGTAGGGCTGCAATTTCTACACTGCAATTTTTGGGTCCCAGACAAGCCACAGAAAGAAAAGATTCTGAACTTAGTGTAAGGAATAACTGACAGAATTCCAGCTGCTCTTTATCTCACCATGTACAAAATTTTGTACTGAAATCTCCTGACAATTTTTCCTGTTGTACATTTGTTTCATTTAGTATGCAACTGCTCCAAGGAAACAACCATGCAGATTCCATTTAGTAAGAGAATGACAAAATATCTTGGTTTTATCATAAACACAGTTCTGTGTCAAAATCTTGGTTTCATTTCAGTCTAATTATATTCTTGTGGTGTACTTCAAAATAATGTCAGTAGTAGTTCAGATGACATGGCAGTGAATGGTACGACTTGTTAAGAAAGAACAGAACAGGATCGAGAAGGAAGCAGTCATGCTCTAATTTCAGGCAATATCCTTATATTTGTCTGGAGTAAGTAAGGAAAATCACGAAATAAACTCAACATAACCAGCACACAGGCTACGATTTGAATGCAGGCCCTCTGCAATATGAAGCAGGGGTTTCACCCACTCAATTACAAGGCCTACAAGGATGTAAGTTCTAGTGCAAAAACCTATGCAAATGCATCACTTAACGAAATACACATGTGGGTTCCATCTGGAAAGAGAAAGAGGAAGTAATCTGTCTAACCTGAGCAAAGCACAAATTAGTTTCAAGCTTTTGTAACAGCATTTCTCAACCAGTGGGCTATGAAATATGTCTACCATGTACTTTACAGTTTTGTGGTAGCATTTTATCTATAAATTTTCAAGAAGCTGAGTCCAACAGTGTATTTATACACACACACACACACACACACACACACACATACCTTTATTTTAGTAAGAAACCCTACTAATCTGCAACACAAACTGTATTAACTAAACCCCTCAAGTTTTCATATAAATAAATAATCTTTGCTGAAAAATTACTTAAATGAAATAAATCAATGCTTCTTTGTCTTTTACATTCTCTTTTTGTGTGTGTAATTTGTAGACAGCCTCATTCCCCTTCTGTCATCATTCAGTCTAACTACTTCTGAAACAGCCACTATCAGTGTTTCATTCTGTGTCATTTAAGGTTATCAGTATGTTGGTATGGTACAGGAAGACTACACTAACTAACTGACATACACAAAACTTGATATGTGAAGAAATTATGACCACTTACTAGAGCACTAAAAGAAGAACATGCAGAATGATACTACCAACATTACTATCCATGAAGATTACATGCCATTGCTCTCACAATTCTAAATCTTCACAGAAAATAAATAGAACATGAGAATAAATATCTTGTTTTATCTCCTTGCAGTACCTGCAAAGCCCAATTCTCTGTGTAGAATACCTCAGTTCTACTAATTTCACATTTCCCTTCAGGATGCTTTTAGTTTAAAAAATAAATGTTCATTTCTGATTTTCATTTTTAAACCTACCTCACTGATGTAAAATATTTAGTTAGTGTAAGTGCTGTTATTGCAAACAGTTCACCTGCAAGGATGTATAACTGCCACATTGTTATATTCTACAGCCTTATTTGTTCCTGCTGTGCAGATCACTTCACAGAACAAATCTTACCGACCTTCCACTACTCATTCTGTCAGCACAAGGAACAGGATATTCACAGCTGATGGAAGGGGACGCATGTGTGATGACACTACGAACATAGTTCACTGCATAATAAAACAAAATGCTGTTGAAAATAGTAAGATGTAAATCAAGTTGCAAAAAAGCAAAAAAGGGAAAGAAAAAATTAAATAAGAATTTCTTATCACACATAAAAAAGGCAGTTAAAAATTAAACACAATGATACTGTGGCACTAAAAAAGGCAGTTAAAAATTAAATGCCATGATAACGTGGCACTATCATGCCATATGAACTCCTGTAAATATGGCAGCAACCTTTAAACTAACAAATTCCAAATGAAAAAAGCCATGATAGCATAGTCAATATAGTGATTAGGCTGTGGGCTGGGAGGTCCAAGGTTCGAATCCTGCCAGAGGATAGAGATTTTAGCCTTCTATTTAATGGGTACCAGGGTTATTTCCCGAGGGTAAAGTGACCAAGACCTGAAGCTGACCAGTCACCTTCATCTAGAAACAAGACTGAGTGGAGCTATACCCCTACCCCCCTATCCACCCTCATGTTCTGGAGGGGCACAGCTTTTTCCAGACAAATTAAACCACGTTTATTAGGAGTCTTTTTAGTCCTGGACTCAGATTTCACGGTTCCTCCAGGAAAAAGCCACAATAGTACCAAGTTTTCCTACTTCACCACTAACACCTATATTTTTCCTTATAACCATCATCAGCAGCTGCAAAACTGTAGCCCTTGGTTGGCTTTGGCTTCCTTATTTTTTCTCGTCTGATATTATGTAACAAATGCACTTGACAAGAGCATTATCAAATACATGAAGTAAGAGTGTCAGGAGAACTACTGAGCCATCTTTCCTTCCTTCCTGTTTATTTACTCATTCACACAACCTGGTCCAGAAAGCTCCCTAAACTGTCATAATACTTAATCTTGTCATTTCTAACATGCTATCCACATATGACACAATTTGGTTGGTATGGAGTGACAGAGGACCCCAGACCTGACAGGTTATTCACTTTTCTTCTCACTTCAGAGCTACACATTATGGAATTTAGAAGACCAGTCAACTGACTTGTATTCTGACTTTATATTTTATTTCGTACAGCACATTATATAAAAAAATTCATACAAAATTTTAGTACAGAAAGTTGAGGGGAGAGAACATTAGGCATAGATGGGCGAACAATACCAGAATTGATCTGGAAAAAGAAAGAAGGTAAGGTTGATGGCTTATCCAGACTTAGTTCATAAGCAACTATATTCAACAGCTTGTCAATGCTCACACCGAATCTCCTGGGCAAGAAAACATACAACAGCTTTTACGTGCATAGGTTCTCTGTATAAATTGTGGTTACAATCTGACAGTCTTCATCAGGCACATTGTCATGGATGTTTCACAGCAGAAAAATTACAAGGGTGACTCAGAAAGTAAGAGTACATACTTAATATTGCTTATTCAGGAACTTTTTGTTAAAAATAACATTCCACATGAGAGAAGAGAATAATGATCTACTTCTCCATACCATCACCCTGCAGGTTCACGCATCTGTCACAACATGTTATCAGGCAATGTATGCCTTCAGCACAGAATTGTGGGTTTTGTGAACAAAACCCCAGTAAGACAGCTTCTTTCACTTCTGTGTCCCAATTGGCATCTGTGGCCACCAAGATGCTTCTTCAGAGAGCTGATAAGATGAAAGTCACTTGGTACCCAGGCCCCACACAGCCCAACAGACAGCAGCCTTGTTGCAGCAATTTGGATGGGAGTGTCTTGAACATCTGCCATACAGCTCTGCCTTTGCACCAAGTCATTTTCATCTTTTTGGTCCTCTGAAGATCTATGTTGGTGGTTAGATTCCAAAATGTTGTGGAAGTTCAGGAAGCTCTCTCACATTGCTTCCATCAGCAAAGGCCTGAGTTCTGGGCAGAAGGCATACATTCAGCAATAACACACTATGACAAATGCAAGGACCTTCACGGTGACTGTGAAAAAGTAGGTCAATCTTCTCTTTTCACATGAAAAATGCTATCCTGAACAAATAGTTATTAAATAAGGAAATATTCAATATGTATTCTTACTTTCTGATTGACCTACATACCACCATGGTTGTGCCACCATTAAAAAAGATGCCAGTGTACCATGCTGTTGCATACCATCACAAACATGACAGGCAATGTATGTATAAACGTAACACTGAGGCACATTCATGTCACGCATTGTTGTCATGCAAAACCAAGAAGTATTACATATTCTGAAAGTGTGTCTGTAGCCTTAGTTATCCAGCATGCAAAGCACATGGGCCATATCATATTGTCGTCTGTGGCCCGTCCAACTCTACCATATTTTTCCACATTATCTCATAAATGGCAAAATTTTTGGAGAAAAAAGTTATTGAACATGAAATGCATGTTTTGATTTTCTCTACGTCTGTCTGAAACATTTTTCATTCTAAGAAGAATTCAGTGACGCATTATCATAAATGTACATGCATCTTCATATAAAGTACCCATTATTCTTGCCAGGTTTTAATAAAACTCCAATTTTGATAGATATTCAAAAAATACTCAAATATCAAATTGCACGAATATCTGTCCAGCAGGAGCCAAGTTGTCTCATGCAGATGGACAGGCACAAACAGACATCACGAAGCTGAACAGTCACTTTTCACAATTTTGCAAACATGCCTAAAACAGCACTGAGAATTAGAGATTTGGATATAAAGTGTTTATGGATCATTGTTTACGACTAGAGATGAGTGAACATAATCACAACAGTGATTACAGATGTGAAACAGAATTAATGAACTGGCTCAGGATACATCAAAAGATAGAGCTTGATATTAGCTGCATGTAACAGGTTGGGTTCTTTTCAGCTGTTAGCTTATTAGAGCATAATATTCTTCACACCTTGCAAACTGTAATACATCTATTACATCTGCAGAGCAATAAATGACATTTTTGCCATTATTATACTCGGGAACACTATTGGTGATACCAGATTCAGTGAAATGAACATAAGGGGGAAGCACAACAGACATGACAGCCACAGAAAAACACTCTGAAACTGTGCAGTCCTCCTTCCATCCACAAAACAAAAGAAACACGTGAACAGTCATAAAAAGAAAATGATGTATTTTGCTACTCTCCTCATCAGTCACCAGATGAGAGTCTATACATGTGATGCAATATATATCCCTGCTACTACGCAGAAATCAGAAAATTCATATGCTGATGTACAGAAAAATAAATATGCAAACACTGAACATTTGAAATGGTACTCAGAAGGTATGAGAATGTTCCAGCAATGATGCTACTGACAACTGCTAACAGTCTGTAAATTCGTGTTCCCAAAGATGAAATTTAAGTGCAAAGCAAAGAGTTTTAATGACGTTTTGAAGATGCAGCACAACCCCCATCAGATGCTTAACCATATTACATAAGATGAGTTTCAAAACATGCTTGCAATGATCACAGAAGCTGTGGGCTCAGTTTATAAACTCCCAACACAAGTACTCTGAAGAGGACCTGACGCAATGTTTTGTCACAAATCTTTACATAAATACATTTTCATAAATTCTGGATACCACCTCATGCAGCCAGAAGTTTTAATATCTTGGAATGGTCTGGGCAGATTAATGAAAATTAGAAAATTCATCACTCTGACCACCACAACAGATGCTGTGTTTGTACAAGAATTCATTATTCTTAAGAAGTACACCACAACATTTAATGCAAAGAAAACAAAGCACAGACATGTGAGATTCAATACTTCCTTCCTGCAGACAGGTAGATCCATGGGCAAATATGTCTCTATATTAATGCTCTTTAATAGTATAAAAACATTCATCTATGATGGTTGATCAAAAAATAAGTTTACAGCACATATATTTTGGGTTTTGCATTTTCTACTCGAACGAGAACAGTTCAGATATAACCGTAGTACTGACCATAAATGAGAACACAGGGACTTATCATATCATGGGACAAGTTTTTCTGTTCTATGTTGACGTAAGTCCCATGTCCCATAATATCGGCCATTGTGGCACTACTGTTTTCACCCCACAATCATCTTCAAATTTGTGGCTACCAAGACCTTACTTCAATACTGGAAACAGATGACAATTGCCCAGCAACTAAGTCCTCTAATGAAACCACAACCAGAGCAAGTTTGTTACAAAATTATATGCCATGCAAATTCATCTTCTGATCAGCCCTTGTACATTACATAATTTTGCAATATCATACTGGTAAGATGACTTACATTACAACATCTCTTAATATCATGTCCATACTAAAAGTAAAACCAACTCACACCCTAAAGATGTGACGTATTACAGTTTGCATTTGTCATTTATAGGAATCAGACACAAGCAGTACCAAAGAAAACACGTATACGGTTACTGTGCCAGATGTATTACTACAAATCCTACCAAGCTAAGTTGCAGATGAATTGCCTATAACCAACTATATTACTTGGGCCTTAAAACATGTTCTGGACTCAATGTTACCTCAGGGACATACCTTACCAACTGCAGACTGTCCATTTGGGTAGCAACGGCTGCAAAGCATCATCAAATAAAAACTGAAATAGTTTACCTATTGGATAACAGATATAGCACAATATAAGCATTACGCTAGATGTCCATTTTCTCATATATGTAAATGCCTGCACTCCTGTCTTCAGGTCTCATCATATACTGACAACCATCAGCATTATGTTCAATACATGAAAACAAAAATATCTGTCGGTATGGTACAGTGACAACCAATCATGTAGAGATGGGAGTACAGACAAGTCCCAAAATGTCACACGTAATATACTTCCAAAAATGAACACTGACAATGTCAAATATAATACTGATATATGAATCCTTTAATATACTACACCTGTCCAAAAGCTTGTAACTATTTTAAGACATTTTAAAATCCTGGAATTGTAAACAGTATGAGAAACATTAGATAGCATTATTCCTTCTGCCAGCTGCTATTCTTGCCATCATCTGCGTCATAACACTCTCGGTTCAAAAGAACTCCTTAATGCTGCTTGGCACACACAGGGCACAGTCTGATATGGGAACACTATAACCTATTTCAGAAGCACAACTTGCAACAGGATTTTGTACTCAGTCAGCTTCTATGGTCACCGTACACATTACCAGAAGTTTACGGGCGGCTGTACAACAACAAAAATCAGCCCCAGTGCATTCTGTAGGTATACATGTGTACATACAAGTAACTTCTGAATTTTTATAAATTTCATTAAGAACGCCATATCAATAAATATTACCCCACTAACTACAGTAAATGGTAAAGCCAGTGCTGAACCTTAGAGCCACTCCATGAAGAAGTGCAGGTATTGCACTCTAAATGTCAGCACTACACCCAGATGACACCACCTCTGAGAAAGTTAAAGGAACATCTAGATGTAAATTACTGGCAGCGAATGTAACGTCATGTGCTCCTAAACCAGATAACTTTGTGATTACTTGCAGTATATTTACTTTCCTCAACAATATCTATGAGTGCTAAAGAACCAGTCTTGTTAAGCACACCTTGTGTGCTAAGAGATCATAAACATCCCTGCAAGTTTTGTAAACCTCTGTGTTTACGTATTCTGTATGTTGATAAAAAATAACATGGCAGTGGTGTGAACCTCTGTGTTCATATACTGTGCATGTTGAGAAGCAACAACATGGCAGCAGTGTGGACCTCTGTGTTTATGTTTGACAGAATAAATGAACAATATTTAATCTGACCAAATCTCAGATATCAAATTGTTACTCCTCCCAATTTAGAAGCTTTACCTTTGACCGAAACAAACACAGATGCTCTTATTTAAACTACGTTATTATAAGTCCTGTCTTACTACTCCACTGAACCAGCAGTTTTATTGACAGTGCCCAAAATAGGTATTAAGCCTGTCAGAATATATGATTATGGTTCTACAGTTGATAAGTCACTGTATATCCCTTGTCACACCTCTTTTAATGTACGTCACTCATACTGTCATTTCTACGGCACGGTACGTAAAGTACAAAATTCTAAACACTGGTCTCCTTTTTGTTTAGTGTTGGCACATCATCAGTCTCAATACAATCTTCAGCACTATACCCGTTTAGTTCCCCAGATGGCAAACTTAATTTCTTCCCCTTAAGTAAAAATTCTGGTTTCTGGCTTCCAACACATGCATTACCTACTTTAACATCATTATTATCAATATAACATTTGTCTTGTTTCAAATGTTTTGGATTCCTCCCATGCAATGAGTTAGGTGCATGTTTCGCCAGGGTAATCTTTGATTCACTACCTGACATAGCAGAACAACTGAGGTCACAAAACTTCTGCTCCAAGTCCATATTTTCAGTACTCAGACATGCATTAGAACCAATGCCGTCAGCATTCTGAATCAGTGGATCCCTCTTCCTATCTGAATTATCATTCCTGTCAACAGCTTCCTCTTCAGCTTCAGTCTTGTAATTCTCTAAACCGCATGAGGTTGTCAACGTCCTATGTATTGGAAGTTTGTCACACGAACTGTTTAAACACTGTGCCTTACAGTCACCTTTGTCTTTCTCATGGTGTATTTCACTGTCCACTTCACTGAATTCTGCTGTCAGTGTGATTACTTCTTCTGGTATTTCATTCACTAAGTTAATCCTTGTGTTTGACGGCAATGAGCCAGAACAAGAGCTAGGACCCCTAGGTATCCCATCATTGTTTACTGGTGCTGAAGTGCCTGTCTTTTCAGCACCAATCACCAACCTTTCCAGTGGCAATCCTTGGCTATCCAAACCACCTTCATCCCCTCCACTATCAGTCAAAATGTTAGGATTCTGTGACTTAGAATCCTTGCGTCGGGAAGAGTGACGTGGATGCTCAATGTGTATATTTGTGTTGTTAACCTTCGAACCTGGCGCATAAATACTAGGTGCCACTTTCCCACTAGCATTCTCCATGTCTGAAGAGAGAAATACAGCACTTTCAGCTCGGGTGTTAGAACCACCATCACTGGTGCCCCCTCCACCATCACCCCTTCTCCGTGTCCCTAAGTTATTATGTTTCATGTGTCGACGCTGTTTCCTGAAGAACTTGCGTGCTACTGTACTCTGATGAGGGTTGTAAAACATCTCTACTCCACTTGCTCCAGAAGCTTCAGTGAATGTGGTGACACTGTTGTTGGAACGATATTGCTGCCTATGAAAAACTACCAAGTTAACATTTGATATCTTCCCACCAGACTCAAAATCACATTTTGCAGTACCATTTAACTCCACTGCAGCTTTGGCAACACTGCTATTATGGGACCTGGAAGTATGGGCAGAGGAATTGATGCTGTTAGAACTGGATACAGGTTGAGCTTGATTTCCAACACATGGTCCAACATTAGTAACTGATCCAAGTGGCTGCGAAGTTGGAAGGGCTGGATTGGTGTCAGAGATGCTCCTGGTACGGCAACAACGGCCACGTCGTTTCTTGCACCAGCACTCCATCAGATGCCACTGTGCACGTACATCACTCCTGGCTACACAGTAGAAGAATGAAACAAACATTCCCAAACACGAAGACAAGAGACCATACAGAATGCTAAAAATAATCTCCTCATATGCCAGGTAGTTCTGTAGTGGTTTTGTAGTTGCAAGGGCAGCACAGGTCCACATAAAGAGGTAGAGTAGCAGAACAATGACATGTGCTTTCAATTGGCTCTGAGGAGAATGTTCCAGATCTTCCGCGTCACTAGAGGATGTTGGAGCTGATGCACTGTGCAAACTTGTATGTTCTGCCGTTGCTGTGTTCACAATATTGGAATCCAACAAATCCAAATCTACATTTTCTGTTGCCTGGGTGCCTTCAGAAAGCTGTCCATTGGTGTCTAAGTTCTGAATGCCACAATGTATGAGGAGAAAGAAGATGAACAGGAACAACACTAACACACCCATGGGGACAAATACTGCACTGAGAGCAGGACTTGGCATAAGAAAGCAATGCGAGTAACCTGCATACTCCCTCATGTTCACCGCTCCCGAGATCCCACACACAATGAGAGCAATGCCCCAACCCACCAGATACAGACCAAGGAGAGGTTTCTGAGCTACAGGCTGGTCAGGAGGAAGTTCGTCCTCAGGCGCAGAGTCCAGTGAGTCTGATTTGGTCAGCCTCTTGTACATGTTACTGAAAAACAAAAACTATGTTTCACTGTTTAACTCACTTACAACCACACTTTGTATGAAATACAGGAACGTGTACCAAATATCGCTACACTAGTAAAATGGCATAATCAGTAAAAAGCACATTCAGATAAAAAAAAAGTCTACTAAAGCAAGAATTTAAAACAATGCACTCATCTCTCACACAGTGTACTGTAATATGTAATTATTGGATTTTAGCAATACCAAGAAAAACACACAAACAACACAGTGCTGAATTCACACATCTTAAGACTTGGAACAAAAAGTAACAATTATAATGCATAAAACAAATCACCATGATATGACACAAGGAAAGAACATAAAGAAAAGTCACGAGTTCCTTGCAAACCTGGCAAAGCCAACAACAATCAATTATACTGGTGTCATGGGAAACAGAAAATACTTCCAACATATACACTGTGTGCTGCAGGAAGAAAGGCATACACAGACAACAGGAAACAGCATGAAACTCCAAGATTGGAGGATCCCTACGTGTCCCCATCATTTGTGCATCATTCCTTGTTTCGTTTGATAGTCAGGTAACAATTCAATCTATGGCACTTGTGCCTTTTACATTTTATTTTGTCTAAAGGCTTTCTACCCATTTCCATGGCTTGTGTGTGCCACTTTTACCCCCTTTTAATGATCAGGTAATGATTCCTTCTAGGGGATTTGTTCCTTCTATAGTTTTTTTTGGTGGTTTCCCATCTGATTCTGCTGTTGTTTGTACAATTTTTTCCCATTACTCATTTTACTTAAAACATTCATACATGATGTTTCAGCCCTGGTTGTGACATTTAAATTTAAAATGAGATGTGATTGGGTTTCAGTAAAACAAGGAGAGAGAGACCCTTATAATTTTCATGGTATTGTGTTATGAGTAAATGGCCAAGAAAAAAAAAAAGGTACTCTATAAGAAATGGGCATAGGAGGAGTAAAGAAAGCAACCTACAGCTGACAGGTAATTTCAATGTGCTAGATATAATGCCATTTGCTATATATCA
This sequence comes from Coptotermes formosanus, assembly GCA_013340265.1. Taxonomy (NCBI): domain Eukaryota; kingdom Metazoa; phylum Arthropoda; class Insecta; order Blattodea; family Rhinotermitidae; genus Coptotermes; species Coptotermes formosanus. Next base: position 37,114 of record BLKM01007573.1, on the reverse strand, counting down.
CAAAAATGGTTTCCACACACGTGACACCATGCCACATCTGATGTCTCCACACTCAACAGTTTATGAAAAAACTCAATAGCTGAAGCCCATATTTCATAGAGAAATTATCTTATCTACCTTCCAAGCTTATATATTTACACGTCTTCATATTCCCACTCCCTTACTATTACAAAAAATAGTTGTGTAGATGTCACCTCATGTGAAGTGTTAAACAAAACCAAAGAAAGTGACAAAAATTCCTCACAGAGTTCTTAAATTTTCTACTATACCCAGAGAGCAAACATACTATCTTATAATGAACTATACATGAAACATTCAATTAAACAACTCACCTCGCTGTAACAGCCATCCATAACAGAGATGATAACGTCAAGTAATGAAGAAGCAATCCTACTCCTTGACATATCTTCACATCTTCTGTTTGATGGATACCCAAACTAAAAGCATGTACAAAGTAACAAGATAAACTGCCAGGTACTTCTGAACCACATCGCCCTTCATCAGCCATACACTGCATTACTGCAAAGATGCATGCCCAGCTACACCTTTACAACATTAATATCATTACTATGAATAAAAATATGGCTGCTTGCCCCATAGAGCTGTAAGATTTTAAATCCTCCATTCCCAGATGATGAAGTACTGCCCCAAATGTAAAACGTGTCCAACCCCACAGCAGCAAGAGATTTAAAGCCCCTAATTCCGTACAAAAAAGGTTAACGATAACGAGTATATTCAAACTGAATATGCATAACACTTACCAAACTTATTTATCAACAATATAATAAGACGAAATACTAGCCATTTCCAAATGGAAATGCATGGAATAATTCTGTACTCTGTTTCTTCAAAATGCTGTTGTCAAACTCATTGGCCACAGTTGTTTCTACAAACTGACATGGCACATATTCTGTAAATTGCAGAGTGCATTCATTTAACTGTTAAATCACACATTCTTGCAGTCTTAACCCTTTAAGTATCAGTCAGGAAAGTCTTTATAAATACAAAATATACTACACAAATTCTGTAAAATTTTCTAATAAACATGCAAAACAGTTACTGTAAGTGGTCTGTGTCATATGCGAAACATTTTATGTTTAAGGAGGATTCCAGTCTTTTGGGATGTGATGCTGTATCACTGGATAAGTGGTTCCCAGAGTTTCAAAGGAATGTCAGGAACCACTTACCTAGCAACACAGTGTAACATTCCACAAGACAGAATTCGTGATTACACTATTTGCCACTGCTGGTGAAGTTTCTGGTTTTTTGCAGGCCAGCGCTGATGTATTCAGCAACCAGAAATACAAAAGATGCTGCCAACTTACACAAATGCTTTTACTGTCCCTCTAATAAATCTTCTTATCTGAAAGGAAAAATCCTTACTTCTGTAAAAGTAAATATTCAGTAGGGCTTCACTTCAATGTTAAGTCCATAGTTTGGAGGGGCTGGGTGAACCTCAAACACCTTTTATTTTTCAAATCACATTAATCATAAAGTCTGTTAACATTCATCTTCTCCAGCCATCATCACTTCTGTAATCTACAGTCATAAGATATGTGTCATGCTACACATGGTACATCTCAGATACATTTGCCACTGTGTTGAGTTTATGTAGAACCTGACAAAATGGGTAAAAAAATTTCTGTCTCTCTGTACCTGACACAACTTGAGACTTTATAACAATAAAAATTACATATTACTGTCACACATTTTAGCAGAAGGTTTCATTTACAAAAAACACAGCAGCAGGCAGTTAATTACAGTTCCTCTGTACTTCTGGATTGTATTCAGATATACTACACATCAACAAAGGGGCACACGGTGGCGCAGTTGGTTGAGGCACTGCCCTACAAGCCGGAAGGTCACGGGTTTGATTTCCGATGGTGCAATTGGAATTTTTCATTGACATAATCCTTCCAGCCACACTATGGGCCTGGGGTTGACTTTGCCTCTAACAGAAGTGAGTACCTGGAATATTTCCTGGGGGATAAAGATGGCCAGTGCATAGGGCTGACAACCTTACCACCTTCATGTGTCAACTGTCTTGAAATCTAGGAGCCTCAACTTCCCTGAATCCTCAGGGCCTGTCCAGGCCTGTAATGGGATTGCTTTACCTTTTTTTTACACATCAACAAAAAGCCACTTATAGTCAACTTATTGGACCAACTAAATGCACACAATGTTTATGTAAATTACATATAAAAGAGCAATATATGTAATATACATGAACATTGTGTGCATTTAGTTAGTCGAGTAAATTGACTGTAATTCTTCATAACAATGCATGGAATATATACCCTTAAAAAAAGCCACTTGTTACCTGTACATAAAACAGAGGAGCGCCATTGAGATCCAAGTGTTGACCAAAGAATGTTTTGTTTTCTTAGACATCTGAATGGAAGCATAGCAGATTATGTATGTCACAATGGCCACCATTAAGCTTATGACTCCAACTATGCTGCCAACATAAACTGCAGGATGTGAAAATCTAAATTTGGCTCCAGCCACCCTGAAACAAATTTTGGCAGGTACATGTAATCGCAGTCAAACAGTCTGAACTATAACTTTCCGAAATAACAGTCTGTGCTGAGGCAGATACCTATACAAAGCAGTTCATTAACGTTCCTTCCACTACAAAATTCTAGAATGGTCATTACTGCAAGCTCACCTTCCTGTATGGTCATAAAGGAAGACATCTTTCTGTAAGAGCCCAAAGTAGCCGAATCTATTGCACTGGAACACCAGCAGGCCATGTACCAGGTGGGAAAGTTGGCAACCTGTCTGACTCCAGCTACCTGTGCCATTGTTCACGCTTGCATCCCACCACACAGGTTTTGGTGAACCAGATGTGTGATGAAGCACTGGAGCTCGCAGCATCACATACACAGGGTGAGTTAAGTTCTGCACCTCCAATCCCACTACAAGAATATATTAGACACAACAGGGTACATTAATTCCTGTGGTTATTATGATCAGCATCCAGGTGTGATGTGGGTAAATGCTCACCAGCACATTTGCCACATCCTTTGATGAATATTCATGCATGTGTACATGGAAATACAAAATGGGACAGAGAAGAACAACCACTCACATCTGTAAATGTTTAATCAATAAAAGAACATCAATTTACACATTCTCGTGTGATATAGCAACACAGAAAATAAGCGTGCTGTGACCTTGTGCAGAAGCAGGAGTTTGGGTGGCAATATACAAACAGCAGCTGAGATGCCTACCCAGTCTGTACAGCACTGAGCTGTGCATCAAGATTTTGTGGGAAATGGGCAAGATGGCACCATTTCACATCCATCCAACTTAACAGAAAAAAGACACTTCTTACATAAGGTGCAGACAATTATTGTGACTCTGTACATATCTGCACATGTAAGGTAAACTGGCTGTCTGTTCATGATCAAGTTGTCAGCGGTTATTCAGTCTGACCAAAAAAAGCTCCAGACGCTCTGGCAACTCTAAACAAACTCTTCTAATGAATGTCCATGAAAATGAATGAACTGCGATAAGTACAGCTTTATTTAACAGTAATGATTCTCCACAAACATCACGAAGCACAGCTGGCAGCCCATGTAACCAATAATACTAGCATCAGCTGGAAAAATTAAAATATTGTCCATACCAATGTGTTTTAAAAGAAAAGGTACATAAAGCACTTTTTGTACTATCACCATTACTTCAAAACTTCTCTTAATATTTGAAAACACAACATTCTGACCATATTCCAGCATGATGACAAAGCTGACAATAAATAAAATGAATACAGTGTTTGAGTCTTACTCCTTTAGCATTTTATAAGCTACTAAATTCACTGAAACAACTACCACACCCAGGTTGAAGAACTAACAGTTTATACAACAATTTTCAACAGATGGTGGATGTGGTGGTGGTGGCAGCGGTGGCGGCGGCGGCGGCGGCGGTGGTGGTGGTGGTGGTGGTGGTGGTGGTGGTGGTGGTGGTGGTGGTACTGGAAGAGGAAGTGGAGGAGAGGAACAGCCCAGCACCAGCAGGCCAATGTAATAGACGAACAATAATTCTTTTAAGGAAGACAGCAGTACCAACTTCCAAAATGCTGCATATATTAACCCTCTGACACTGGAATTAAATGCCTGATCTGATACACAGCAGATCAAAATTTAAATGTGGGCTGTAGAAGAGTGGCCATAATCAGCCATCAACAATAGCTGACGTTCGGCATTTTAAGCATCACACTGCACATTACAAGTGATGTCTGGCACATAAGGATTAAGTATATCCCAGACAATGGCCACATCCAAAATAACCATCCCATGTCTCAATATGTAGTGTACAGTAGACAACATATAGTACTCAGTTCCAGCATACCTTAACCCTGCACTGTAGAAGGAAGGTACAAAAGAGAGGAGGAAACCTTGGAACTGCGGACACATCTCCACCTGTGTTCCAGTAGTTACAGCATTCTAGTCATAGACAGTCCATTACAAAGCCGTCAAACATCACACAAACATATATGCCTACAGAGAATGCTGTAACAATTATTGATGTGATTCTCACCTAATTTTGTGCCAATAACACATGATGTAATATCTCTACCATCTTGCAAGGATGAGTCTGAAAGGATTCGTGGGAACAACCTATTATTCTCATACATGGACACCAACAGTTGCTGACCAGACTTGACAGGGTGCCCTTGCATCTCAAGCTGGTAAAACAAAGAGGCTGGTACATGGATGGAAGCTTCTATGACCTGAAAGGACAACAGTACATGTCTCAAGGAACGCAAATCCTCATACAGTAAACAGCTCCCTCTCCCCCCCCCCCCCCGGGAGAATATATATATATAGGGGTGACTTCTAGTGACTTACAAGTGCCAGGACCAGACAGAAAGAGACACATGACAATACAATGTATCTCATGGGCATGCCATTCCTTTGGGATATAACAGTGCATCAGTGGGTAATCGGATCCTGACACTTCAAGAGCATGCAGCGCCCTCATCTTCAAGGGTGAGAGGTTCCATACCCTAATGACCTTGAAGATGAAAGCATTACATTCCTTTGTAACATCAGGATCTGATTACCCACTGATGCAGTGTCATATTTTCAAACAGAATTCATGCTACACTGCTGCAAAAACCTCAAAACCTGCAAGATAGTTCATCTTCACCATGAACTTCAAAACGAAGGGACAGCATATTATTTCATCACTATCCTCAACTATGCACAGTTTATTTACTTAATACAACAATATGCGCTAAGTGATTTTAAGCCTTCATGGCGATTCACTGTTAATACTGATCCTATTTTAGGCTTTCTTTGCACTGTCTGACAGTTGGCTACACTGTCAATGCTTCAAAGAGATGTGCTGCCTCCATCTTCAAGGCTGGAGTTTGTAGGGAGAGAAGGTGTTTAGGTTATTTTCAGTCTAATATACATTGATCCCAATTTCACTGAAACCCCTGACTCAAGCCTGATGACATGTCTTTGTGATGTAAACATACAGTGCCCGGTCTTCCACTGGACCTTACTGCCTCATTCAATAAACTCACATTTTTACACCTTTCTCAAAGACCCATAAGCCTCACACCTCTATCTAGATCTCTTAAGTGGTTCTATCACAAGATTTTTCTACCGAAATTTTGAGTAAACTTCTTGATTTACTGAAACATTCTAGACGATCAGGCTACCTAACCACTGCTGATTCAAATGCCCTAATAAGATGATGTAAAAGAGTACAGAAACATGAAATATTAAACTATGCCGTAAGTGAAATTACATACCTTAGACCCAAGTAAGGTTGTTGCATTGCTCGTAGAACAGTGGAATAACCGAGCAGGATTCTTTCCTGTGTGTGTATACCAGGTGCATGACAGGCCACTGAATCTCTCTCTGGTGACACGATATTCTTCCACAGCAAGGTTAGACTGCAATAAATTTCTCTTCGTATAAATGAAGGCTGACCAGAAATATCTATACGTTAATGAGTCTCAGAACACAAGTACACATTAAGTATTATAAGCCCCAAAAATCAACAAACTATACTTGGGACAGTTCTCAAAGATTAGATAACAGATATTCTAGCTTTTATAAAGTATATTTTGCTATAAGACAATAACAAAAAGCAAAGGATTACAAATATGAAAACAATTACTCTGAATACCATGTCATATTAAATAATATTCCGTAATATTAATCTGGTAATGGTAATGGTGTGCCAACACATGCCATGATGTCATATGAGGGAGTGGAGGTATAGATTCATGCATTCTTAACCTTGGCACTAGATGGAGGTGGCAAGCTAAGTCAATAAACTAGTCAAAAATTCCCACATTTCATGGACACCCCAGACTACTGCATTCAAACAGCCTATCACTCCAACCTCTGTGTATTCTTGCCATGTCATTTTCTATATGCCCAGTCCACATCATTCTCCTTGATTTGATCACCCAACAATATCTGGCAAACAATGAAAATTATGCAGCTTCCATTATGTAATTTGCTCCACCCTCCATTACTTCTGCTCAGTGTCTGTTCTTCAACATAATTACTATACACATACCGCTACAAACACAGAAATTACTAACTGTATGTACATTACATATATACATATGTAAGTATGTATGTATGTATGTATGTATGTATGTATGTATGTATGTATGTACTACGTAGGTATGTATGTATGTATGCATGTGTGTATAACATCTCACAGTGTCTTCCACAATGTCAGTAACATAACTCGAAATACAAGCCAATGATGAAGCATGAATCGAGATATACTGGTACAAAGAATTTAACCACAACTTCTGAGATTCGTTGAACCTGTGCACTAAATGCTACTGTTCAGTGATTCACATAAATGACAAGCAATGAAGTAAATAAAGCACACAGTCAAGTAAGAAACTGTTTTATCTAACTGATAGGCTAGTGCCAGTGTTACATCTGTACAAATATAATAATGTACAACAGCACACAGAACAGTGCTGCATAGTGTGCATGTGACCATACCCCCACCTTGTGTGATTGCAGTGAAGGAGTAAACTCTGCCACCAGCTCGACAGCCCTTACTAAGCGAGTGCATGCACGATCCTCCTCTTGTGCAGCAGCCAGCAGTTCTTTTGGCAGGTGCATAAGTGTACTTACAATATCCACAAGGTGCGAACCCAACTACGACAGTACAAACGAATAATGAATTTCACCACATAATTCATAGCATTACAGTGTTCATTATCATGTTCACCATTCACTTTAAATATCACACTGACTATGCAGGATGTGTGCCAAAAATCCAAATATACACACATACTTTGTAGCTAACTTGTAGAAGAAACAAAAGTGTTAACACCATTAATATTCAAGTCTGTTATTGACCACAATCCAAGGCTATGAAAATTATATACAACTCTTAACAAAAAAAATTAGAAGTACAAAACATTTTACCACATAAAAATGATGTATGAGGGCATATTCACATGTACCCAAACTCACCACTAGGCTAAAGAGTGACAAGAAGTACAGCTCTCTACCACTAAGTGATGTAGTATCACTATCTTCTGAGTCAGTCTGGTAAGTTTTGGAGTCATAAGCCTCTGCTTTGCTTATTGTTGTGCATGTCAAGTGCACTCTGCAATTTTACAATGGTTGATCTAAAGGAAGTTTGCTTTGGACTTCGAAAACTGTGTCAGAAACACAGGAGATGACACCTGATAATGAAATTACAGCTCTGGGGGCATCATTTCCAGGATTTCCCTGATATTCAGGAAACATTGCTGACCACCCTACCTGCAGTTCCAGAAGGTCAGTTCCAGTTGTGCTTCTAGCAGTAGAAGCAATGCTGGACACCTTGCACACTCGGAAGGGGACTACTAAGCAGGGGAAAACAATTACCAATAAGAAAGGTAAGCATATAGGTGCATTACCAACTCAGTCTGGGAACGTTTGGATATACTCTCATGTGTGATGGAGAACTACAGACATACACAACAGATTTTTTTCACAGGACATGTAATGTTAAATTATGTTACAGGACACCACCTACACATTTCTAAAATTACCTCTCTCTCTTTTGTAACATATTCCAAATAGTTTTCAATAGTTCTAGAAATGAACACCACATCCATTTTATCTTGCAGCTGTTTTCCATTGCCAGTGAAGTTTTTTAACCGCTTAGCACTCTCCAGCACACTGCCTTTTGCCACAGTCAGGTTCACCTACAACATACACAAATAACTGAACATAAGTTAAAAAATACACAGAAAACACACGGAGACTAACAGACATGCTTTCATGTAAGTCAGAAAAAACAACATGCCAAGCCAACTCCAAACTTTACACACAAAAATCAACTGGAAGCAAACAAGACATGGCCTACTGTTAAGACAAAATTAACTTTTAGACCTTACCATGCTTGTCATGAGGTAATACTCAGTGTGCGCTACAAGCCTGTGAGCCACTTACCACAACATGGCAGCTCAGTTTACTTTGACAACACTGTCACTTACTTACCATGGATGGAGCACAGACAGATAGCCCAGGCTCTGCAAGCAAATGCAGGGCTCTGACCCTTCCAAAGGTTTTAGATCTATTAGTGTTCTCTCTCTCTTTCTTAATAAACTGAACATTCATACAGGAAATGGCATACTTGCAAGTATAATAATCGCAGAATTTTTATTCTAGTACGTCTTCCCTAGTACAGAACAATAAGATGTAATATACCTCAGGCATAAGAAATCAAAGTACTAAAATTTGCTGTCCCCCAACAGTAACCATTAAAATACAATTACAGAACGTGAAAACAAGGACAGACCTTGGAAAACTGCTCCAGAATCTTGGTGGTCTCACTCACATAAGGGCACGCAGTTGTATTGAGCCCCTCCCAAACTCCAGACTCTGTACAAGTGTACAGTGCCTTGAGAGGAGACCTGTACCCCATACCAGTCAGTTGTTCTCCCTCACACTGAAGTTCCACTGTGTACCCAACAACTGTCTTTGGCCATGTGTAAACACCTTTGTTGTTTGAGGTCACTGTTCAAATGAGAAAAATGTCTACTTACTCTCCTATATTGTTGCACTGTATGCATATAAATAATAATGGATTAAGCAACAAACACAACTCACACAATAAAATAAATCTGGGAAAACCGAATTTATTCGACTCTTCTACATGTTTCAGCCCTGCAGGGCCACCTTCAGGGAGAAAAATTGAAATCAGAGGAAATTACTGAAGTTATAAAACAGTTACAGCCCCAAGCCAACTAACTTGTAGGTGTAACTTTAGTAACTGCCTGACAGACCAATGATCAAGTCATTATTTTAATATCTCCGTAATAATAACATCAAAGAATCAACACAATCATAGTCACATTTCTTTGAAATGTTCACACCATACCAAAAAAGATGTGATAACAAGTTACGGATGGACCTGATTGTGAATTGGAAGCCCCTCTGAATATTAAAAGTACCCATCAGAAACACCATTTTTACACATTTTATATGTTAGTTGATAACAACATTACACTACATAAATTACGTGTTTTCCTGATCTTAGGCTGTTAAAAGGAAGAGCAGTACTGTTGCAGCAACCACCAAAGCAGAATTCATACAAAAGTAAACACAGTCCAGTTGAGAATTCGACACTCCAATTATACTATCACAGTAAATGTTCAGAAAAACCTTACAGATCCATAAATATGCTGTTACCTGAACTGTTTATTACCTGTCTGTGGACAATACTCAGTGTCTTCAGAGATAACAATCACTGATATAGTTTGTGTTTGATTTCCTTCTTCTGACACAAGCCGACAATTCCATTTACCGCTGTGGTCACGTTGAAGATGCTTGATACTAAGTGAACTGTAAATGTTTAATAAACAAATCTTTTGTAGTATTTATACAATTTTATGACAATCTCAGATGAGCAAAATTATTTAATTTACGGCATACAACACTTCTAGGTTTTCCTAAGACACTACTGCACATTTCTCTGCCATTTCCACACCTTTCCAATATTTGTAACTCACAACTTGTCTTTACTCTTCTGTCTTACTCCAATTAATACTTCAATTTGAGAACAGAGTTAAAACACATCCTATACCACAAGAGTGATCAAACACTGATACTCCAGGATGTGTACCCTATCTGCTATATACCATTATAATATACCTTGGCAGACTGTCAAGACGAATATTTACAGCGTATACACATTTAACCTTCATTATCTGACCTTTAAATCCCAATGTTACTTTAATTTTAAAAGACCATGCCTGTATCCCCTTGGAATGGCATTTTCACGTTTGGCTAATAAAGGTTACTATATTACCTGGGGACAGTTATCAGAATAATACTTTTCTACATCGAATATAAAACAAAGTCTCACTTGTTTGAAAAACAGTATAGTAATCAACAGTACTCCTCTGCATATTTTTATAGTTGGTGTGCTGATGGCTTGGTTTGAAGCCCAAAACATATGGCCATGTCATGAAACAAAATAATTTATTTTCTTAAAAATTTATGTCATACTGATGTACCATTACAGTTGATCCTTAGAATTCCTGAAACTGAAACTCTGCATTGAAAAGTTTTCTCTGAATTCTGTTTACTCACAAACCCTTTCATTATGAAACAGTCAGCACTTCAAAATATGCCCCTTACTTCATGTCTGTGTGGAACGTAAGGAACATGGACCAAGCATTCTGAACTACCACAGTACTCTGCAAGAACATACCTCTCTACTAAACCACTGTCTGCAATGTAATGGTTTTCAACATAAATTTCTTCAAAAACTTTGGATGGATCCTGGCTGCCCCACATCCAAACTACACTTGCAATACTCCTCTCCCCAACCATTGTCCCAGCAGTTGGAGCCCGACATCGTAGTTTCAGAGAATCACCAGCAAATACAACCTAATCATCAAAAAAAAAAAAAAAGCACTTTCACTTATGCAGGTTCAGTTTCATTTTTATACTACTTTCTACTCCTGATGAAAAAAGCAGGATTATGGGGTCAACAAAACGTGCGCGCATGTGTGCACACATGCATGTGCTGTGCCCGCATGTGTGTCTGTGTAATGCCATATCTCACAGTGTGAGTGTATGTACCAGTCAGCCACCATTACCTGCTGAGCCAACAAGGGAAATTTCACATTATTTTACAAGCACAGGCCACTGTCTCTAAAACTTCCAACATACTTAATCACATAAAATGCACCAAGTGGTCCAGAACCAGAGTGCTAGAACTCCCAGGGCATTCAGTTTCCGGCTGGGTGGATCAGTGTGGATTTTTTTGGTTCTTTTAATTGCCCCTCACCTGTGCCAGAGTAAAAACCTGTGAATTATGGACACACAAGGTCCCCACCACAGTCCAAAATTCAGATTGAACTACAGGTCTGATAGCATTCGCAGGCCATCAACAATGGGAATAAAACATCCCACTCACTGGATTCTCTCATCCTTGCAGAGAATACAGAAACCAGGAAGGCCCAAAGCCCACTAACTGGAGCAACAAAACAGCCAACCTCATAACTAGAATTTGCTTTCATACCTGACTGTGAGCTGGTTTCAGTTCCAGTAGAGTTCCATGGCTTGATCCAGCAGCAGGCCAATTGCAGTGCAAGTCAGTACCTAGTTGCAGCTTGCGGATGGGCTGTCCTCGTAAAGTAGGAGGGCCTCCACATTTTGGTGACGATGTTAATTTTACAGACATATTCTGAGCCCACTCCAGAAGCCATCCAAGTTCACAGTCACATATCAGAGGGTTGCCTGACAAGTCTCTAAATGGACAGATAAGACAACTGATCAAGAGAAAAACCTGTCCTCCAAACTGCAGCATTTGTTTGCATTTGCCAGACACATTCTCTGAAGCTTTCTTTTTGTATATCTTCTTGATACTGACATTCATTTACAGCAAATGCAAATCTACCGGTGAAGGATCTGATTACCAGTTGACAAAATTCAATGCATTTCTGATAAACCTAGAGCATAAAATCATTTCCCTGTTTTAATTAAAAATGCATGCAATTTTAAAACCAGTTGCAAACTAAAGTTGTAGAACTTAATGAGCTCCATATTTTGTCACACAGATATTTTCTGCTCAATGAGTCACTTCCAGAAAACTGACACAAGGTCAATTTACATTTCACATACAGTAGGGGTAACAGTGGACTCGTATGGAAAAAAAACCAAACACTGCGAACAAGTTTTAGGGCAGGTCCTCAAGTATTAAGTTCATTAAAATATACTCAGCAGTTTCAGACATAACAAGCGATATCACTAACATGACCAATTAATGTTATGCACTTCATGTATTAAACGCCACAACCACATTCCACAGTCATCAGCCTCTCACCACACAGGCCCAGGTACCTTTCTGGACCAGTGAATGTGGGATATGTGGTGGACAAAGTAGCAATGGGTAGGTTATTCCCACTGGGTATTTCAGTTTTCTCCTGTCAGTATCACTCTACCAGTGCCCCATACTCATACTTCATTCACCTACCACCTATCTCGTATCATCAGTCTTAGCAAATGACAGTGTTAAATCAAACGCTTTTCCTCTCACACTGATCGGTAATGAAGTTCTGAAACTGAAAATTTCAGCGATATGGCTTTGTGTATTTAATATTCAAGTATCAGATATGTGCTTCCACCTGCCCTGTCCGTAGTCCTGGACACAAGTCTGACCACTCTGCAGAATATGTCAGTTATCCTGGTGCAGAATTAAGCACACCACACCACACCACACCACACAATGACACATGGGAGAACAGACACATAGCATCACACATTCTGCAACTTCGCTTTATCCCCAGAACCCACTGCACAGAAGGCTGGGGGGACCAATGCCAATCTACATGGAATAACTCTAAATCCCCGCATTTTATGGAACCCTCAGTTTCACTACTGCATTCACAAGTCCCCACCACCTGTATCCACATGGAATAGTATAGTAAAATCTGTGATATCCAGTATCAAATTATCCGGAAATCTCTATTAACCGGCAAATTGACAAAGAGTGGTCAGATACTGTAGTGTGGTACAATAAGTTGCTTTACTGCCTTTGCCTGTTACAAGGTGTTACAACGCAGTGCCTGGAATGTTTCATTTTTGTCATGGAAGGGGCTGGTAAAAAGCAGAAAATAGTAGTATTAACGTTAAGGCAAAAACAGGTCTGTCCATGAGGTTGCTACGTACACTAAGATACATATTAAGCATAATATTCTGCTATCTGGAAAACTGCGATATCCAGCAAACCTTTAGTCCCGGAGGTGCCAGATAAACCAGACTTTACAGTACAAAGAGAACTCTCTGACCCTGCCATGAATCAAACCCTGATTATCCATGCCATAGAGTGTCACTGCACTGACTGAGCTAATGTGGCTCACCTCTACAGCACACATATCGATACACACTATGCCAGCTTTAAAATAATTTTTTTTATGTTGAACATCCCAGTTGGCCTGTGTATACAAGGCATATATTTCAGTTCCTCAAAGAAGAATCAGTCACAACCAACACTTTTCTTTGAGGAAAATAAAAGAAAGGAAAAGCGTTGGTCGTGACTGATTTCTTCTTTGAGGAACTGAAACACATACCTTGTATACACACACCAACTGGGATGTTCAACATCAAAATTATAAACACTGGCCAAACATGTATCCACCAGTTTAAAAACTTGAAAAGGAAACTCTACAGCTGCAACCAAAGAAAAGTGTTGGTCATGACTGATTTCTTCTTTGAGGAATTGAAATATATACCTTGTGAAATCATTGTATAGTTTCTAACCTATACATTTGCCCAGCTCTGCTCACATCACTGAACTCAAAGACACTTAGGTGCAAAATACAGCAAAATAATTGTGAAGTTTAAAAAGATCTACATGAAAGGATAAATTTTGATATACTTGGTTAAGTGAGATATGATACAACTAAGCTTCTCACATACCCTGCTTCACCTACTGTTAGTGTTGTATTATGTCTGTGGAGGTTGCACATATTGTTGCAATTTGTACACAATGCACTGGTTCCAACCTGAATTCTGCCAGCTAGAAAACATTTTGTATCGCTAACCTTAATTTCACGCTTCCACTGCAATGCTGATCTGTGCGCCAATCTCATTTTGTATTGCCACCTCTACTTCCACACATTCAGAAAGCACCACTTCAATCGTCTTCAAGGTTAAACAGTATGTGCAAACCATCCAAAAATAAAACTAACCTCCTGGTTACGTGACAATGGGCGCCATGGTCCTTGTTGACCAGTAACTTTAATTAATATCGATTATTTGTGTAAAACTTTTTGGACAAGAAATTAAAGTTACAGCATTCCGTACATTTCCCAGAACTGTTCTGTCCACAACAGTATATCCAGGGCTGTGGAGTCGGTACACAAAACCTCCGACTCTGAGTCTCCAGTTTTTAAATCTCCATCTCCTTCATAAAAGCTCAACATGTATTAATAATGGTAAACCTACTAAAATGTTAAATTGTATCATAAGTCATTTCATCACCGCCACATGAATCATCAGGTTACTTTTTACACTTACAACCTATATTTAAGTATAAGTCTGAAGGTTATTGTTGTTAGTATCTACTTAAGATTTTATATCGAGCTCGGAGTCAGAGCTGGTACATTTTTACCGACTCTGACTCTGACTCCCACTCCACCAAAATTCCTTCCAACTCCAACTCCAACACTCCCGACTCCAACTTCAACTCCACAGCCCTGAGTATATGTACCTGGTACACTCGATAGAAGTTGCAAAGAATGCACTTACAGCTGTTTCAAAGACACTAGTTCATCAAATGTCCCATCTTGTATCCTAGCAATAGAATTCAGGCTTAACACCCTGAAATAAGAACAGACAATCAACTGAATGTCAATCTCCTTAACAATGGCATTTCATCCACTTCCTAGCCTTTCATGAAACCTTTCAGTTAATCCTAGAACTAGCAACTGATATTTTGAAAGTTTTAAGACCGTAAAAATGTGTAAATGTCACAAAGGTATTATGTATCCACCAATCATGCCTCACTTTTTTGTTTTATATTATGTCATTTATATACACAACATGTGTCAGCTACAGGGGCCATCATCGGGTATCTCCACAAAAATTAACAGAGAAAATTAAATTGTTGGTATATAAACAATTACCTATATCAAGAATTACATCTCTTTCCTTCACAAAGGGTTTATGTTTCATATTGTCACGAACTTCCTCCAATACAATTTATCCTGTAGCATCTGTGATTGTACTGAAGTGAAGTAAAATCATGTTAAATTAACCCTTACGAGTGAATATTAAGAATTAAAATTAAAGACAGTACGCCTTTTCAAATTAGAGGTTTTGACATGCTGTTAATTAACCTTCATTTGTGATGTGCATAATTTCTTCTTTTCCTTGATGTAGTTACGCAGTTTTACACTCTTTTGGGGTCTAGTTGTGTTACTTTGTACCTGAATTCCTGTTAAAGTGTAAGAATTGTCAGTTTTAAACGTAAGATGTGTATTTGGCAGTAAGTATAGATGAAAGGTGAGGTGTGGCCACATCTTATAGTGGCTGCTGGAATAAATGTCAATATTTTAAAGGTTGCAGAACACTTTTTGTATTCTCAATAAGAACATTCTGAACCCTATAAGCAACACCTGACAGCATTCAATATAATTCAAGGTCAAGCTAAACACAACTTTTATTATAAACTGAATTGTCATGCAGCTACATGTTGCAATCCTATACCCGGACCCTCATCAGGCTTGCATGAAAACAATGAGTACAAAGAAAAATAAAACAAATAAGGCTGCACCAAAAGCATAAGTATTTGTCACATGAGCACTGTAAGTCAAAGTTAATTTTATCTGCCATTTCAGGAACATATACTACATGTATTGAATTAATGACTATTTATATGTGATTAAATCCTTTTCTCTCTAGAAATCATTCACACATCTCATGATGTGTTACGACATTAAAATATTAGCCCACAGCACAGTGTAGTAACATAACTACAATGACTCCTATTTACAAGTATAATAAACGTAACCCAATAAGAATCTGCACTTACAACTTCTCTAAACTCTCCAGTCCTGCAAACATTGGCGCATCAACAATCTTCAACCGGTTGCCATACATATCCCTGTAAGAGACATTTTAAAAAATAGATTTCTAATTCACACAATTTGTAATAAGATACAAATGCATGAACTTTCTTTGTTTTGAACAACTACATTAACTGTACTTTGAGAACTACTTAATCACTTACAGCCTTTTGAGATTTGTTAAATTTGCAAATGCATCATTCTCAATTGTATGGATATGACTTCTGCTTAAATTCCTGCAAGAAAAAAATTCAATCAATCAATTTTCCACACCATAATATAAAATCCCACCTGGCTTCCTACACAGCTAAGATTTACTTTAAGAACCACTATTATATTATATTCATTCACTCACCCAGAAGACAAAGAGTAACAACACCCAGTCCTGATTTTATCCTTTCACCATGAGATAAGTATTGTTTCCTGGTTTTTGGGTTTTTACATGATGTGCGAAACGAATTTGCTGATGATGTATTGGAACTCCCTGTGGGCCCCATCTGCACGTTCATTGGAACAGTGAAGATGGGACCTATAGGAAGATCCAAAACAGTGTTGGTACATTCCCTGTGCACAGTATGTAAAAACCCAAAAACCAGGAAAGAGTAACAATACGTAATTCAAAATACTGCAAGCACATGGATGAAAAAAAAGTCTACAGCTACATTATCTTAATGTATAATACAAAGCAAACACTGACAGAACACCGTCTGTAGAACTTATGACAAATGATCTAACTGTAAATTCAAACAGTAAACACTGCATACATATTGAAGTGATAAGAGTTAAATATGGAAGCTGGCACCTAATAAGAACGCACTCAGTGTGTGTCCAGTATGACAACAGCAAATAAATCAGACAGTCAGTGCTGCTGCGAAACAAAGAAACTAATACAGCTCTTACAAAAATTAAAATTTTATGTTGAAGTATCAAGTACACACTATATTCTACTTACAGTTTCTGTAATGCAGGCAGATATGAGAATGCCTCCTGTGGCAAACGTGTGATGTTATTGTCAGAAAGGTCCCTGAAAGAAAGGGGGGCATATTTAAGGACCAAACAGCTTATATCTTATAAGCCTGAACAAGCAGTGTGCTACCAGCAAACTGTCATGTAGCTACTTAAGTAGACTTTCTATACACACTTGCTCACCTCTGCCCTGCAAGGCCTTTTCATGCCTTGTTTGTTTATTCACTTATTTTACATTGCCACACCAACTACAAAGATCAAATAGTGTCAAATAAGGCATGGTAAAATAATTAACAATAGATGTGGGAGGAAGGCGTCAGGGTACTATGCCTTATATACCTGAAGAACTGAATACCACATAATATTTCTGTTAGGATACGCGATACATAGCTGGAATCAATGGGATTCATAATCAGTGTGGATCTGATATATCACACGATGGTTTCAAAACACGGCAACAGCATGTCTCACTTAAAACAGCATCAACCAGCTGCGGATATCTCAATGTAACAGGCACATGCAGAGAGTCTCTATTGTCAGTCATGAGAGGGCACTGCAAGTGTATTGTACCATCATACAATCAGTTTAAAGATAACAGACCTATCGCAAACATGGTTAAACAACAAACGATGCAGTGTGATTCTGTTTTTGCATGTGAAGGATGTTGCATCAGTGGAAATTCATTGCCAGTCAGTGCAGGTACAAGAAGCACGCATAAGTTTTCCAACAGATGTGAATATGGTGCAATGATTTTGATTATGGCAGCGCAGATGATGACAAGTTGTGACCCACATGCCCAACCACACCCATTACAAATGACTATCTCGTGAATATGCCCTTACCAGACAGCACAAATGCATTAAGATTACTGCGACCAGCCAAGAATTAGACATTTCACTGGAGAGTGTGCATAGCATTTCCCATGGCCAATTGGATTACAGAAAATTATGCACATGTTAGGTGCCAAAGAACCTCACAGACAAGCAGAAAAGCCAACACAAGACTTTATCTAGGATTACTAAATTTCTCATGATTTTCATAAGGCTTCAATGGCCAACAGGGAGGAGCTAATGCTTGCTGGGTAACTGACACACAGCCCAGTGTATGTTGCACTACACTGCTTCATGTGGTGTTTACATTATTTGCCAACTGTTCTAGACCCAACATCAAAAGCTCAAAATCAGTTACATACATATTTATTAACATCAGTTAAGAACTATAATCCAAATATGCTGCACTGGCATATTGTCAAAATATCACCTGCATTAGTTAAACACAATAAGCTAGCAACCTTAAATAAAACCCAAATTCTGTAAGAAGTCATGTTGAGTAAGTAGGCCGAAATAACTTATGTTGGATCTAGCAAGAAAATACACTTAAATTCAATGACAAGTACACATGATCAGCACACAGGAAAGTTGTTCCATTGGATTAAAACTTACAGATGAAATATATCCAATCGAACGTTCTGCAGATTCAGCTCTTCAATCGTGGAAATTTTCCTGTCTCCACCTCCACATTTCAACTTGAACTTTACTGCAGGTCGAGTGCGAACCTTGGTGCATATACATTGTAACGGGCAATAAACAGATTGTTCTGATAGTTCAATTTCTTGAACACAAAGCAGCAGGAGGTCCAACACCAACCATAATAATTCTTTTTCTTTTCTTACATGCTTCATTGTGTCTTACACATCACGGGCATCATCATAGGTCACAATCCACCTGCACATAGAATGAAAACACTGATGATAATAAACGTCATTAATTTCAAGGCAATAGGTAGCATATTCCGAAATATAATAATGTTCACAGAACTGTGTTAAACAGTGACATGTCAGTTCCACCAATATACAGCATGTAATGCAAAACTTACGACTGGCTTGCGTCAAACCTGCACACGGTTTCTTGAAGCGCTATTACAGAACTTGTATTTACCTTCCACAAACATTAATTTTGAAAACACCTAACTACATATTTATTTTCCGTATTTACCAAGAGGCATACTCTACGACAGCAAGCAATTTCACGCCATATTGAAATGTAACACTCGTATTGTATTGGCTCCCTTGTCCGTTGGTTGCTTTCAGGGTAGAAAATCAAGCCCCACGAATCCCTACCTCAGACCCGTCCAATGAACTAGAAGTGGACACAACGGGTCTTTGCCGAGATCCGATTCATTCTTTGTGGGTCCCAATCGCGACCAGTTTATTTAATCCATTCGCTACATGCACTTTATCTCATCAAGCGGGGAACTACATGTGGACACACCAGGAAGACATACAGGAGTAGTGAAGGTGTAGCTCCCCTCATTCTTAACCTCAGCACTATATGCAGGTCAGCGGCGTTCAGCCTCACGCCCAGGCCGCTTACCCTCGGGAAAAAAAACCTCCGGTACTCATTGAATGGGGGCTGGATGGGCCCCAGAGACATTCTGGACGATTTCGAGGAGAGTGGAATCTCTTACTCCTGCCGGGATTAGAACCCCGGATCGTCCACCCCTAGCCTAGTCACTATACTCACTAAACTACCGTCAAACCCTTGTGTGCTATGACCGAGTTCTCTCATGATTGACTATACTTACGTCATTTGAAAGGATTATTATTCATAATATTAATTACATGAATAGCATGATTCCGTCTGACACAACCTTCATTTACTACTATTTTCTCAAACACTGCATGTTTCGATCAAGCCGATCGTTATCAGGTGTTTACAAAAACTTAAACCTCAAGGTAAAAATGTAAATTTTTGCGAGTCTTGCAAAAATTTACATTTTTACCTCACGGAATACGTAGTATTATTTAAGTAATTTTCTATACACAACGGGATGGACAGAGCCATAATATTAATGTATAATCTCAGAGGTAATAAACAAAATGTTCTGCAATACATTAAACGTTTCTCTCAACACAAGACACTCCGTTGTGCTTACAAAAAAATATGTAAAAAAATAGCAACCCAGTCCAACACAACTCATTATTGGTAAAATAAATGGCTTGTTTTACAATACAGCTACATGTTTTGGGTTGTAATAAAGCAATCATCACGCTGTTTTTGTAAAAAAAAATGTAAAGAGGAAATCTTTCAGTATTTTATATCTCCAGTATTTTGAACGGTATGGAGATCTCAAACCTCACAATAGTATTTCGGAAAAGTATATGCTCCCCTGAATAGCCATAAAGTATTTCAATTTCAGCTTAAATTTATTTAACGTTCCATAGAATCCATTTTACAGATATATAATCCTGGATATAGGACAAGTCATGTTACTTAGTATAAAGTCCACAAACAATGTTTCCGTCATATAAAACAATTTTAATACATTTACAAACTATTTATCAGTCTATCTATTAAAAAATTCATCCAAAGTATAAAACGAATGTAAATAAAGAAATTCCTTCAATTCTGATTTGAACCTTTTGAGATTGTCAGAGATCTCTTTGAGTTTATAAGGAACGGCACTATAGACCTTGACCCCAGTATGATATACACCCTTTCCATAAATAGTTAAATTGACCTGCGGCATAAGTAGAATAGTATTTTGTCTTGTGTATAATCCATGACAATCATTATTCTTAACAAAATATTCTTTGTTTTTTATTACAAACATCATGAGGGAAAGTATATATTGAGATTTCAGAGGTAGTATATTTAGTTCTTTAAAGAGATCTCGACATGATTCCCTGTAGCTACATCCCATAAACACTCTTATTACTCTCTTCTGCAATTTAAAAACCTTATCAGCATATGACGAAGTATTTATTATGTTGCATTACATTGTATCGTTTTACCTCATATTTACCTCAGGGCTGGCTGTGCTGACACGAGTTTTATAAATTAAAACGGGTCAGCAACACAATTAATATTGCCTCTATTGCTTGTTAAAATTATATTAAAATTCATGTCCTTTTTCTTCCTTCACGGCAGTTGAGACTTGACCAATATGGGTATGATGTAATGAGTGCTTATATTGTCACCTCGTCCAAGTTCTGTTTTGACAGTGTTCGCGGAGAAGATGTAGTTTCATCAGTGAAAATGCTTACGTTGTTTTAAAAGTGGACTATGTCGATTATAATCAATTAAAATACAGGGGAATATTCTGTAACTGAAGTTTGTTGATTGCTTGAAATCACTTTTTTGTGTGCATACCACAAATCCACTGAATACTCTGCTCTTAAAAACAGTTTAACTTAGCTACAGACTGTCTGGCGTACGAAGCAGCTTACGTGAACAAAGACCCACAACCACTTTGAAGATGGAAACAGTATGTTACTACGAAATGTGTAAGAAAACAAAATATGCGATATGGGGTAAAAGCAAAAGACTAGCATCAATTGAATAATAGCCGCCATGGAAACTCGAAAAATTTAACGGTTCTTCTGGTTTTGTATTCTAAACGATAAAAAACACGATTAAATGGGAGCTGGTGAATGAGGTGGGTTAGTGGTTGATGACAGACTGGTCAACCACTGGTTCAGAAGGCAGGTTGGTGAACAAAGACTGACTGTTTAACAAAGAACGTTGTAAATTTGTGCACAGAGAAGAGAACGTTTGGTCTGCAGAGCTGAGGCCCATTGGCCGGCTCGGTCATTCGCTCGTTCTGACCCGTTCATTTACGAACGACATCACTACAATGAACTGCAGTCTGCGCTTGTTTATATCTGACGTAAAATGCAAAACAAAAGCAGTCTACAAACGAAACTATGCAGCTACTAGAAAGTAGGGCCTCAATTTCGAACACATAAGGACTTTTACATACATTCGATCTGTCCGCGTAGTGTCAAGATTACCACAGATAAGGAAGTCTTTTGGATTGTGACGCCGTGTAGTCACGTCAAGCTTTGCGGGAAGCACATTCCTCCGAAATGCTGATAAATCTGTACACACTATACAGCGGCACATCCCAGAAGACGGTAGTCATCAGCTATTGCTTTGTTCCCTAGTTTCTAATATAAACCCTGTATAGCATACGGCAAAAACCATTGAAATCTGAAATCCATTTCAGTTTTCGGCGTGCAAAGACGTACATGCCACAAGAAACTGAATAGACCATTTTCACTTTACAATAAAATACGGCATAATTTTGGGGCGTCATTTACCATGCAGTATGGAAGTCATTTGCTATGTAAAAGAAAATCGCTGGAATTGTGATTGGTATAAAACCTAGAATTGTTTGAGAGAGATTTTACGGATACCTCTTCTATGTGAACGCATATTTTCATTCTTAAACTTAATTTTAAGTAACTAAAATAAATTTCAACAAATTAAGGTGTACACAGTATTAATAAAAGAAAGACGAGCCGTCATTAGAGACAAATTGGCAACATCCATGTTTTCAGAAGAGTACGTACGTATTATGCTGGTATCAGAATTGTAAAAAGTTTATCGCTTACACTCAGAAGTGTTACGTATAAGAAGGCTCTATTTTAAGTAACATTAAGAAGATTTTTAAATACATACTCTTTTTACTCTGTTGCTGAATTTATAAAGTTTCAGAATGATTCGTAATTTATCACGAGCTGCATATAATGGATTTAGTGTAACATTTGACAACTGTACGTGAAATAATTACAATATTTTTGTATTGTGCTAGTTTTATGCACTTTTAATTTTTCGTGACTTATTTCACATCCTATTGTTACTTTGACCACATTTCGGCTGGATGGCATGTGTATGTTGGCAACCCGTGCGGTAATAAACAAATGAAAGCAACCACATTGGTCCACATCAGCTAAGATTACAGGGACGGTGGATCGTAAGAGGTGGTTAGAGTGGGGTTCACCGAAAACAACCTCATTTAAGACACGTGTTCTGTGTCAAATATTGTTTTTGTTTGATTAAAATGAATAAATTTACAAGAATAGCAGTTCTCATCGTGGGCTTCGATGTGAATATATTGTTGTTTGGTTTATTTCTCCTTCAAGAATATATGCCAGTGGTGAATACTGTAGGTTAGTTGAAATGAATGATAAAAAAGAAAAAGCAACGTAACCACGTGATGAAAATTGATTTCTTTCCTGTGAATGCACAGCTGATTAATGTAAATATAAAATTACATTAATATTTAACTGCTTGGAAGCATGCTTTTGTTTTTAATTTGCCGTGTTTACGAAGTCGGTGAGATAGTCATATGTTACTGTATTTCGCTATGTTATTGTAAAATTGGACACGTTGAATATTTATCTCTCCGTAGGTACCACACTGAAAGAAAGTAACACATCAGTGTGTATGGATAGACATTTGTAGACAGCTAGATTTTTGGCCGCCTTCATGTGCGGTTAGGGTCAACTACATGTCTGGCCAACAGGAGGCCAACATAGATCACTGTCTGCTGAACTTCTCTCATAGTCCCTAGTTAACTCGATGGCTGAACTGAATATGACATGTCACAACAGAGCAGATAGTGGCAAGAAGACCATCCGTCAAATTCACAGTTAGTTAATGCAAACGCACTGATAGCTGTAGCCACCTTTCTGTGTAAGATGTAAGATATTTGGAAATGCCTCTAGACATGTGAGGCAAGTTAATAGAAGATGAAACTGTGAACAAAAGACACTGTCAGATGGGCCTTTTTAATTTTGATATTAGTGGCAATGGTTGGTATAAAACCTAGGATCTGTTGAATAATGGGCTAGAATGCTGACTACTAGATTGCTGATGTCGTCCAGAAATTTGATGTTTCAACTGTCCTTATGTTATACGTCTCGCAGAAGATAGAACCCTATGTAGCCCACAAGTAGGGTGACTATCTGAAAGCCTATTCTTTTATTTTGGTGTATACAGTCTGTTTCAGTTTTCTAAGCTGGTAACATAGTTGTGTCCTCCTTTTCAGCTAACAATCTGCATACTTATGATGGTATTTCAAGTTCGGATATCACCGGAGGAGATGTATTCTTTGAAATCATAGAACCGGATGAACTGGGATATACATACAGGATCAGACCTGCTAAAGATTTTGGTGCACAGTTTGTAAGTTGGTGAAGAAATATTTTAAGGTTCAAGAATAACAAATATTAAGACAACTGTCTTCAGGTTGCAAAACTATAATACAGTAGGCTGGTACCAACATATCAGAGGCATCTGCTGCAAACTATGACCTTTAAAGGTCAGAGTGACAAATTGTGTTTTTTGTGTTTGTGTTTTCAGGCTCTTGGCAGTATCCTTTTAACTTAGTTTGTTTCCTGCTTGACTAGATGTGAATGCTCTTTTTGCCAGAAGTTGGCTTGACTTGTGCTTATGCCAGGAAGTAGATCTTGCAATAGTAAATTTCTGTCCTTTCTTTGATTTATTGCATACCTTTACTTGTAGAATGAAACATTTTCTGGGTATGGCATTCCTCTTGTGCCTGTGGAACCTCCATGTGGATGTGGATGGCCACATAATGCAGAGGAACTCGAAGGGAGTGTGGCTCTGGTTGAAAGAGGGTAAGGAAATATTCTACTAACATTCGAGTAATCAGATAATTCCTTATGAAACAGAGGTTGTGTTTCTTGAAAGTACCACAGTATGCATAACCCACCTTGGACAAACAACTTTTGAAAGAATACACAGGATGTGGGGAATTCTGTGCTTACAGGAAAAAGTAATATATCAGAAGTAGTGAAGGGCCCTGTATAGCTCCCCAGCTTTCCACAAGTTAATTCAATCCTGTTTTCGGTCATATACTTGTACATGGTATATATGTTTCTGACTGACATAGCAAGGGTAACATTTTGAATGAAAGTACTAATAGGGAGAGAATTTCACATTGCCTCTGATGATAGGATGATATCAACATGGAAAGATGATTATGATTATTGTTGATGTGATTACGGTTATGATGACAGTGATGATGGCTGGCTGGCAGGGAGACGGGTCGTACAGTTTTACATGAAATGTGAACTTGGCATTTCTCAGAAAGTTTTTGCGTGGGAGGAAAGGAAGGGAGAAGGCATAAGGAGAAGTCCACACTTGATCTAGCTGGTTTTGAGTCCAGCACCTTCAGCACAAGAAGTCACCTGTTCTCTTACTTCTGGCATTCTATATAAAAACTGAATGTCATCATTGTATGTGTTTTCTTTATTTTGTGTGCACTGTAAAGGTTCAATTATATTTTGTGCCGTCTATATGAAAGTGAAGTTTCCAAACTGAAGTTAATGCAACAGAAACTGTAGGAGTGATGGTGTTGTAGTGTGTGAAGGACGCATGTGCAAATCTGGGTATGGATAGTACACTAATGCTTGCTGCATCTTCCACTTGTTATTGGCTGGTGTATAAATTTAATTTCGATGTTTGATGAAGGATGCAGTGATTTAAGTGAAAGCAGTATCTGGAGAAAATTATTACGTATTATCAACAGGGCCAGAGAATATATGAATTCCTTTATGTTTCAGGGAGTGTTCATTCTTGAGTAAAACTGTCAAAGCGGAGGAAGTTGGAGCACGAGCAATTATTGTAGCAAACCAAGATCCTGAAAGTGATGAATTTTACATTGAAATGATCAATGATAATACGTCTCGAGAAGTTCACATTCCAGCGGGATTTCTTCTGGGAAAAAATGGGTATGTTTGTTGGCGTCAGACATTCCCCAATTGTGTGAGAGATTTCCAGGGGTCATACAGATACCTCTGTCTGAAAACAGAATTATGAATGACATCTGTACAAACCTGAAATCTGATTCTGACCCCATCTATTGTTCTTGGTGTGAATGACATGCAGCAGAAACAGATGACAAGCACTGAAGTGTTGTCATTGTATTTATAGATTGTTCTCCTTTTTAAGTGAAATTTCGTAGTTGAGAACTTGTTTTTGATATCACGAAGGTCAAGTGTCTTGTCAGTGCAGCTAATAGAAAGTTTGACATTTCTTACTGTACGTGAATCAGTGTTCAGTTACGTATCTACAAAATTAATTAAACATAGAGTAAATAGTTTCCCTTTGCAGCGTGATTGTATGTGATTTAATTTTAGTAACATGTTACTACAAAAGCAAAAGAAAAAGTATATTTTCTTTGTCCATATGTGGCTGCTGATTTGAGTTTTAATTTTGTGTTCTGTCAGTATTTGTTAACGTCATAAGTTCCTACTTGCAAAGGGATTTGTGATGTATCAGTTTTTCTCAGCTAGTCTTATTGATTTTACTGATGTCATTTTTTCTGCTACTCTCTTCTGATTTTCGTACCGCTAATATAAAGGAGGTAACACTATATACATCTTACTATTATCTCATTAATCCTTCACCTTTGTCCATCAGATATTTTTCCTGAATACATTTTTCTTCCATTTATGTTTTGAAAGATACAGCTTTTCTTAAATTTTTAAAATTGATGTAATATTGATCATAAAATGTATTCTGATATGTATTTTGCTTATTATGGTGGTGTGGGTTGTGACATTGTGTGGGCTAGTATGTAGTTACCAGAACTGTGTATGAAACTGGTGTCACAGTCTGCCCTGAAAATGGAGGCAACGTGTTTCTGTGAAATAATGGTGACCACCTACAGGACTACATGCTCTCACAACCAGAACAATACAAGTTGAACTTGTTGTGGTAGTTGTAATCTGTTTTCTGCCTCTACAGGTACATGATTAGGAAAACTTTGGAGAGGCTGCAGAGGAAGTATGCTTTAATCAACATTCCTGTGAATTTGACGTATGTTCCACTGAATAAAGTCAATCAACCACCATGGCTGAGATGGTAACATACACCCTAGTTGCCACATTGCTACTAGTCAAAGGGGTTCTCATGACTTGTGAATTGTGCAGAACACACATCCCAGTGGCACACTTGCAGATGGCAATAAAATTGTACACTTCATCTGGCCTTTATCCCACACCTAGGAACTGAAGTCTCAGCAAGCTGTCAAATTTTAAGTGTATGATAAGATTGTGCAGGCATGAGCGTAGGAATATTGTACCATGTGGAATTCAGTGCAGGATTATTCATTCATTAGTATCTGCATATTCATATGATGAAGCTTTCATGGTTTTGATTATACTTCAAATGCTTTCTTAGAGACCAGTCAGTTATTTCACTTATTATAGGATTGTATTTATGAGAATATTCCCATTAATTCAAAAAAATTAACAGAGCACACCTACCCCCACCGCTGCAAATCTTAGGAAGTTTGAAGATTATTTTCTTACATCAGCACCGAATATCAAACGTGCATAATTCACGCTCCTCAGTTGTGTTCAGGAGGTCATGATTCCAAATTTCGGTCCAGAGGTGGGGACTAATCCTAACGCATAGACACAATATACAAATTAAACAGATGTTGTCATCTTCAAAATAACATGCAGACACTCTGAATGGGTTATAAAAAATGATTTGTGCTGATTGTGTCATTGCTTGTAACTGTTACCAAATTTCATAAAGTAGTCACATGTACTTTCATGCTTCAGATTTGTTCCTCCTGTTATGTACATCCATTGTTGCTGTTACATAACCAGTGGGAGTACGTGCCTAATTACGATAGCTCTTTTAAAATAGCTTAGGGACAGTTCTGACTTCTTCTTATTCACCACCACCAAGTATACTCCCATGTTGAAACAAACTGAAGAAATTAAAGAAAAAATGTGCAGAACATCATCTTTTACACTTACATGTCAGGATGGCAAGGACTGATGAATAATGATAGCCTTTCTTTGTTTCACATGCTTTCATTTTTATAACTGAAGGTGCTAATGAATGGCATGAAGTAAGCACTTTAACTTTGTCACTGAAAAAGCCTGCAGAATTTGTACCAATTTGGAATCCTGTGCTTATGAAAAGTTAGGTCTCATGGGCTCATATTATTGTGTTTAATTGGTACAAAATATAAAGTGGATGAGAAGAACTGAACATTTGGTTCATAAGTACGTGAGTTTTTACAGTGCAAGGCTTTTTACATTCTGTGAGTAATGAAAATTGGAGAAAGGAAGACAAATATGAATATATTTTTTGTTCATAAGTTCACTGTTGTTACTGTCAAATCAAGAAGACATTTTGCCTTGCAGTGTCATTGTTCTGCTGGTTGAATTTCTATACTTCTCAGTGAATTGGGATGCTCTTTACATGTTCAGCATTTTAATTTATTTTGTAAATTCATGATTTGTAAATAAGCAGAATAGTCTGTCAGAATGAATGAGGAAATTGAAAATACCAGGATGTAAATATATAGACAAAAGAGTAAATCCAGAAGGTTGTGTAATAAATGATGTATTAAGGAAGTGTCTGGAGAGAGTATGTGAGTTTGCATATTGCTTTAGTTGAGCAGTTTTATGCCCAAGAGTTAGCGATGCTGACAAAGTCAAAAAAAAGTTCCTAGTAGCCTTAATGGTGAGATTAAAACCTATCTGACATGTAGACTTGAGGCACTGCAAACATGAAGGAAAAAGACATTTTCAGTGGAGTTTCAAGTTACATGAGGTGCACTAGTACAATCAGGGTAAACATCACACACTGTAACTGAATCCATTGTTTTGTTCTGTGCATACCATTTGGCTTTAAAACATATATGTGCGTGCATGCGCGCGTGCACACACACACACATTTTATTATGCACCTGCCTCTCTACACTGTGTAACTATGATTGTGCACATTTTGATGCTTATACTAGCATCATCTTAGTGACCTGTAAGCTACATTGATTTATGTGTTAGTTACATTGTTACTCTGTTGTACCTGTTGTTGATGGCGGCTGCCAAATCTTTGGTGGTAGCCATGTACTGTAAACACAGCTGGTGGGCAGCAAACTGTTGTGTGTGTTCTTCCAGGAGAGGCCAGTGAGCCATGAGGTGTAGAATGGTGTGAATGTCGTGCAGGTTGCATCCTGCAATTGGCAGACCAGTTAGTAGTGTGACTTTACTGGCTACATTCACTAGCTTCATTGTGGCATCCTTGTTGAGTGCCTGACCAATGGGTAGACCTTTGGCTATCTCTGCTTACTTCCCTGAATGATGCCGCACTAGGTCCAGCAGTTGCTACCTGGCAGATGGGCTGGCTATGGACTGAGCCTGGCATCCATACTGATGGGGGCTTTATGCTTCTGGCAGAGTTGCTCAACCATTGTTGTTTTTGGATTCTTCTCCTCTGGCAAAGGCACAGCACACATTATCCATGTTTTTGTTTTGCAAGGCATCACTGGTACTTTATGTTACCATCTTGGTTACTTCTTGGGTTTGTGCTTCACTTCTCAAAATGGCAGCTTTCTCATATAGAGAGATAATACTTATGTGGAGGGTTCATGTGTTCTCCAGCCTAGCCTTTGATGTATTGCCCCATCTGGTCAGGTAGGCTCCTTTTATAGAGTTCCTGTAACCATAACAGGTACAACTAAAGTAACAGCATAACACTAGCTAATACATATGTAAACCAACAATGTCTCACAAGTCACTGAAGATGGTGGTATTATAAGCGTCAAAATTGTATGACCACGGAAATGTTATAAGATTCAGAAAGGCAGTTGCAAAATCTAATAAAGGTACACTGTTTTTGCTGAACAGACTTGCAATTCACAAGGGATACATAGAGTTTATTCAGTTTGCCTTACTACCTTTGTAGAGATACAAATTCGGGTGATAATGTATACAGTGCTGTTATACTATGTACATATCCAGTTGTTGAGGTAGCTACAGATTTCAGATTAGAGCTTTGAAGTGTTGCATACCTGTTACGAAAAACAGTACCCCATGTCTGTATAAACTAATTTAGTTTCCGTTATAAACACCAACTACCTTGCACATATCCAGATACAGACATGCACAGACTAGAAAAAATACGTAAGCACAAAAGACTTGATCGTGATCTGTCATACTTTTATACAATGCAGCGAGAGATGTGCATGCATGTTAATGGTAGAACACGTGTTGCTTTTATAACTCATATTAACCTAAACCCCTTGATACCTTGTTTAAGGGACATAATTCGTGATGTTCAAATCCTTATATAAATAACTGGAAAAGCAA
The DNA here is from genome assembly GCA_013340265.1 of Coptotermes formosanus. Lineage (NCBI taxonomy): Eukaryota > Metazoa > Arthropoda > Insecta > Blattodea > Rhinotermitidae > Coptotermes > Coptotermes formosanus. Next base: position 7,148 of record BLKM01007573.1, on the reverse strand, counting down.
AACTACCTGGTAAAGGTTGAATCGGGTCTGAGTAAGGCTGTTTGTTAGTACACACTGGGGTAAAATTTTTTGTTGTGGTAGCCCACAAATACATTCGAGAATGTGTATGTATGTATGTTTCCAGCTTTCCTTCCCAGGCACCTGAAGTCATTGGAGCTGTGCAGAATTAAGTTCCATATGCATGGCACACAAACATCTATTCTGCTCAGCTCACGGCTTTTCAGATGCCTAAGAATGAACACATAAACAGACTGACATAGCTAACAGTAAATTTGATTAAATTGGAATTTGAGATTGTCATTTTGTCCTGGGTGTCAAAGAGTTTAAAAACATGTTTTAATTTTTCTTAAAATATTAAAAAATGTTTCAATGTGACTACAAACGTAATTGGAAAATGCTGTAATATTTATATTTGCCACTGTAGTATATCTGAGTGTAAAATACCCTGTATGATATGTGTAAATAAAACAAAACTGCATAATAAGCTTGCGTAATCAGTTTGTGTGTGCCTTATGATATTACTGTACATTAATTTTAAGACACTCTGAAATAGTTTGCCATTTTTTAAGGAGTAATTTTTAGTACATCATACATAAATTTTTATTTCCGTATGTCCACACCCATGTTAACAGCCGATTTTGCGGTACACTAAGTACAGTTCCTATGAGAAATGACATTATAAATACAGGTGAAATTTTCCTGTTGCACTAGTTCCACCCAGGAAAACAAATACATGAGAGTGTTCGCAACAACAGGTTCCATCTTGGACATTAAATGGCCATTGACAAATGCCGAGGCAAAATTGGTGCTAGACCCCCAAGAAAAACTTTGGCCTGTGTTGCACAGCAAGTGTGTGTGTCTGTGTGTTATCAGCACAAAACCTGAGATATGAACGGTTTTTATCTGCCACAATTAACATTATAAGACAGATCTAGCTGTCATATCAGTGTCACACTGCCATGGAAGGCAGCAGTACAGGCTTCTCTTCGCATAAGTTTATCTGACAGGTGGAAAGGAGGTTCAGCACCACTGTGATAGCGAAACTGGCAATAGGATAGATTCCTAACATAACACTGTGGCACTTACATGCACTGTTTGTTTATCCTGGGACAGACGCACACCCAGAATTTCTAATTGGGGGTGGGGCTGTCCCTGAAATTATATGTAATTTATGTTTAACTTTAAAAATTATGTCATTAAAGTCATGTAAGTGCAACTGTAACATAACATTGTTTGCAACCGCATTTATATAGACACAAACATACCACAATGTTCCATGACTCACTCACCCAACTTAAATCACAAAGTTTAACCCTCTTTTGTTTTTTAAATTTCATCGAAGCTGTTCGTTATTTATTTCTATTTTTCAAAATTATAATGTACTATTCAGCCGATTTCAGTGGCTGATTTCAGCTGGGGCGTAAATCGGTAAAATTTCGATATTGTATCTACACAATCTGTGTTTTTTAAATTTTGATTGTGGGGGGGGGGGGGCTGCAGCCTGGCAACCCCCCGCCCCGTCCTCAGCTGCCTTATAAACCTGATAACATTTCACTCGAAGAGAGCCCTTTTATGGCGATTTAATGTCGCCGGCAACCTAACGAAGCCTGAGGTCTTTGTAAAGGTTTGTTATACATTTTATGGTGTAGGGTAATTAGCCCCACAATCAACTCCAAACCTGGAGGGTTCTCCACACGTGTTTGCGCCCATCCGACAAATACAGAGCGATCATGCATATCTAAAACATGTCTCCTCAATCCACAGATCTAGGCATGCTATACCTTGGCAAAGACTTCACTTACACATGGATAGAAAATCCGACGTTTAATAGTGTATATTGCTGACGTATAATTAAGTTGTGATTTATCACTATATGGAAAGATTGTACGTCAAAGTTAGCTATAATTTCGTTGTTGCAGAACTTGTTCTGTCGCCATACTTTTTTTTAGCAATCCCTGTAGGGGCCTGGATAGGCTCTGAGGGTTCCAGGAGGTTGAGGCTCCCAGATTTCAAGACAGTCGGCACAAGAAGGAGATAAGGTTGTCAGCCCTACGCACCGGCCGCCTTTATCCCTCAGGAAATATTCCTGGTACTCATTCCTGTTAGAGGCTCAGTTGATTCGAGGGCCACAGTGCGGCCGGACGGATTGTGTCAATGAAAAATTCAAGTGGCATCATCGGGAATCGAACCCGCAACCTTCCAGCTGGTAGCGCAGTGCCTCTCTCACCATATAGGAAGACTAAATCCAAAACTTTATCAAGCTCTTCCCCGTCATCATATTGATAAAATACGGTATATCTTCTTCACAGAAAGCATAGGCGTTACTTGGCTAATAATATGGAGAGGGGGGAGGGAGGTGAAGGGGGGGGGGCCGAAATGGAGCGTGGGTATTAGAAACTTTAATTTACGAAGGAGTTGAGTTAGGAAGAGGGGAAGACTGGTTAGAACCAGTCCTTAATATACATACACCCATTTCCCCCATCCTCGCCCCCATTTTTGTATTTGCCCCCCTTCAACTCAGTACCCAAAAAAAATTTCCTATTTAAAAAAATATTGGGAGACCTTTGTCTCCCTTACCCCCCCCCCTCTCAAGTTACGCCTGTGGTAGTCAAAGTTTATAAACCTTTTTGTGACATTTTAGTCATCCTACTTAAGCCATTTTGGACAACGTAGTTCATAGTGAAGGTTTGGTACCGGTCGGTTCAGAAACATGTCCTCTACGACTCAGTTTGTACAAAAAACATTAATCACCAACAAATGCACAAAGAGTTTTTTTTCATCAATTGTAACACACTCCTACATGTTTCGACCCTGCTGGGTCATCTTCAGGGAGAACTTTCTGTTGTCGTTACACTAAGGTTGCTCTTTACAGTTAAGCGAGAATATGCTGTTGACTGCGTACTGCGTTGTTTTTGGAGGCATGAACTGTCTGCGGTCCCGGCCTGCAGTACACAGTCAACAGCACATTCTCGCTGAACTGTAAAGTGCAACCTTAGTGTAACGACAACAGAAAGTTCTCCCTGAAGATGACCCAGCAGGGTCGAAACATGTAGGAGTGTGTTGCAATTGATGAAAAAAACTCTTTTGTGTATTTGTTAGTCATTAATGTTTTTTGTATATTATAGTGCACGGACATGGAACACATTAAATTAATGAAATAACGTTTATTTTACAGTCGCAGTGACATTTTATAGGAAAACATGTAGGAGTGTGTTACAATTGATGAAAAAAACTCTTTGTGTATTTGTTAGTGATTAATGTTTTTTGTATATTATAGTGCACGGACATGGAACACATTAGACTCAGTTTGTGTTTAGCGAATACATTTTTATGAGCCCGAAGCTGTACGACAAGGCATTGGCCACATTCTGTGGGGCATCATGAAAATTCAGTGGACTAAAGAGGACATTGTTCAATAAGGCTGTCCCAGGTGTAATATCCCTACGTACTTAATCAGGTGAGAGATGTAGAAAACCCGCTTCAAACTCATGTAGTGGTGGCCGTCCTGTCATCAAGAGAGTAAAATACGTTTTACTTAAATATGATAACAGGGTGTGGATTACACTCAACCGCGCCATAACAGGATGCACTGGCAGGTTTTTTTAGAACACTGCAGTGAATTTTGTCTTCGACTGAGGACAAAAATTTCTCGAAAAGCTAAGTGACCGTCATAAATAACACTAAGCATTCCTTGTGACACAACCTGTATTGATTACTATTTTTTTAATAATAATAAATAAATGTTGTATCAGACGGAATACGTAGCGTTATTTATGTAAGTCTATATACACACAACGGGATGGATAGCGTCAAATTGAATGACCATCAGCTTCCCAAAAATATTTTTATCCATGCAGTTCATTCTCTTGTTAATTATTTCAATAATCCTGTCTTTTAGAAACTCGTGATTTTCGAAATTTCATTGTGTTATAACATGCTAGTGTTTATAGTCAGGAGTTGCTACTTCAACCGACAAAGACGACGACAACAGTAACAATGATGACGACGACGAGAGAAACAGGCAGTTGACTAAAAGGATTGGGCACGTGCAAGCGGAGCCTAAACACTAGGCTTTGAAAGAGCAGCGCAGCAAACTTAACTCCCGTTTTGAGGGCTGACCCAGGGCCCGGGAATTGTGTATGGGCACAGTTTTTCTTTATGGGTGGAATGTTACCAGAAGAATAGTGTGTCGATGTTTTATCTTCTACTTTACTCTTTAGCTTCTTATCTCCCAAGTGTTAAGGCAACATCTACAGCAATGATAATTTATTAATTGAATCCAAAAATAATTGCCACGTGATTAAACAGCAGAATAGCTCATTATGTTTTAATGTCTAACACATGTCCACGAATTGGTACTGTGATGGAGGTCACCCGTCCTGCGAGTTCAATTGTCTTCCTTCACCAGCAGAAGGTAGTATTTCCACGTGTATCGTGTGGGAATTGCTGCATTAGCATAGGAACGAGACCCTGGAAAGAATGAAGACTTGTCCAGACATTAACATCAATATAAATTTATCGGATCACTTAGTTACGAAATACGTTTAAGAGCTTGTCTTCGATACATTGTCAAGATAAAATTATCACTAAGGCAGAGCATTCCGTCAGTTATTTATTCTTGCTGAGAATCCTGAAAGAAAGCTTTCGTGTCTACTGACTTTCATTCATATGTGTCAAGGATAAGTATCCGCAGCCATGCAGCAGGAATATTTATGTCTTACATTGTGGAAGCATTAGAAGAGCTGCTTCTCCTCATTAGGGGCTGACGTGACGAGAAAGCATTACACTACTGCAATAGTGTAACAGCGTAAACTACTATCACTTCCGTCTTGCACTTCTCATTCCTACGACACCACTGCAGGAGTAAGTCTGAAGCAAACGGCTGTCCATAAGATCAAAATGGCAACCAGTTACTGTTCAAGCACACCCAAAGTACCGAAAAACCAAAGTATTTTATTTTATGTTACGCTTACAAGCAGCTACTGGATGACCTTGAGGAAAATAGAAGATGCTGGAAATTGACAGAGGAAGAACTGGATCGCACCCTATAGAGAACTCGCTTAGGAACAGGCTACAGACCAGACAGACTACAGAATGAAGGAATTACATAGTCCTTCTCTTTTTTAAAAGTTTCTTTTGTGGAGTAATGAGAAGTGGAGGCGTGATAAGGAGCTCAACTTTGTTTATTGTTTGTTTGCCTTCCTGCCTGCGTCTGCCCCCATTCTACATGTTTCAGCTTCAAAACTGCTTAGCAAATTTAGATCAATTTATCGTTACCATGTCACTTTAAAATTTTCAAGCGAGTTTAACTTTGGGCTGTACATTTCCACTGTAACCCTTAATTCACACCAAGCTCAAATCATATTTTATCAGTTTCCTCAAAAAGGCCTGTAAAGATGACGGATATATGTGTACAGACTACAATGTTTATAGTTTATTAGCTTTTTCAATAAAAGGCGAATTAAAATAACCTAATAAAAATAGCGAATTAAAAATCGCAAAAAATAATTTGGAAAATACGTACATGTAGTCCAAATTCGAATACTATTAAACTCTTTTAGGTTTTATGTTTTTATCCATCTAATCCAACTTACCAGTCTTGTTTACTTCTAAGCGAAACTAAAAATATTCATGTAATATTATGTAAATCCATACAGGTTTGCTTATTTCTTCGTAAACAGCCCTACAGCAAGCTTCCTGCAACGATTATTAAGGTGGGAGTGTAATATGTGACTGCACATCATAGGTGGGATAGTCGGAGCCTTATACTACAGACCTTCCTTGAGAAAGTAATTAAATGTCTTAAGATATTAAAAGGCTCTTGACGAAGACATCCATAAGATATAGAAAAATTCAGCTGTTCCTGTGTATCACTAATCGACTGATTCTCAGCTTCGTTCGTCGCTCTGTGCGACCCTCAGATTGAACATTTCAGTAAACTTTCAGTTCCAATTAAAATTAATGTCGGGAACCGTCGGTGGTCTCCGGTAATTTGTGAGTCAACGGGGGTCATCAGTTACAGTGTTCAGCAGAAAACACCTTTGGAACCCGTAAATTCTTAAGGAATCACTTTGTTTCTGTTCTCTGTTTTAGTTAATTATAGTAGATTGCTAGCTGTGAAAACCCAGTTTGGTGATTGTAAATACCGCTAAGAATACGGCCCGTTTATCAAGCATCCTACTGCGGGAGAAAGGAAAACACTTCGAAAATATCAGCACCTCTAACAATATATATATATATGTAAACCCAAATTTTCTTTGCAACCAAGTCAAATTCTCCCCTTTAATCCAATGAGTATTTTGTATAACATTTTATTTTCGCAAAACAGTTTTTACTGCGTAATATTATTTTATAAAACACGCGAATAAAATATCTAATCAGAATCATTATCTTATTTTATTTATGCTATAAACTACGTAGTTTCTGCTATATCGTTCAACTAACATTTGAACACTTCCCTGTTAAGTTACGGCCCCAGCTAAGGCACGTAAAAATTGGCTACAGGCAATCTTGTATTTCTAGTAAGTATGCGGGCATACACATTTGGAGTGACAGCAATAAATATGCGCATTTAATATCATGTAAACTCCTTTTGCATGCAAATCTGGCTTCTTTCCCTCGCTCCAAGTATTTAACTTTCCCACATTTTCAAACATTCTTTGACCACTGTTATAGTACGGTTTTGTTTTCTGCATCTTCATCGCCATGACATGACACGTCCTCAGTTTGCGTATGGAGAAGATGACTTCCAGACATTGAGTGTAGCTGTGATTGTGCTTAGTAAGTAGACGAAAAGAGTCCTATACTTTGGGGGCTGGACGAGAGGGGAGGGGGATATCAGTTCATTATAATAAAGGGACAGCAGAGGACGAAATGTTACGCAGGCCTTCGGACTTCGACGGATCCTCTGAAACGACCTAAGCAACCAAAAATGGGTAACATTTTTGGAATTTGGAGTATCCGTTTCATTCAAAATAACAGCAAGAACATTAGCATAGTAAAGTTACACTTACATACATACATACATACATACATACATACATACACACACACACACACACACATACATACATACATACATACATACATACATACATACATACATACATACATACATACATACATACATACATACATACATACATACA
>BLKM01007571.1:17706-29215 GCA_013340265.1 Coptotermes formosanus | reverse complement strand
AAATCTGTTTACCGATTAGTTGATTGTCAAGATCGGACAAAAAAAAAGAGCCCCAAAAGCCACAGAACTCTCGGCGATCCAATTTTTCGGCTCGCACACGTAGTAGCACTGTCTGTCAGTCCGTCTCTTGATCCATTTTTAAAGAATCTGGGGAAACAAACAAACAACTTTCCAAAAACTAGGTTGGAAAATGATACTTCGACAAGAAACCTGATAAAAAGTTTTCCACGGTATTGCTTTCATTATTGTTGTAACCGGCCACTCGGCTCATGGGGCAGTGCATAAATGCTGACGTGATATGAATTATTATTATTATTATCATCATCATCATTAGTAGTAGTAGTAGTAGTAGTAGTAGCAGCAGCACGAAGGGAGGTACAAATGCCGGCCGACTAAATGTTCTATGATGGCGTCTAGTATTTTCAGCGCAATTAATGCAGCTGTTTTCCTTGCAAACACAAATGCGTATCGGTTCATATGCACCCAGCATAAAGCGCTAGGTAACAGTGAGGTTGACAGATCACTCCAGAAATGTGGGCCCTCAAGTGTGTAAAGTGCTTCACGTAAAGCTTCTGGCACACAGAATTTGGCTGGGCCTCCCATATTTTTGGAGAACTGGCGGACCCCTGGCGGCACTGTTGGCAGTAGTCGCACCACCACCACCACCACCACCACCACAGCCGACATACAAGAACGCGTCCGTCTGCGCGGACTTCCCTAGCACCTACAATACTTACTGCGTACATTTAATAAAGCAGAAATAGTCAACCACAACTTAACGTCGAAAAAACTGTCTGTCAAGCCATACTACATGTTTCGGCCTATATAGCCACCATCAGGTAATCATTCTTTGTAAGAATGTTTTAAGAAATCATGCGCACAACATTGCTATTAATACGGGCAAGATGTGGGTCTTTTTCAATGTACATGTTTAAGTTTAAAGTATTATTCAGTTCAATTAGCTGAAACATAGGATGAACCTCACATTAAGGTGCAATAATACAAACAAATTTTGTTTAAAAATACACTACCCCTGTAAATACACACACACACACTATTCGGCTCACATCCTCGATTTCTAAGGTAGATATTTACACACATGTGCTTTATTACAAATTTTCACTGAAGAAGCACGCATAACACCTTGTTATACTTAAAATTATACAAGAAAAACAATTATCTGGCAAGAATTATAAACTAAACATAATTGACAGGTATACGATAAAACGTAAAATGGGGTATTTTAATACGTTATTAACAACATGTAATACACGGGATGTCCTTACATTTCTAGATAAATTCCTTTGGTTGTACTCGTGAAGCTGATGTATTTGCGTATGTATAGATTCCTCGGAAATTAAAACAGACAAAATGGCAAATAAGTGAAAAATTAAAAATGTAATGTATTCCATGTCCGTGCAATATATTATACAAAAACACTAATCACCAAAAAATGCACAAAGAGAGTTTTATCATCAATTGTAACACACTCCTACATGCTTCGACCTTGCTGGGTCTTCTTCAGGGAGAACTTTTTGTTATCGTTACACTAAGGTTGCACTTTATAGATGAGTGAGAATGTGCTGTTGACTGTGTACTGCGTTGTTTTTGGAGGCGTGAACTCTCTGCGGTCCTGGCCTCCCAGCAGGGTCGAAACATGTACGAGTGTGTTACGATTGATGATAAAACTCTTTGTGCATTTGTTGGTGATTAGTGTTTTTGTATTAAAAATGTACCCGAAACAGAAAATTACAAAATTTGGCAAAAATTACACCCATAATGTACATGTTTATTTATTTATTTATTTATTTAAAGGAGCACTATATTTTTAAACAAAATCTGTTGATATTACCACATTCTAACACACGGTACTCTTCTTGAAATTCTTGACCCTTGAAGATGGAACCGATACATTATCCCGAAACGTCGGTAAAGGATTAGCACTCGACGCTGCGTTATACCCCAGAAGAGCGCAGATCTCAAGATTCTTCCTATGTTTCCGCTAACTGAACTGAACACTGTATACACGTACACTGTGCAGACTGAGCGCTCACTCTTATTAATAGTAATTTAACGCTGTAAACATAATCTTCTTTCATATTTTCACAACTAATGAGTACGAAAAATAACGACGGCTGTAAAGGCCAAAACATGAAGTACGGTTTGACAAATGATTCTGTCAATGTTCAAGCTGTGTGTGACTGACGGTATTTCTTCTTCCTCGTACGTGTTGTTATCATGACGGAATGTTCATACCACAGTTTACTTACTGCAGACCTACACTACAACTTATCACAAGGACGGCTGGGGAATAAAGCTACCTCTGCAGCTAACAACTGCAATGTTCATTCCTTTCTAGCCTATTTTCATTCATAAAAAGGAAAAATCTACGAAACAGCAGAGCTGTTTTCACTAAGCTTGGTATTGGAGGCCACCACAATGTCGTACGTTGGAATTTCCTCAGTCAGTAATAAAAACATTGCGGACTTGTGAGGCGAGAGCGATATTTTACAATCTTGAACTTTTCCTGTGTTCAGATCTCGTAGGACTGCGAAACTTTCGTCCGGCGAATACTCGTATTTCTGTACAAATATAAAAACTAACCATAATATATCAGTTTCATGTAGATTATCCCTTTCAAGACGAAGATCAAGCTCAATTATATATAAAGATTCAGTTCGTACCGCGCAGTAAACATATTCCATCTCGATTATAAAATCAATCAGTTAATGCTGAACACAGAAATAATCGTTGTCTGTTCTGAGAGCCATACAGAACACTTAAAAACGCACTCTGTGGGCAGAATGTAGAATTTCTGAATGTTATATCAGGTGGCACATAAAGTAACCAACAGGCTTTCTAACGGACTGCTGGGGACAGGCATGTGAAATCTAGTAGGCAGAAAGAACATAAGCATACCTTCACAATCTATGTAAAATACTGCTGGTAAGTCAGCATTTACGAATATGAGGCCGACGCGAAACTGATTATGTCCAAAAAATTTAACATATGCAGAATCTGTATTTAAGTAACAACGCTCTCAGAAAAATAAATTAAAAAAAAAATAATAATAATCAGATCTCTAGAACTAGAAAATCTACCATTTCTACTCGGAACATCTTGGTGGCATGATGTACCACACGCACGCCACGAGTAAATCATATTAAAACTGTTTCCCAGCTGCTTAACTGTAGAATTCGGAAAATACAGAAAGTCTTTAAACAGCAAATATTAAGCTGACATGAAACACTCTAAACACGCTAGCAAGCAAGGATTGCATCGGTAACCAATTACAAAATGGGATCATTTTTAATATCTATTTACCCAAACCAATGACATTCTTTACAGAAAAATGATGACGTTGCTTCACAGAATAATTATTATTAATCCCAGCATTTTATCGTTTATAGGCACTTCCTTTTCTGCGTCGAAATACTTGCTCTTCTTATTATTTACCTGAAGAACAAATCTCATATTTAAAATCAGTCACAGAGAAACGTTTGCCCCTGCATTTCAGAATATGCAATGGGACGTGTTGCTGATTCGTTTAAGCAGCAGCGACCTACTGCATGATTACGAATCTCAAGTCTGTATGAAAATAATACTAGTTGCAGGACTCTGCATTATTTATTTCGAACTTGTTGAATGCTTCAGGCAATCTTCGTACACTATAGCAGAAAACAGAAACAGAGTTTCATAAACTCGTATTACGAGGGTCACTGCGCCAGTGGTACCGGTTGTTTTGAAATATACCACCACATTCATTCAAACAAGATGGTTAAAGGGTCGAACCGCTGTCTCTTGAAAATACATGTAAACAGAAGCCAGTGTTACTTCGTCGGTAGCACAATGGCTGACACAGTTAATTCATGGCATGTTCTTTAGTAATGATGCAGTCAGCAGTCCTGCGCCATGAAATACACACTGCACATATGCATATATAGCCGATTAACTAATGTAGACGAATAAAACGCTCCGACATGGCTGGCACTTAAAACTGCCTCAGGTTGTTAAGAATCAAATAACTAAATCTCTCACCCTAAGTACAAATATCACAGGTCACGGTTACAACAATGCTCATAAACACTAAACCGTAAGGACTAACGGCGATGAAAGACGAGGAAATATAATTTCAGTTTTACATTAGCATGCAGGTTTCATACATGTGAAAAAAGGGCGTTAATTGAATACGCCTCGTCTGTTTGTCTGACGTGTGATCTGTGTACAAAAACTGCATGCTGTGTTCGTGGACATTCTGCGGGCCCATCAGCGTCAGTGAGGCGGTCAGCACATGTTCAGTGCCCACTGTATCACGGCTTTAAGTACTGTGCAGCTCGAAGAGAAGACAGAAATGTATCTCACACGCAGGCCGGTCAGTCGTCTGGGGATAAAGCGCAGGGTGGACTCTTTCCAACACCTGCCAAAAAGCAGAGTTCAGTAACAGCAGAGAATCTGTTGACAATCTGAGTTAAATTTCAACAGCTGACGGAAGGTTTTGAGTTTTGTACACCTCCTCGGGTACGTGTAATCCGGCACATAAAGTCAGGCATATAAACTACATCAAAATAAACAGGCATACATAGGTTGATTCCTCAGCCATTAAACGCTCATTTCTTTTATTTCTCTTTTCTGTCATTCGTTTATTTTTGTCTGTTTCTTTCCGTGAAAGGAACACTGCAGGCTTGTGAGACGTGTGCGCGCGCATGCCCTATCCCCCCCACCCAACTTACGCATTTCGAACCAGTTAGCAGACTTTTACGGAACTTGATATGAAAATTATTCTATTACAGGGCACCCTAACGCCGCACTGCTTAGTTTCCCGCTATCTGTAATAACAACATGGCGAAGCAGCGAACTCGTGAGGCAGAAGCGACACCACACACACTTATATTAGGACCGTTACATGATGTACGGTAACAGACATTGAACAAACATGCGTATTTTATTAAGGTAATATTTTGGTCGAACGTAAAAACATCACGATGGTGATCGTACGAAAAAAATGACTTCGTCAGCCGTTTTGATGACGATACTAATGAACCATTGCACCTGGCACGTGACACTTGTTAGGCAGACAGATCACAGATACATGCAGGTCTCACGTTATGTGTGAAATACTGTTGTATGTCAACATTTACAAAAATGGAGAGGGTGAGAAACTTTACAGCGTATATCCAATACATCTAATTCTGTACTTAAGTTACTCGATCTTGACAAAACTAAAACAAAATGACAATGACGACGATAAATACAGAGGCACTAACGCTCTCTCTCCGTAGTAATAACTCACTTCTGTATTATTAATATGCTGGCTCAACAACTGTGCGGCCAATCGCACAGACAGCACAGAAACATAAAACAAATAACATCAGATAACAAGCCACAAAATAATAAACACATACAGCGCAAACAATAGAAACAGATCACATCCGATACAATGACTAATATTAGCATAGTTACATTAACAGATGACTAAGCGACGTCAATTTGTTCCCGACTATAATAACAAGACTGATTAGAAAAGAAGTAACAGGAAAGTAGGCTCTTAACGTTTGTTCGGAACTGCTGGTTTCAAGGTTAGGCTCAAAACACAGTACGCCCTAACCTTTCTTGTCTTCAAAAAATCCATCCCGCTGTCTGTCTCGATTACATCTAGCCATACACGTACAATGAACACAACCTTTAACCGCTTTTCAGAAATGCTCAGTATTTTTCGGGCTACAATTTAAAATCCCATTCTGACAGTTACTACCGACGTAAAGCTGCTCGAATGGAATCGCAGTTTATTTTCCTCATACGTGAAAAAATATCGTGTTGTACCTGACAGTTCGACGGAGATGAGCAGCAGGAGACTGTCTCTATGTCCTCGGGTCCTGGATATCCTCACTAAAATCTACCGATAAAATACGACATTTGTTCTCAATGACTAACAGTCGGTTGAAACACCAACATGGTCCCCTCTCCATGTCCTCGCTCTGAAAATACTTAGGCGCATGTGCATTACCTGACCGAAGCGCAGCTGTGACTGCAATATATGCATCGCCTCCTACATGTTCCCTTTGCAGACAGGCAAGGAATGACACTCATTTGCCTCTGAAATGCACGGGAAAACAGTGAGGGCAAAGACAATTCTAATTACAACCGTGCCCACAGCAACTGAAGCTTGGGCTGATATTGTTTTTGCAAAATCTACGCTGTCGAAGTTACATTCTACAAACTACAGCAGTTAACAATATTCAGAGCCGAATAGAACACTAATGAATACAGAGACAATATACATTTACACTCCTCCAATTTGATTTTTCAAGTTCTTTTCACTCTTAGCTGAGAAAAACAACGAACTAGGCAACGAGGAAGGAGTGACGTTACTGTTTAGTGAGTCTACGGACCGCATGTGGCAACGTCGCATTTTACTTCACGCTTCATTGCTGTTGCCACGGATGTAACTACAAAAATGTGACTGAATGAGACGAGAAACAGAGGACGGTGGGTGATTAGAGAGTATGAAATTTTCTAACAGAACAGAAGAACCATGCAAACCGGCTGTAACCACGTCCAGTCCTGACTAACATATTCGGCTGCCTATAACATTCGCACAGCTACACAGAATGTGCACGTTCGTATTGGGTGCTTCCCCGCCACTGTAATGTAAACAGCAGTGCCAGCGCCATTAGGTCATACGATGCACACATACGTCATCGGCATGGAGTGTCCACCGCAAAAGCAGGGGCCAAAAGTTCATAAGTAAATTTAATTTAGCTGAACTTAAATAACGATATTAATGTGCTGAATCACATACTAAAGTCAGACATGATGACTTCACAAGCTGAATTGTCACTACGTTAAATAATCACGGCAATCAACAGGAAACCACTGACTGTAATACAATACTTGATTTCAATTTTGTTGGGTACAGACTGTGATGCCAAATCATGGCAGATCCATCCCAACAAATTCATCTACATATTTCAGGTAAAACGTGACATACATTCCAATCGTATCTGCCTTATGCGTGTCCAGAATGTGACGGTAACTGTCGATATCCGCACTGTCATGGTCTGAAACATACGGCCGCCTCTTCGCATAAGCACAGTTGGTTTTAGCGGACTTTTTATGTTCTCTCGATTTATTGTTACTGGGTGTTTTTATGCAGAGTGTACGTTCAGAGACGTCCCAAAGATAATATATAAACAATCTACCCTTTACTCAAGGTTCAGAGGGTGTAAGCTACACGGACAGATGGCAGAAAGAAACTCGCCTTATTCTATATAATAGGCGAGAAATTTCTTGACAGGCTAAGGACTCAGAACTTCTCAGAGACTTTCCTCTTTTATTTGACGATCGTGATGATGATGATGATGATGACCACCACAACGTCGTCATCGGCGGGGGATATACTGGCAGTGATAATGATGATGATGAAGATGATAATAATAACAAGGTATCAAAATAACATTTTTAAAGGCTTCTGAGTGGCGAACGAGCGTTTACTTCGGTAACAAATACCCACATATAGCATAAGGGGTCATCATTTTTTAATGCCCCGTGTATGACACGCGCAGGCCTAAGCAGATCCTGCGAATATTTTAGTCACTTTGACACTGCTGTACCGCACAATATTTTCGTCTAAGCAGAACCAACCCAACAACACGTTACCTGGTTCGGCTCTGGGCCAGAAAACGCACTATTCTGACGTTTTGCTTCAGTTACACGATTACTGATTCCACAACCTTTCCCATTCATTATCCACTAGCATCCTGTCAATCGACGCTACATAATCAGAGTTCTGACAGCGTCGTTAAACTACAAACAGATCTGTGTTCATAATAAAGTTGGCAGCAACGTCAAAGAATTCGATTTACATGCAATTTAAATGCCTGGACTGATCCGATATTTATGCTAACTGCTACACACTGTACGACAGAAATTTAACAACGTGGAATAAGCATATAAAAATAATGAAACGAGTCGTTTCTGAAAGCATGTGTTTATTCTTCAAGATCGATGAACTTACTAACTGGGGATATAAATTACATTTACATGTGTTTACGCTAAGAACAGTGTATCACAAATATCCTACTGGATATGAAAGTCAACAGATGTGAGAATGTCACGAATGGCTTGTTCAAAATAAATTCCTAAGCCAAAGTCTTACGGCCAGGAATGTTTCATTAAAAAACATTCCGACTTCCACACCGAGAAGAACGCTCGCTGGCCTCCGAGTTTACTTAGCAATTCGCCATTACTGCCCAGCTTAGTCTTAGGAAACAACACGAAGAAAAAACATGCAGCAGAAGAACGATTACGTGTCAGCTGCGACTAGCTAATCCACTATAACGTCCACAACAACGACGTCCTATAATAACCTAACATGCTTCAATATACGTTTATCAGCACGTTAGCCTCCAGTCCAGCAATTTTAGATATTACCGTATACATTGTTATTTGTTTTCAACTGTAATTTTAACCATAACATGTCAATTTCAATTTTATAGCATTTTAACCTCACTATATTTTATATGGGACTTTTATTTATAGACTATAAAATGACAATTGGCTTTGCAGTTATTTACTCTGTAACACCAGTGAGATCTCACTCGATATATGAGATATTGTAATACGACCTGTATGAAAAGGTTTTGTAGCAGTCACACCTGAAGATGGCACAGAAAACGTGCCGAAACATGCAGTGTGCAATTTTAATCTTTAAATGTACCTTGAAAAATTAATGTTGAGCTGTACGGCCTTTTGAAGTTCCTCTAATTTTATTGTCAACGCACAACGGGATGGCCCATTTTAACCTTTTAGAGACGAAATGTGTCTGTTTTATATAAGGACTCAGTGCGTACCCCGCAGTAAACACTCTCCACCTCGGTTACACAAAACCTATCTCTTAATATTGTATAAGGCAGAAGTTGCTGTTTGTTCTGAGGTCCGTACAAAACACATAAAGGAAATGTGAGCAACATTCAGTATTTTTTAATGTTAAACCTGGTGGTACGTAAAGTTACCGCTAGGCTTTAGAAGGTTAAAATCAGTCTGCTTCTCTTTCACCTAGGCCAACAAGACGGTTGTATCTACAGGCTCAGTATGCTTCAGGCCTACACCACTTGCAATGTGTATGATGCAGAAGCTGACCGACCATATAGTTAGATTATCACAAATGCGACAGCTTTATCAGGCATCCTTACTTTCATTGACAAACAGACTAACGGTAGAACTAGAAAAGTTAAAATCTGTCTCCGCACACACTAAACCTGTTAATGACTATCCAAACGGATGCGCAGTCTCATATGCGTACCATCTTGGGCAGAACAAACACTGAAATTGTGAGAACCGTCAATTACAATTCAATTTCGACAATTATTTAATGTTACGTGTACAAGTTAGTGACGCGTTATTACATTCGGTTATTTCTGTTCTATTTTGGGACAATATATTGCACTAACTAAATATCTAAGACGTTACTAAACACAATCAGCGGGAGTTAAATAATTGTAGTACATCTACAAAGTGAAGGATAAGAAATAAAAATACGGAGCTTGTAATAAGGCATACCAATTTTTAGGAAAATTGCGAAAAGTGACTATTAACTTCGTAATGTCTGTCCGTCCTTCCGTCTACCTGTACGCTGGAACAACTCGGCTCCCACTTAGACAGATTTACATTAAATTTGATATTTGGATGTTTTTCGAAAATTTGCCGATAAAATTCTTCGAAAATCTGTCGAAACCTTACAAGTTTTATTAAAATATGATAAGAATAACTTGTACTTTACATGAAGACGTATGTACAATTATGATAATATCTCGCTCAGTTCTTCTTAGAATGAGAAATGGTTCAGACGAAAGTCACAGAGAAAATAAAAACACACGTTTTATGTTCAATAACCGTTTTCCGAAAACCGTGCCGTTTATGAGATAGTGCGAAAAAATGTGATAGAACCAGACAGGCTACAGATGACAATGCGGCGCATGCGCTTTGCATGCTGGATAACTAAGGCTACAGACACAAGCTTAGAATGTGCGATACTTACTGGTGTTCTACGGCAACAATGGTTACACGAACGCGCTTCACGGTTATGTTACGCCTAATTCCCTCTGTCGCAAAAATTACAATTTACAAATTTTAACAAAAGGTTATTCACATTCCGGCAACAAATCATTCAAAGAACATTAAAAGCCCTTTGAACTACACACATTCCTGTACAATAATGAGATCTCAATCTATCTATGAATCTGTGTCCAATTTATAATTTTCTCAATACATTTACGATGTAACGCCGAAACATGCTGTACATTTGACATTAAATAAATGTCAAAATTTGACGGGTCTCTTATTATGTTCTTTACGCATCGCGTCACAGCGGGATGTGTGGACCAGAGTTTCCTGGATTTGTCGTTTGAATCCCCTGAATGTTTACGCTTCTCCTGTGTTTTCTTTTAGTTAAACCAGTCAGGATTGTTCTATCCTCCATTAAAGGACTTCCACCGCTTGCATGATCAATGATTTATAAAAGTTCTGGAGCAGCGGAGACCATCACAAAGGCACTACCGTCATCCGGAACACATGCCACAGTTTTGTGCAGCTCCTGTGTGGCGGTGATATGGACAGGTCAAGTCCACGAAACACGCAGTGTTCCTGGCGTCATACGGAAAGATCATCTAACAGGATTGTTTCCTGTTTCACTTGAACGCCTCTTTCTTCATTTCTCTCAAATGATCAGAAAACTGATGTAGTTCTTTCACTTCTTCGTCCAACTGTGTAGAGTTCGAACATAAAAAAGCAATCAATTTCCGGACTCTTTTGAAGTTAAGAGTAAACTTGAACGTAACACACGGGACTGCGACTGATGTAAGTTACCAAACGTCTTGGGAGATTTCGGTAATTTCCGAGCTGTTTTTCAGGTTTTCTTTCAAAAAACCGAATGTTAGAAAGTTTCGTTGTTAAAAACTGTTAGTTTATTTGCGAAAATGAAAGATTCTCAGAACAGCATTTAGTGCAATTTATCTCATTCGATTACTGTACGCGACAGAGTGGTCGTGATTCGATTCCTGTCAGGGAATCTTACCATTACTCAATGGGTACTGGAGGCTTTTACCGCCTGCAGATAAAGCGGTATGTATGTATGCATGTATGTATGTATGTATGTATGTATGTATGTATGTATGTATGTATTATGTATGTATGTATGTATGTATGTATGTATGTATGTACGTATTATTATGTATGTATGTATGTATGTATGTATGTATGTATGTACGTATTATTATGTATGTGTGTATGTGTGTGTGTGTGTATGTATGTATGTATGTATGTATGTATGTATGTATGTATGCATGTATGTATGTATGTATGTATTATGTATGTATGTATGTATGTATGTACGTATTATTATGTATGTGTGTATGTGTGTGTGTGTATGTATGTATGTATGTATGTATGTATGTATGTATGTATGTATGTATGTATGTATGTATGTATGTATGTATGTACGTATTATTATGTA
>BLKM01007571.1:0-17616 GCA_013340265.1 Coptotermes formosanus | reverse complement strand
TGTATGTATGTATGTACGTATGTGTGTATGTACGTATATGTGTGTGTGTGTACGTACGCACGAACGTAAACCTGTGTTTTATACATGTATATGTATCAACTGCAGCACATGGCTCAACACGCTAAAGGTTTTCACACTATATGACATATAACATGTGTCAGTCCACGCACCTTCAGTATTTCCCAGTCACATACCCCATCTCCCCTGATGATGGCCCACCGGACCCAAATACGCAACAACTGATACGTAATAAACAAGAACATTAGTAATTTGTGTTACGACGGCGTGATTTTCAATTAACTTAGAAGTTTAGTACATGGCACATAATCACCAGGCTTACATTCAAACACGCCCCCAACCCACGTTCTTGTTTTTAGACAGACAAATTGCACACTCACACAAAACAGGCTGCCGTCACAATCTTACGTTTCTGCAGTCTTGTGTCTATGCATAATTTGGTGTTCCTGATCTAGTCGCCAAATCCCCGAAACCCAAACTCATACGTTAGGTAAAAAGTGCTTAATCGGATACCACACCACGAAGGCATATGGGGGAGTGAAGCTACAGCTCCACTCATTCAGAGTCACGGCACTTGATTAAGTTACGCCTCACGTTCCGGCCGCTTTACGCTTGAGGAACGAGTAACAACCGGTGTCTATCGAGCAGGAGACCAAGAAGTCTCCAGAGCTTGTCTAGACGCTCTCGAGAACAGAAAAATCCGTCGCTTACGTCGGTAACACGCACAAACACGATCCTTCGGTCGTTCAGCCCGCTAACTAGCCATATGGACACAGCTACACCGACTCCACTTTCACATTAGACAGTACAACCACAGGCATAACTTCCAGAGTGCAAACGGGGGTGAAATGCCCCACCAACATTTTTTCTATCTAAGAACAGTTTTTCTTGGCCATTGAGTTGAAACGAGGCAAATAAAGAACAGAAGTATTTTCAGAACGATTATTTGGGTGGTGTAGAGACAGAGAAAACGAAACCCATCTTTCCCCTCTTTCTTAACTTCACTCCTTGGTAAAGTTCACAATACCCACGGTCGATTCCCCCCCCCCCCCCCAAGTGTCATTAGTCACGTTACACCTATGAGTATAATTATGTTTGTATGTTTGGTATTTTGGTGTTTATGTTGTTAGATGCAAAATAAAAGAGTGTTAAATTCAACGGCGTAAACAAGACGTTCGTGGAATACATTACGTAAACGCTGGCAGTTCAGAAAGTCGAGTGGCATGACTTTTGACAGACAATTTTTACACGTCTTTAACATTCTCAACACTGAGTTAAACACTACCGCCTATTGGCTATTAACTCGGACGACTGTCGAAACAATATGTTTCATGCCACGAACGATATTACATTACGTCCACGTAGAGTTCTGAACCATTTGAAAATAAATGTACTGCAGAGGATCAAAATCAAAGCTTATTTAGAGCGATGGGATTCAACCGGAGATAATGAGGACCCCTCGGGCATGTGAAGCCTGTTTAAGCATCGGTCCCGCTCACTTCCACGATAGAAGTACCTCTCCAGAAAGAAATATCCACCAAATTTTTCGTCGGGCTTGTTCCGTCACGAAACAAGAGACACGTAAAATGCACAGCCAAATAGAACAAAATGAAGACTACTGCAGTAATAGAAATAGATGAGAAAATATGTTACATAGTAAGAGGAATGAACAGTTTATTTCGACAGGAACATTTCTGAACATTACTGCTACTACGTTTCTTGGAAGCCTGGTTTCACACCAACCCCCATACGCAGTCCTTCGTAACTTCAAAAGGCCATTGCCACTAATCCAAAGAATTAACCCTTTAAGGACGAAACTCAATCTGTTTTATATAAGGACTCAGCTAGTACCACGCAGTAACCACTTTCCATCTCGGTTATAAAGACCAATCATTTAATGTTGTAAAAGGTAAAAAACGCCGCTTGTTTTGAGATCCGTACAAAACACAAATACACTTGGCGGGCAGAATGTAGAATTTTTTTTAATGTTAAACCTGGTGGTACACAAACTAAGCGCTAGGCTTTAAAGGGTTAAGTATCTTGCACAAGGCAATGCCACAATCCACAGTTTTGTTTCGAAGGTACAGGATGCAGAATTAATGACATGCCACACAGAGTAGTGAGTTCACACTTTTGTGGGTCTCTCACTCAGTTTTCCTTCTAAATTCGAACAAGGACCCTTTTTAAAACTTCGAGTTCTGAAAATAAGAAAATTTAGGTGACACAAATGCAGGCAGATGTTAATTAAATATGTACATTACATTCACACGCCTCATTTGAGCCCAGCAAAGAACAGCTATGCTTTCATACAGCTCGTAGACACTTTCGGAAGAATCGATATTCCGCAATTACGATACGACATATACTCTGAAAGAAATAAAAGAGACTGGGTCTTTTATTAGCATTCTACGCACCTGAACGAAAAAATGTTCAGTGCCATTCACATGAAATTCCGAAAACCTGCGCGACAGGTGCATTCCGTTCATATTTTCGAAAGCTACTTTCATTAAGGCAATTTTTAATTTTACTCGTACAAAATCCACTACGTCTCGACCTTTGAAATCATCGCTTTTCAAATGAAACGCTGCATATAAAATGCACATACCTTTGCCACACTGAACATCAGAACTAGTAATCACGCCAAACAGCCTTTACATCCTTCAGGTCACCGTCAGTGCTACAGAACAAAGCACAAAGTACGAGGTTCCTATATTTGTCTCCGCAAATGCCTAATGACTTCACGGTCCTAAATTATGAACAGTTTTCTTGTCTGTCTGTCTGTTGTCATATAAGGCTGCTTGAAACTGCATCGCTGCATAACTTCATTAAAGGTACTAAATAACTAACTCCATGGAGCAGAGGCCTTCTTGAGAAGCTAACAGTTTCTCAGCTAGTCAACAAATTCCCCGCATTTTATGGAACCCGAAGGTTCATTACCGCATTCACAAGAACCCGCCACCTGTCCCTATCCTGAGCCAGCTCAATCCAGTTCATGCCCACCCATCCCACTTCTTGAAGATCCATTTTAATATTATCCTCCCATCTACGCCTGGGTCTCCCAAGTGGTCGCCTTCCCTCAGGTCTCCCCACCAAAATCCTGCATGCACCTCTCTTCTCCCCCATACGTGCTACATGCCCCGCCCATCTCATTCTTCTCGATCTGATTACCCGAAAAATATTTGGTCAGTAAAGGTACACTGTCATCAAATAACACATAAATCAAGCAGTACGAAAAGAAGTGGTAACTGTAACCTACAGAGGAAGTCTGTGTGGTCGATCCACGTTTCTTATATCGGCAAGATATATTCATCATCATGACTCTAGAATTATCATCACACAGTCTGTATCAAACACACGTGGTAACCAGTTTCATTGTAAAGTTACTGACAGTGTCGATACGAGAAGTACACTACACTGGGTCACTGAACTACAATACTGTTTCGTGACACAGTGCCAACTGCTGCATTCACACTTACTGGCATGAAAGGGGAGGGCAAGCAGCAAGCACATTTCATTACAGGCCTAATTGGTAGTCTCAACTCAATTTATTGTTTCGATGTCTGTACCTGACAGATAACATTAACACTTTATTAAACAACATTCTAAGAACACCAGCAGTGTAGCGCCTCTAGTCTTTTAATTGCTGTCAGCCGATGCTGCTAGTTATGACGCAACACGCGTCCTTCTCAGAGATCAGCCGGGAGCAGCACAGAGATCGAGTGTTGAAACTCATGGCCGTTGATGTTATTAGGCCAACCAATAATGATGTCGTGAATTTCCTTACGACTGCTGCTTCTGTTCACTGTTACTGCTCCGTAAATGACGGTGACCAGGAAGAATAGTGCTACGTCGCGTCGCGCAAAAATAGTTACAACAGCGACACATCACGGCAGTCTTGAAAGCGCAGATCGGGTAGTTTGACTACTCGTTGCCGACACAAGCTAGAATAATGTTTTTACTGGTCGAAGTCCTATCTCAGAAATGCATCTTCCTTCACAGCAGACAAACTCAGAATGACCTCACCCACGCCAATGCAATACTACAACCCGGGCTCGTCAACTGTGGCGGCGCTAAGAATTTTGAATTGGATTCGCCAATTGGCTACTTACCGTTCAACTTAAGAACCCGCAATTCGCGCCAGAAAGAAATAGCGAACTTGAATAATGTTCAACATCATCACCACCAACACCAGATTTTTCGCCCAAGTGTTAACACCTGCACATATAATTATTTCGCCGACAAAGGACACCGAGTACTCTGTTAAACCCTTGAAGTCACGTATACCGCCGTCAAACAAACTTCTGCAACACTCAAGACCTGCTTCACAATGGTTAATGATTTCACTTACTAAGGCGCAGTGGGTTTATGCCACAGCACTAGCAGCACCCCCTTTGTTCCTTACGCAAAATGGACTGAATGCCAAATTCCCCATTTTATGTTCCCATCCTAAGACAGACTCTCCGAGAATCGAATTGCGGACCGTGGTCTGTTACAATCCACGACAGCTTACTTAATTTACACATGGACATGAAACACCTGCAGATTTTAAAACTCCGGTTAAGTTTGACAAACGGAAACACGTTGGTGAACAGTTACCGAGTTTTCGACCCTGGAAGTGAACACAACACAATCCTTCAAAACATCCGTAATTATTTACCAGCTTACACAACTTAACATTCCCGAAGACTTGAATAATCAGTGTTAAAATGTGTCTCCAAGAACACAACAGTCTTGTATTTCAAGAGAAAATCGTGAAACCACCCCAATCCGCGCCATGGAGACCCAAACTGTTCATACAACTGAATGTTCGGTTTGTATACAGTATGGCACAAAATGGTCACATTTTCGACAGCCGTAATTTTTTAAGAATGTAAAGTTTAGCGTGCCCGCCAGACGTCAAGAGCAAGAGGAACTGGTAAGAGTTTTGGTGACAGTTGGCACTCCATTTCAAGATGACGATACGGTGGTCAGTGAAGACCAAACATTATTAAAATACGACACGTGCCAACACTTTCTGCCGCACCCTGCATATGAGTTGCTCTGAGCAGTCCTCAGCTTTCGACTAGGAAGTTACCAGAGTCACTGACATAAACAAAGCCACTATCCTCTTGACACTCTTCTACTACAGAATCATACAAAATGGGACCCTACGAAATTCTACGGCTTCATAACTTATGCAATAATATTATAAACAAAAAGATGCAATAACGTAACGTGCTTCATCGAACGTTCGAGAATGACGATGGGTTTAATGCGAGATTAAACATGTCGGATGCGCCCATGCCGTCTTTGCGGATTGTGAAGGAACTGTGCAGCTCCAAGGCCGACCCGTACACACTGAACACTTCACGTTGTGCCACGGCACTGTCTCGACTGGAGTTGTAGCACAACTCTTGTAGCGGTATCCTAGCTGTACCACAGTACTGACAGGTACATTCTTGTCCCGAGTCTACAGAAGACGGGACGTGATAAGGAAAAATAGTCCTAACAAGATGGTGTAACTAGCCACACTGCTTGAGCGTCAGTGTCATTCCAGAAAGGCTCATTCTAACAACATATCTCTCCGCGATTTGGAGATGTTCCATCGCCAGCCATGTGTCTATGTATATCAAAGGGTGGGGTTAGGGGATAAATAGCCAGCGCACCGGAAAAGGACAACATTCACTAGGCAATATGGACGTCTGACAGCACTGCCGGCAGGCGGTCCGCTTGACACCGCGGAGACCCGGGTTCGATCCCAGAACATCCCCACGTCAGAGTTCTAATGAACAACGTGGTACTGGGGCAGGGTCTTCTCCGCCGCCATCGGTCTTCTCCTGCATAGTAACAAAAAGTTCTGACGGTGGTCTAGAGGATTTGTGCCTTTGCATTTTGTTTTGAGATTTTCAAAACCCCCCTGTCGGTTGTATGCGCCATTTTTTCCAACATGTACACTGTCTGAGCTACTGACAGTGCAGTAAAAGAAACCATATACAAATAAAGTCATTATTTTAACTGCGGTACCGCCTTCTGGGTTCTGACGTCGTCTACGCTCGCGGGAGATTACCCACATTACCCACATTTCGGAGGAACATGCTTCCTCCATCTTTGTGGTAACGTGAAAATCGTGCCAACGTGTTCCTCAAAACGCTGCAACCTACCTACCAGACTACATTGTGTCATACCCAGAACCTAAATATTCACCTCTATGAAAACCACACAAATTTAATGTTTCTAAGTGCAATACAAATGTGTCGGTTATGCCACACACACACACACACACACACACACACACACACACACACACACACGGTGTGTGTGTGCGCACGCAGCTGACGACCATATATCAACACATTAATACTGCACACATAAATTCACACATCGCATGCCTTACACGCTTCCCTGCTTGAGCAGTGATTCTATATTTTTAGATAAACACACAGCACCTACCTTCCCACCCGTCTACACAACATGCAGTGTATGTAAATTCTACAAGACGCATATACGAGCACTAACAACACGTTTCGACCCAATCAGTTATCATCAGGATCAGACACGCACTTTCTTTAAAAATTAGTTATTACACACATATTTACAGTTATATACCAATGTAGGTGATCAAAATTACATTATAATAATAAACGAATCTGATAGTGCGTTACAACTGAATAACGAATTAAACTAAGCCAGCTGTTGTTATCACTGTTGTTGATATTATTTTGTTCTTTCAAGTTTCGCTTGAATTGTAATTTGTGTAAAGCTACAGACGATAATTTACCTCATTTGTATTGCCGCTCATCAGATTATCATTTTGCATGTTTATATTCAGATATACAAAGCAAAATCAAGGGAAAACAGGAAGCTGAAGCTGAACTGTATGCATGGGCGACACGGTAGCCTGATGCTGACACACTGCCATTCTTTTAATAAAAGGCAAACAGATCTGCTGTAAACTGCTCAACGGACCGAAATCTTGAACTCAAATTCACCTCCATCTGCCGCATACACGTTTTAGCTACATTACAACAAAGAAAAAATACAAAATCCAAACGTGGTATTGGCAATACTGTGTCACTGTTTAAGAACACTGTAACAAGCAGCACAAGTCAGTTCACATTCACACTGAGATGCTGGGATCACACAAACCACTGGACGTGGACACAGCACAGCTGTTGTGGCATGTCATGTTCTGTCCATTCGTGTGTCTCTACAACGTCAAGAATTACAGGCAACGTGAACTCGATGTCCGTCCGTGTTTCATATTTCTGTAAAACTCTCCTTCGAAACATTTCTCGCTCCGGTAAATACAAGCAAATATTTAGGCGCTGAACTCGACATAGTGCAGAAACGCATCCAACGTTCCCACGTTAACTACCCCTTATTTTTCACCGATTTTAATCAACACTGACAAAACACTTTGTACAGACAAAGTTTCATAAAATCCTACAATATCCAATTCTACGAGAACTTGTTCATGGACTCTAGAATAGCCACTTGTCAATAGGTGCATGGACAACCAGACAAGACAGAGAGGCAGGCACGCATGGAAAAGCTACTGTACGCATTTTTGGTAACTTTCGTTGCGAACACGCCAACCTTGAGAATATGACGGCAATCTGCGACACCCATCTCACACAACTGGCTCCTGCCGTCGATTAAACGATTAGTTATGTTCACTTGCCTTGGCTGTAACGAGTGACGAACAGATTGATCAGCTGAATGAATGACAGACATTTTAATTCTGCTATACTTCGCCTTCCTTCGGCACCTTCCAGACGACACGTGCGGGTTACAGAGACTGTCACTTCAATCCTTTCCCTAAATCCAGAATGTAACACTAAAAACTCCAAATTCGCTATGTTATATGGAGTTTCGTATTCACGTGATGCAGGATACAATATCATAAAACTACCTCGCATAATCTACATCGTTACCCGTTTACAAGGACAGTGGTCAGGTTACCACACAGCGGAATTTACAGATTAAATGTCTTAACTTGTTATATAGATAATGTTTCACGAACACATTAGAAAAGAAATATTTGGTACTGACAAACTGAAGTCCTTAAACACATGTCACAAGAATTTTATTTGTTCCGGAGTATTATCACGTCTAGCAAATACTTTTATTCTTCCCTGGCTGTAAAACTGTCCAACGAATGAAACTATGCAGCATACCAACGTGAGCACGACAAACCCGGAGCTGGAGGCCGTACGTAAGGGGGTACGACTTTATCGAAACATTCCAGACCTGTAGCAACGTGACTGCATTGCACATGCGTTTGTGATTCGCGAATTCCTGACAGCACATCTCATTTACGATCTTTCCAAACACAATCCTGAAGTTATTTTTCGTACACGATTTTATAAAGGACCCATAACTTGTGTCCTTCAAGGCCACGTAAGGTCAGTGGACGTCTACAGTATTTCAACCCACTGACAAACATAACGAACCGCTATTTGTATGCAGCTGAGTCCTCCAAGAAAATGGCAGTCACACGGTCAAGAAATACGTCATCTTTTATAGAATATGGAAGTTCAGTATACATTCCAAACGATCCCATCCCTAGACCCTTTCGAAGGCCAGCTCAATCCACTTCACATAAGCCCACCCTGCTTCTTTAATACGAGACACCCTCCCATCCACACCCAGGTTACGCAAGTGGTCCCTTTCCTTCAGGATTTCCGACTGAAATTTTCCATGCATTTCCAATCTCCTGAAGTGAAAAAAACCATCTGGGAGAACTAAGAGTAGCTGGAGGATAATATTTAAGCACACCTTAAAGAATCAGTACTATGACATTAACTGGATTAAAATGAGAAATTACAGAGTTTTGTAGCGGCATTCTTCTTGACTACATGAGCACTATAAGTTTTCACAAGATACTTTGAACCATAAGACCAGCAGGTAGATACTGACTACGAGCATGGTAACAAATACAAGCAAAAACGAACACGGTCACTAATATAAGCAAAAAAAAAAAAAAAGACGTGTGTGGAATGTGATTAAATGCAGTTTTGTTGGTAGGTACCGAAGTTTCGAAGCACGTACTGCCTCCATCTTCAGGGCTGAAGCATGGAGGCAGTACTTGCTAACACAACAGATGATGGCGTTAAAACTCGACACCGTTAATAATGCCACAGATATTTGTCGACAGCAACCCGGGAAACGACCCCCCCTGCAGGAGTAGCAAGGGGCCACAAAACAACATACCAAAATAATCCAGACACAGGACCAATGTCTTTCATGTTACCCTCTTAAGGACCACATGACGGGAATTTCTGGAACACAATCATGGCGACAAGTCACAGCCATCTGCTAGTGGTGGAAATACCAGCCAATCAGCAATCAGTCCGTTGACACAGAAATAAATTTGGCAGAACAAATTCTGTCAGTCGTTCGTCCTTGACCGCTCTCTTGCCATTAAGCTGACATTACGTGTTATTCTTTCCTACTAAACAAACATCCAACCAACACACCTCTCGCTCCGACAGCGAACAGAATGAAAGTGTCAGGTTATACACAGGTACCAGCCCAGTGCAACACCGCCATCAGTTGCGTTAATTCTGCGCACACCACTGTTCCAGGTGCTTAATAATTTAGCTCACATGCTAGTCCACACAGAACGCACATACAGTTGTCTCCCGGGGCGTGAAAACGGTGGTGCTGAATTGCGCACACCTACCAACGAAATGCAAATCTGCGCACTTGCGAGCACTTGTTGTTGTTGTTGTTGTTGTTGTTGTTGTTGTTGTTGCTGCTGCTGCTGCTGTCGTCGTCGTGGGCGTCGTCTCTTGTCACAGGCCTTTTCTTCCTGGTACGCTTCCTTCATAAACCAACAGCGACCCCCACCGCTCGCTCAGGCATCAAGTTCCAGACTGCAATACGCATTATGTGTGACGTTCCACGTCTTTCGTTGTAAATCTGTTGAATGTTTTCCTGGTGTGGTTTCTAAATTTTTCCTTAAACCTTTCGTTACTATTCCGGTGGCCAAAATTATTACCTATATAATCATACATTTCATGCTCCACACAGTTCTATCATCGTCATCATCATCATCATCATCATCATCTCCTTTACGCAGGGTATTCACACTTATATACCTGAAACAAACCATGTTTCTATGATATACAGTGTTGCAGCTATTCCACGCATACTGTTAATGGTGCATATAACGCTCCCTTCAGTATTAAACTCTTCTGTGCTTCTACATTAGCACTTCCCGCAGTATGTGTGCTGTGCCCAATATAGCTGTTTTCTGCAGTTCCTTGATATCGTGCTTTCCCGGTATGCTGCTCAAGTATTTTCTGAAGAAATCTGAAACGGTTCCAGTTGCTCCTATTATTACTGGCATCACCTTTGTTTTTACATTCCACATGCGCTCTATTTCTATTATAAGGTCTTTACATTTTAGAATCTTCTCGGCTTCTTTCATTATCACATTTGTGTCTCCCGGTATTGCTACATCAATTAGCATACATGTTCCCTGTTCATTATCCCGGATTATGATGTCCGGTTTATTGTTGGCGATGGTTCTGTCGGTTTGTACTTGTTGATTCCATAATACGCTTACCTTTCCAACTTGACTTGTTTCTACTGATTTTGGTGCATGTTCATACCGGAGTTCACTCTCCAATTTTACCCCTATTTCCTTACATATATTGAAGTGTAGTCGAGCACACACTCTATCATGTCTTTTGATGTACTCTTCTATTGCCAGTATACGGCACGCTGACATAATGTGGTCTACTGTCTCCTCAAATTGGTGGCACAATCTGCATTTGCTGTCTTTTTCTGTTTGCAATATTTTTGTTGCATGGCATTTTTTTTGTACTGCCTGGTCTTGTGCTGCCACTATTTCAATTTCTGTTTCTGCCTTCAGGTCTCCCTTTGACAGCCAGAGGAACGTGTCTTCCTCGCTAATGAGACGTTTACCTATGCTTCTAATGTACTGGCCATGCAGTACTTTGTTTTCCCATTTTTACTTTAAGGACTCTGCCAATCTTGCCTTTGTGTTTTGTATTCCATCTTGTTTCAAGTCACTCTTCTCGTTCGGTTGACTTGCTTCACCTATGACCTTCGCTGCTGCCCTAACTGTTGAATTCGTATTCGGTTGAGTGCTGTCGTGGCTTCTAATAATATTTACAAACTGGTCTTCTTTATACTTTTTGTGAAGATATTCTGCAATATTAATTATCTCTGTTTTATATCCTGCTTCAATTTGTGACAGGTCTCTTCCTCGTTCTTTCCTCTTTACATACAGCCTGTCGACATCAGCTTTAGGATGATTCATTTCGTACCTTGTTATTACCTTTCTGGTTTTCCTATCAGTTTGTTTTTAATTTCTTCTAATCTCCGATTAATTATACCAAAACTGTATCTTAATACTGGGACGGCTAATGCTCCAATGGCTGTAATTTTTTTTGGCATTTAATTCAGATTTCAGTATCATTCTTAGTCTCTTGGTGTATTCCTTCTTCAATCTTTCTTTCATTTGCTGACGTTTGCCGTCACTTTCCTCAGTCACAAGGTACTTGTATGTCTTTCCCTGCTCAACCTCTTGTATTTGACTGTTGATGTCCACCACTAAATTTTGCGAGTGGACTAGTTTTCTTTTCTCAAATACAATCTTTGCACATCTGTCAAGCCCAAACTCCATATGGCTATCATCAATGAATGTTGTAACTGTTTTGAAACTTTCTTCTGATTAGCCTAGCAACTTTAAATCGTCCATGTAAAGTACGGGGGGAATATTTTTGTCTTTGTTGTGTGCTCTTCGTACCCGTGTTCAGCCTGTTCAATTGTTCTGTGTTGTTGTTGTTGTTGTTGTTGTTATCATTATTACTATTATACTTGTTATATTTTTTGGTGTTTTCTTTTGTTGCTCGTTATTTGTGTACTTTTCCTATGTTTCTGTGCCGTCTCTGTAATTGGCCTAATGGCTGTTATGCCAGCACATGAGTATCAATAAATAATGATAGCAATGATTACTGTCGTCGTCATCACCGTCATCATCACCACCTCGGAGGACAAGAGACCGCTCGCTTCTTCATGCCGCCCAAACCGGCTCTGGTGCCAAACTAGCCTCCTATTCCGTGTGCACCCGGCGTTCCTTCCCGGAGGTCAAGGGGCCAGGAAGTGAAACTGACCACAATATCCTTCTAGTTCCACGGTGTCGGTAGAGAAGGGTGGAGTACCCTAAAATACACGGCGTCGGGAGAAGGGAGGGGGCATGTTTTGGTAAAGGACAACAGCAGTGTCTTAAAAATACAGTGCTGGAAGAAGGGGGCAGTAGTATCCTACAATAAGTGGTGTCGACAGATGCGGCAGAAAGTATTTTAAAATGCACAGGGTGGGTAGGGGTGAGCGTACTGCCCCAAAATACATAGTCATACATGGCAAATTCACTGTTTAGGATCTACTTTAAAGCGTAGCGTCTCCATAAATATTCAGGAAAAAGGAAAAAATATACAAAGTAACACCGTGTGGTCAATGCAGGACGTCCAGGTGTCAATCTCGGCCCGGATGTTTTCGAGGTTTTACTCCATCCCTCCAAGCAGGGATAGGCTACTACCTCGAGTCGGTTACAACCGGTGTATTCCAAATCCTGTTCTATTTACCAGTCCTATTATTCGACGCTTTACAGAAAAAGCATCATAAAATAAGCTACAAGGCCACAAATGTACACTGCTGCAGCCTCTTTATCCACTCGACCAAAGATCGCAGTCGACTGGTAAGTGCAGTACTGACCAGAGTACTTGCTAATGCACGTAGCTGCAGTCGGTACGGCGTGGTCACTGCTACGCTCACCTCCGAACGGCCAGACAGGGGTCTATCTCTTCCAAAAACATGCTTGCTTGCTTTTGCAAAACCGTGCCAACAAGCCAGACAAGTACTCGTCACTACTGTAGCTACTCCTGCTATATAACAGGAAGCTCCCGGGTTCAAATCCAGCCATGGGACCAGTTTTCCTGCTATTATTCGTGGCTTTCCTCGAAGCAGATACCGGTACTGTACACTAACACGTCACGGATTATTTTTTCCACATTACGAGGTATTTTCCAATGTATCATTAACGCGTCATACCATCCCCCGACTCTACATAACACACGCAGCTGACAAGTAATATTAAATGAACACAGAATCTTTACCAACAGCGTCCCTGTTTGAACAGATTTAGTTCCCCAGGATGACAGAGCAACGTATAAAACTGGCTCTATTTAAGTTGCAGAGGCGTTAACGAGCGATCATTTCCCTGTCGTCGCGACGCTTGAAAGTATCTTCGGGTGACACGACTGCAAATGGAGGTGGGAGAAACGTGGCGCATGAATGTGCCTTATGATATGAGCATCAGCTGCTGTTGTGTTAGGAGAGCCTGTGCCCGTACTTAGCTGAATATGACACTAGTGACATCAGTGTGTGTGACTCTTCAAATTGTCACTAACAAATGCTGCAAAGCTAGCTGAGAAACTAACTCTGCTTTGGATTTTGAAGGTCTCTGCCTCGAATACAGCTTCAGGACTTTCAGGCAAATGTTGGAATAGTGCCTTACGTCAGACTAGCTTCGATCTTTTCACATCACATCCTTTCCAAAATCTGTGTTCACCGTTATCGAACCATTAGACGTTACACGAGCTTTCTCATTTCTACTTCCTTCGGTTGATTTCTAATATGACCCCCCGTGTGAACGTCGATCATCCAAGTCATCTTGTGACGTTTTCCGACTAAACTCTGTCTATACTTCGCTTCTCTCCATGCGCGTTACATGCCCTGTCCATCTCAACATCTTTACAACAGGGTCGCCCAATATGCACACAGTGTTATTCTGTTTGCGGCGACATTCGGAAAGGGAAAACGTTTTTAAACCCCTCCCTGGCAAAACCGACGCCGAAGCCATCTGGAAATTGCACACGTAGAGAAAAATGCACAGGTAAAATTATAATCATATGTCTACTTATTCGTTTCTCATTCTGGGTATAGAATTGCATGCTCCCCGCATGCAGACAAGTTTTGCCGATGTTGCCCGTGCTGATCAGGCCTGCTTTATAAAAATGTATGACAAAGACAATGAATTCTGAAGTTCCCACTGTCTATTCCACTGTTGCTTTCGTTTTTTTTCATGGTTCGACGCCCACTAGTGGGCCAGGGCCTCCTCTACTAGGTTCCTCGATGACACTCAGACATACCACATTCGGCAGGACCCCTCTGGACGAGGGATCAGTCCGTCGCAGAGACCTCTACCCGACGCCACACAAAACTCACAACAGACAAACATTCATGTTCCCGGCGGAATTCGAACCCGCAATCCCACCAAGCGAGCGCCCGTAGACCCACGCCTTAGACCGCGTGGCAACTGTGG
This sequence comes from Coptotermes formosanus, assembly GCA_013340265.1. Lineage (NCBI taxonomy): Eukaryota > Metazoa > Arthropoda > Insecta > Blattodea > Rhinotermitidae > Coptotermes > Coptotermes formosanus. The sequence continues at coordinate 3,260 of BLKM01007571.1, read as the reverse complement.
TCGCCGTTGTTTCGCTTCGGTGTACACCTCTTAATATCTTTACTGTCCAATACCCTCAACATTTCTTCTGTCATCCGTTTCAGAGAATAAATCTGCAACCATCTCACGCAACGGGTAACGCTAAATTTCGTTACATTTTAATCAAAATACATACCTCAACCCAAGTCCTGAGAAGCACTCTGCTCTCGTGCTCATAAATTTGAATTTTATCTGAACAGTAAAACTAGATAGACAATATCGGTGTAACGCAACACTGCGACGCGTTCGCGCAATGTTTGTACTTCCACGGCTATCCAAACATGCTAATACCATCCCACGCGTAAAGAGCGATTTTATAGCGAGTTGACGTCGCTGGCAACGTACTTAGGTATTCATGTAAAGTTCCCAATATTTTTCTCCGATTGTAAGCTAATTTCGGTTTTCTCGGCAGATTTTAATGAAAGTCTACAATATCAGCTTCCGAGAAAATCCGTCAAAAAGCAGCCAAGCTGATGCAGACAGACGGATAGATGGACGGACGGAAATGACAAAGCTAATACGCGCTTTTCGCACAGTATGCGAATGCGCCTAAAGATCAGTTCGTGCAACACAAGGAAACACATTTAGGCTTCCATTACAAAAGCCATCGGGTGAATGTTGTTAGGGAAATAATCCCTGTTTGTTCGGGGAATCATACGCAACCCATAAAGACATTCTATGGGCAAAATGCACAGTTTTGTAATTTAAAGCGAGTGGTCCAAAACAATGACCACTGTATTTTCATGGTTTAATGCAACATTTGTAGCGCTGAACGGAACAGTGAACTTACGGATGGTTTATTTCGTCAGTAAAACATTCATCTCTGCTTGCCAGACCCATGTAAACAATAATGGACGCTAAAGTACATACTGAATCAGTGAAGAGGCAGTCATGGAGAAGCTGGTAATATTCCACTCAATATTTGCTCCGCGGACACAAAGCTCTGTTCCTTCGGGCGGAAATGTATACTTGTCTCTCAAGTGCCGGGTGAGGTGTTGTGTGTGTGTGTGTGTGTGTGTGTGTGTGTGTGTGTGTGTGTGTATAGGAAGTTTACATCAGAATTGTACCACTGCGAAGAGTCCAAGGATGAGAGGCGGGGTTCGATTTTCCGATAAAACCGGTTGCAAGCAAGCACATGGCTACTGTATGCCTACTCTTGCTACACTAGGAACAATAGCCCGAGCAGTGAGTGTAGTTTCTAGTATATCACCGCGAAGTTAGTCTGGCATATTGCTTAACAAACTTGGTTTAACACACCGAACAATGAAACTCAGCTAAATCATATATTAAAATTCGGTTTGTACCTCACACAGAACAAATACCATCCCTAGTAAATGACCAGTCAGCTACTTCTGTAGATCACAACGACAGCCGCGTGGCAAAACGTTCAGTTCATAAATGTAACACCAGGTGGTATATTCAGTTACCAGTGTTCTTTGAACGGTAATTCTGGTATTTTTTGAGTTGTATATTTTTCAATATCTAGTACACGATCACCGAACAGCATAAAGTTATGTGAAACAAATTTCAACTTGCTGATTAAAAATGAACGCCTGACACACTGAAGACACTCCTTAGAATACAGTGTTACGGTGCGTAATCGCACCAAATTAATTTCGAAATTAAGAGATTCATAAACAATGACACAACAGCTCGTAATGCAATCCTTTATTCTGTAAAATAAACACCCTGTGTCCGCACTTCATGAAGCAAGGAAACTGCCCATTCCGATTTCACTGATTAATTCAACTTTCGCTCCTTCGCCCGATGCTTCACCGTCCACAGGGTGTACAATTTAATTATATTTTAGGCTTATATAATGATCCATTTTACTCACGTGTCTAATTGATTTTATGATTCAGCTCAGATTATATTAGAATAAGATGATTAGCGACTAAATAATTCTAAACAACATGGAAAAAACTATCGTGGCCTATGTTTACATTATATTCCGGAATTTGCCTGGAAGGACCAAATGAAACCACAAATGTCAGTCTAACCGGTCTTTGGGTCTAACTTTGAACCCAGGACCTCCAGAATAGGTACTTGTGCTTATTATGTCAAGACGTTCGGTAAATGCAAAGGTCTCCCCCTAACATGCCATTATGGCACAGAGGGGGGAGTAGAGGTATAGGCTCCAGTTATTCTCAATCTCGGCGCTAGACGGTGGTGGATAGTCGTCGCCACGCCCCGGCCGCTTTATCCCGACAAAGAGCCCCGTACAGGAGGCTGGGTGGGCCCCGGATCCCGTCTGAACGACTTCCAGTGACGGTATGTTAATTTTTCATCCTGAGCGCGTTACATACTCTGCAGCCTGCTTCGTGACACTAACAGTTTGACCCCACACTTATGACAGCCAGTTCAAGAACGTTCGGAATCAAACCGGCGCCCCACTTACAGGACTCCGTATCTCAACACTGTGCTGCAGACTACAACACAGTTGAGTGTGTCATACAAACATGTGCATATGATTACGGCAGTGCAGCGTCCGTATGACCCAGTGTTCAACATTAAAGGCAAAAAATGGCGATGTTGCCACGTTGTGAAAAAATCTGTTCCAATAGAATTTTCACATTTCTAAAACATGTACCTTCACATTGTTTTCTAACCACACTTTCAGTTACACAGTGCAAGTTCGTTTATCTGCCATGACTGGGGAACAGATGTACGAACACGCCGGCTTTCCCGATATTTACAAAAAGTAGCTTTAACGTGGGTTATGATGAAAAAATACTAATATAAAAAGTAAACATGTTTACAAAACACTGCAAAACTAAACTACACAGCGCCTTATTTATTGCCGCCCATAAAACTGCACACGTGAAATATTGCTCACAAAATGGAAATATCGGGAGAAAAGAGAAAGTTGTAAATCGCAATGGACACTGCACGAACACGTGCCGTTAAAGCCAGCTTGCAGCTAAACGAAGTCCGAATAAACGAACTTCACGTTTTCTAGATCGACTGATCATTTTTCTTCACGATTCAGGACTATCATCGGGAGGAATAAGCATACTGTAACCCTCTCTAACACTGAATATGCAAATCCTGCAAACTGAATATGCACTTAGTATGGCGGGAAAACAACCAGCAGGGGAAAGAGACACAAGATAACATGACTGGCGTCACGGATGTCGGCAGCGTTCTGTAACAGCACTGAACACGTAACATATTTGACTTCTGCCTGCAATTTTGATTTATGTTTAACTATTCTGGGATATAAGATGTCGGTTAAGTGATTA
>BLKM01007570.1:0-13730 GCA_013340265.1 Coptotermes formosanus | reverse complement strand
TTCCACCAGGTTTAACATTAAAAAATTCTACGTGGTGCCCACATTGCGTTTATGTGTTTTGTACGGATCACAGAACAAACAGCAACTTTTGCCTTATAAAACATTAAGAGACTGGTTTTTATAACCGAAGCGGAGAGTGTTTACAGCGCGGTACGCACTGAGTCCTTATATAAAACAGATACGCTTCGTCTTTAAAGGGTTAATACTGTTAATGAAGCCATGGATTTCACTGTAATATTACACGACAAACACTGAGAATGGTTACGTGGAAATGAAACGCTTCTGTCTGAAATATACGACACTTGTGATAAGGCGGTTTGGTTTGTTGACGTATGTACAATCGGCATCGAAACCTCACAGCATGTTAGAGTACAAAGTACCACTTTCTAGCTACAGTTCCAGCCTATCGTAACCTTCAACACTTCATTGTCGTAAAAGAAAAATAGGCCACCTGCATAAATTTCAGATTTCGTCTTCATCTAACATGTTAAATTTCGCAATTAATTTCATTCCATTTTGTTCTCAACTATCTGTCCTTGGAGAACATACATTCACCTGAACTGGTGCAAAATTATCAAGTAGGTGCAGACGACACCTCCTATGCTACAAAGCAAGGATGTATTGACGGTGAAGAAGCCGCAGGTTGTGAACTCCACTCTCAGGTTTGACACTTGACTGGAAAACAGCTGGAGCTGCTCTACGAGGTCACGACTGAGGCCAGGCTTGAGAAGCAACTTGTGTACCAGCTGCTGCGTCCTGTTGGCTTCTTCACTTGCAAGATGACAGGAAACGGTCAGAAAAGTTAAGACTGAGGAGGACAGAAGCGCCAGGCACAAAGCGTTACAGTCCTGAATGTCTGTAGCTATTCCGTCCTTTCCACCTAGGGCCTTCAGTATAAGGTCAATGCCAAAATTGTAACCCAATACACCCTCAACGAAAAGAAAGGGGAAACAAAGCAGAATCTGGAAACCGTATGCAGAATTCAGAAGCCCTGATATGTCATACAAATGCATATGACCTTCTTTTAAGGCCACGACACGGTTTAGTAACATTGTATCCCGGTAAAGTACTGTGGTACGTGCAATATCTTCCGAGGTCTGGTTTCGACGTGGATTGGAGGTGCTTCCAAGACTTAGTACTTCTTCCATATTCTTCGATACAAACGCCTCAGTTCTGGGGCCCGTCAAGTCGTTCAACTTTGCTATCTGATAATTCAGCTCCCTGTGTTTGTTCATGTAATGCTGTACCAAAAGGATGTATTTCATCATAACAACGTACAAACTGCAAGTGCACCAGTTTTCACCAAAAATGAGTCCCGGTGACCAGTGAGTGTTCCATAAGACGATGTTGATACACCTCAAAAGTATGACTGTGCACACAATCATCCACAAAGAGGCCCTAATTACAGGACTGATCGCCCTTTGTGTGCCAAATTCATTACAATGTGCGAAAACGAAACCTTTTAACAAACTAAATTTCTTTAAAATTAATGACATATTTTTCGGGTGATTAACTGTGCGAAAAATTATCAGTACAATACACACTACGTAGTCCAGTGATGTCTTCAAAATGTCAGTGACTAGCAGACTGTGATGGACAAGGTGTGATTCCACCACAAATGTGAACCGAATTCTATAAACATAACTACATATTAATAATAAGACAAGGAAATACGGCCAAATTATTTTCCACAACTTCTTTCCTTCTTTACCATCGTAGTCATTTATGTCTCTAATGGAGTACGAAGCAACACCAAATATCCTGCACAAATAGTTTACTGGCTTCAGACTGGCGTACAGATTATCTTGATCCATTTTAGTATTATACTTAGGAGCCCAGAACAGTTAGTCTGTAAGCAACAGCGCCTTAGTTACTCTGCAAGACCCTGGCGGTTCCAAACGGACAGTGATGCTGTTTGCCACCCCAAGACATCACCTCATCAAAATAATTGACTTCCGTCAGCAAATACGGTACTGCACTTAGTGCATTAACAAAATTACTATCCGCTCAACGTTTTTACGTTATTATTGTGTGAATAATAAAAATAAGCTATTAAGGATATTAAGGCAGATAAAACGTCTTCAAGCAGACCTCGTGGTAGCTACATTTATTTGCATGTTTAATAAAAGGGATAGAAAAGCTTAAGAACCCACTTACTGGTGCCAAATTAACACACAAACTGGACTTCCCGCCACAGTTTCCATGTAAACTAATAAATGAATTAACAGACAAGAATTTATTTATTTATTTATTTGTTTATTCGGTAGATATTCTTCTTCTATACGTTCCATTTAAGAGATTACGGAGCGCTGTAATGTGCGAGAATTGACGCAGAAGAGATGAATTTTAGACGCAGAACTTGCATCTAATTAAATGAATAGCTGCGACATGACAACACCCAATAATAGCGTGAACACACTTAGGCCGTGTTTACCTGTCACTTATATGTTTCGTTGTTTTGTTGAAGTAATTGGCAGTTACTCAGTTTAGGCCATTCCTACTCCCTAATGCATTCTTCTTTACAGTGACAAATGTATTAACATACGTCCTGCAGTAATGAAAGAAAATTAATTTTCTTTCCCTCCACATCCCTCACACATGCACGGTTCCGTCGACAATTTTAAATTATTCTGTTCGTAGGGAACACGGTTATAGTAAAGCGGAAATTCTGAGAAATGTTTCGTTTCACAGTCCTTCCCTCTTCTGCCTACTCACAGTGCGTGTTGAGGTTGTTTATTTTCACTTGATCACACTCAGACACAGACCACAGTCGGTAGGACTCCTCCGGAAGAGGGATCGGCCCGTCGCAGAGACCTCTACCTGACAACACAAACACTGTACAAGAGAAAAAAATTCATGCCCCCGTGGGATTCGAACCCACGATCCCAGCAAGCGCTCGGCCGCAGACCTAGGCCTTAGACCGCGCTGCCACTGGGATTGTCTCTGAGAACTGACGAGGCATAAATTCTTAAAAACAGTGAAATATAAAGACAAAATCATTTCACGCATGCGCTGTGCTTAGTGAGCCCCTTCTCTTAGTTAAGTTTCATTTTTAGTGAGCAGGTCACTGCAACACGACGCCATGACACCAGCAAGTGTTGTCGTGTGACTAAAGAAAATACGTTTAAATAAACCTCAATATAAACCTAAGGAAGCCCCGATGATGAATCAGAAATTTCGGAACACATAGGACATAGGGTAAAATCCACAACTAACACAGTGCTGTATTACACGTTGAGCAATGACTATGTAGTCAGTGAGTTAAAGGTAAAGGTCACCACGTAACATGCCTTTTTTGGCACAGACGGGAAAGAGGTAAAAGTAGAAGCGTAGTTATACTGTTCTTAACCTCGGTGATAGATGGGGTGGGTGGTCAACCCCACCCATCAGCCGCCTAACCCTCGGGAAAGAGAACCGGTACACATTGTACAAGAGGGTCGGTTTAGACGGGTGCAGAAAATTTTACCCGCAATTGGGTTCGAAGTCTGAACCGTCCACCAATAGCTAGTCGCTATACCGACTGCCTATCACAGACAGGATTCTGTATGTTCACTACAAATCATGCAAAAACATCCGCTTGTAAGGACGATCCTCTTAATTTTCCACCGTGTGCACAAGCGGTCACACGCTGTGACGTAACAGCGTCGTAAGAAGTTAAGATTGATGAGGGAAGAGACTTGGATTCGATCCAGGCAAGGGAACCCCTTCCTAATGACACTAGAGCCAAGGAGGTAAAAAGGGGACACTATGCCTGCGTGACATCGAAAATGCGTGTCTGTTGCCATATTTAAGCCGCATCTAGCTAGAAGCATACATCAGCACGAAACAAAGCCATAAACTTTAGGATTTTTTTTATCTCGTCGACCTTTTAAACATATTATCACTTACGCAGAGTAATTATTGCATTTTGTTATCGCTCCAAGGCTTACGGTTTCGTTTCGCAGTCCTTCCCTCTTTTACCTACTCAGAGTAGATGTGGAGGTTGTTGTTTTATCTTCACTTGATCACGCTCAGACACACACCACAGTCGGTAGGACTCCTCTGGACGACGGATCGACCCGTCGCAGAGGCCTCTAACTGACAACACAAACACTCATCCATGCCCCCGGTGGGATTCAAACCCACGATCGCAGCAAGCACTTGGCCGCAGACCTACGCCTTAGACTGCGCGGCCACTGGGGTCGGCCAAGGCTTACGGTACAACGTCTATATGTGTCCAGATAACAACCCTTGAACAATGAGGTGATGGAGAAAACGGCTAAACAGGAATTTCTTGATTTGTATTTCTCACCACACATTATATTTTTCACAAGGCGCAACAGCCGCTAGTGGGCCAGGGCCTCCTCATTACCGAGGCTTCACGATCACACTCAGACACACCACACTCGTTATAACTCCTCTGGACGAATGATCAGCCCGGCGCAGACAAATCTACCTGACAACACACAACACTCACAAGAGACAGATATCCATGCCTTCCGACGGGATTCGAACCCGCAATCCCAGCAAGCGATCGGCCGCAGACTCACGCCTTAGACCGCGCGGCCACTGGGATCGGCACCGGATATTATATAGATGACCCAAATATAAGGATGAGGTGGGTGGAAAAAATACTGTAGAATGCAGGTAGCGATGAGCAGTGCATAAAAATCAGGAACAAGTAAATGTAAGGGAAAAAATTACGGTTCCAGTTTGTCTTTTTGTTCAGTGTGTTGACAGTCACATCCGAGCAACTACAACAGAATCTGCTGTCATTAATAAGTCAGCTTATTTCCGAATACAGGCTACAGTCGGAACGGTTTAACCTTTTAAAGCCCAGCGGTAACTTTACGTACCACCACGTTTAACATTCAAAAATTCTACGTGGTGCTGACATTTATGTGTTTTGTACGGATCTCAGAACAAACAGCAACTTTTGCCTTATAAAACATTAAGAGACTGGCTCTTATAACCGAAGTGGAGAGTGTTTACAGCGCGGTACGCACTGAGTCCTTATATAAAACAGATACGCTTCGTCTTTAAAGGGTTAATCTGTATCTTTACCGTACACGAGCTTGCGGACAGTGACTCATTGCCATCAAACGCAGGAATGTTTCTTGTCGTTGGCACTTTGACACTGGCTACGGTGCCTATCCAGCCTGAAATGGTACCATGGTCCCTTTCTTCGCAGTAGAGCAGACACAAAACATTGCCACTGAGATCTGCTCTCTTCTGGCATGTTACGCAGCGTCGAGTGTTAATCCATTACTGAAGTTTCGGGACGAAGTTTCGGTCCTATATTCAAGGGTAAAGCAGTGTCAAGAACTCTCTTCTTCTTGAACTTCTTTACTCTTGAAGATGGGACCGAAACGTGTCCCGAAACGTCGATGAAGGATTACAACCCGACGCTGCGTAATATCCCAGAAGGGCGCAGATCTCATCAACATGGCGACGGTAGCCTGAAATCACGAGCTTTGCCAATATCTTTAGGAACATGCGGTAACGTCCTGCACTCAGCGCAATTTGCGATTGCAAACTGCAGCTGACGGAACATCCTGAAGGCACCTGCACGTATTTCAACTGTAACAACACTACTTTCTTAAGACAGTACGAAAAATACTTTAAGCGTTTTATATTCTTTTCACCGTGCGTTTTCACTATAAAAGCAAGGCCACCAACTAATGCACTTTAACATGCTATATCCACCAACACAACCTCATATGACGTCACATGTTCGTTTTTCAACATACTGCAACTTCAAAAAAGCTACAATTGAATTTTAAAGTGACTTTAAGGACAAGTGCACATGATTTTATATAATTTAAGCATTTTATCTAGTGGGTGATGTGTCTCTTACATACACACTATTATTAGAACAATTACTCCCAAAAATGTAAATGTGAACTTCCAAACTCAAGACTGTAATGAACCATATGGACATCCTGTGTCATTCACAATGAACACCCCCTGATGATGGCGTTACTGGACGCCGAAACACGTCGGGAAGTAACGGTGATTAACCCTTTAAAGACGGAGCGTATTTGTTTTATATAAGGACTCAGTGCGTACCGCGCTGTAAACACTCTCCACTTCGGTTATAAAAACCAGTCTCTTAATGTTTTATAAGGCAAAAGTTGCTGTTTGTTCTGAGATCCGTACAAAACACATAAACGCAATGTGGGCACCACGTAGAATTTTTTAATGTTAAAACTGGTGGTACGTAAAGTTACCGCTAGGCTGTAACAGGTTAAAGTGCATTATTTGGTGACCTTGCTTTAATACTTTAAGAATCAGATTGCATAACTTTCGACAAGTTCTCTGTCTGCTGCATTATCTGCAGTGGAAAGAAGAGAATCTTATAAAATCTGTATTATCGATGGAGGTGTAGACGTAGGGGCTACGAGACCACAAAAGCCTGTAGCATCTCTCAGAGAAAGAAATATTGTGTGAGGGGGGATTTAAGATTTAGACCTGGTCTGTAGTTCCTAGCTACAAATCGAAATAAAGGGAAAGGCCCACGGAAGCTTACGGAGGCATTACGGCACTAAGCGCCACAGCATTTATCAATTTCATGAACGTTATTTTTCACGGTACTCTTTTCTCTCTCTGTCCCGTTTCTTTAGTCTCTTACTTCATTCCTATTCATTCTTACAGTTGAGTAAATGAAGCTGTTTGCACGTTTTCTTTCCTTAGTACACACGTGAACAAAACTATGTTAACTAAATGACCCAAGGCGATGTCCACACAAGTGTTAACAATGACAGTAGCATTAGCATTAACCCTTTAAAGACGGAACGTATCTGTTTCATATAAGGACTCAGTGCGTACCGCGCTGTAAACACTCTCCACTTCGGTTATAAAAACCAATCTCTTAATGTTTTATAAGGCAAAAGTTGCTGTTTGTTCTGAGATCCGTACAAAACACATAAACGCAATGTGGGCACCACGTAGAATTTTTTAATGTTAAACCTGGTGGTACGTAAAGTTACGGCTAGGCTTTAAAAGGCTAAGCGACGAAACGTCTTGAAGTGGACTCATTACAATTTCACGTCTGAGGAGGGATAGCTCAGTAGGTATTGCGACTTGGCTACGGGCTGGACGGTCAGGGGTTTGAATCCTGAGAGGAACACGAGACTTTTCTCTTCTCCGAAACGGCCACACAGGATTTGGGGACGACCCACCCCCCTACGCAATGGGTACCGGGGTTGTTTCCCGAAAGCGAAACTTCTGGGGCCTAAAGTTGACCATTCCCCTCCATCTAGTGCCAAGGTTAAGAATAAGTGGAGCTATATATCTAAGCCTCCTATACGCCTTCAACACTTAGACACGGCCTTATAACCTTTTATAGTTCTATGTAAGTCAGAGCGTCTTTATTTATGCAGGTTACGCAGTCGTCCTATTGTTTGGTTCATCACATCTTGGAGCTTATAATGTTTCGGGCAAGCGATTAAAGTAGTGGCCGAACTCGGTGGCCGCGCGGTCTAAAACATAGGTCTGCAGCCGTTCGCTTGATGAGATTGCGGGTTCGAATCCCGCAGGAGACATCGATGTCTGTCTCTCGTGAATGTTGTGTGTTGTCAGGTAGAGGCCTCTGCGAAGGGCCGATCCTTCGTCCAGAGGATTCCATCCGAGTGTGTGTGTGCGCGTGTCATAGAATGTAATGAGGTGCAAAAATAACCCTCTACACCTACAATGTGTAAGTAGAAGACGTCTGACAGGGAAGAAAAAGGAGATTAAAAAAATAGAAACAAGAATGAATGTAGAATTCTGGCTGAGAATTAATTGGAAGACCAAGTGTGAAATTTGAGTAGATAAACACGAAGGTTAATCTTACAGAAACAGTCTGTGAGGCTGGTAGAGGAATGTACAAAGTTCAGTGTCGTATTCAATGGTGGACGCTTGTATTAGAAATGCTGAGTCTTGGCGCAGTAATGCTCGAAATTTGGTTACCAGTTAACGAAGCTGTCTATGCTGCGATGAAACCAGAGCAATCAAGGAGAAGAGGCTGTGCAATATTTAAGATGTGAAGTTCTCAGTGTGCCGAAAATTCATTTTTTTGTCTTATGGGCTACGAGACGGGGTATTCTAATTGGCGAATTTCAGCGTTTCGGGGAAATATACTGCTTGCTTCTTCAGGAAAAAGACACTGCTTACAAACACGTATTATAATTCTAAACGAAAGATGTTGGCAGCATGTTCCTCTAAAATTTTATAACTTACTTACGACGGTACGGCGTCCTAATCCGCATAATTACATTTTGAAAAAAAAACGTAATTTTGGTCGAATTCAAAGTGCCATCGGTGCAGCGACACATTTAAAACGGACACCGACCTAATGAAAATCAGATACGTTGCTACAGTTGCTCTATGCAATTTATTGGAACTGCGGTTATCGGTGGTTTATCGACAAGTTCGAGGAGAAAAAAGCGGGGAATTGACCTTAAGGTCGTATCTCTGAATTTGCGCTGAGCGTAGGGTAATGACACGTGGACACCATGACAATAACAGTCTCCGAAAATCTATCCAGAGACTTCTCAATTCGAAGATATTTCAAGTTTCGTTTAGAGACACTGAGTAAGACTAAGTGGATCTGTTCACAATACCTCGCAACCCAACAGACTCTAGAAGGAGGCGTTAACCTTTTAAAGCCTAGCGGTAACTTTACATACCACCAGGTTTAACATTAAAAAATTCTACATGGTGCCCACATTGCGTTTATGTGTTTTGTACGGATCTCAGAACAAACAGCAACTTTTGCCTTATAAAACATTAAGAGATTGGTTTTTATAACCGAAGTGGAGAGTGTTTACAGCGCGGTACGCACTGAGTCCTTATATAAAACAGATTACGTTCCGTCTTTGAAGGGTTAACCTTTTAAAGCCTAGCGGTAACTTTACGTACCGCCAGGTTTAACATTAAAAAATTCTACATGGTGCCCACATTGCGTTTATGTGTTTTGTACGGATCTCAGAACAAACAGCAACTTTTGCTTTATAAAACATTAAGAGACTGGTTTTTATAACCGAAGTAGAGAGTGTTTACAGCGCGGTACGCACTGAGTCCTTGTATAAAACAGATTATGTTCCCTCTTTAAAGGGTTAATATCGAAACAACCAGCTACGCTGAGGTATTTGAATCTGCAGCTGAAACGTGCTGTGACCCTCCATCAAAGAAGCTGTCATGATGGCGGCCTCTAACCCTTCTGCAGAGTGTGATGGAAGATCAAGCACCCCCTTCTCCCCCCAGGGGCACCTACAAGTACACCACGCCAGCACGCAACGTCATACGCTCCTAATATATGAGAACAAAAAAATTACTTCTAAACGAAACGGAAACTTGAGTGATTTACAGGGAGGGTCTAGACAAGGGGTCACAAACATTCGGCTCGCCAGTTCATTTTACACGGCATGGATGACACTGAGGCCTGTGTCACCTGTAAGCATTAATGTATACTTGACGATAATGTGTTCCTCTCTGTATGCTTTCCAAAATTTCTAAGGCGCCACTATCTTTCGAAACGTCGGAAACTACACAGATATCGACACAATGTCAGATCTCACCGCTATGAGAAACTTCAATCTCATATTATATTTTACTAACTGATATATAAAGAACCCAAAATATACACCAGGATAAGGACCGCCCATTATTATGTAGTTACTCATGTAGGCAAAACACAATACATAAACAGAGAGTAATAAATGAAACACGTGTCAAATCTGTACTTACTTGCACGCCTTGGCACTCCTTGCCAGTCAGCAGCTGGAACATCGCTCAAACTTCGGAGAGAGTCTAGTGCCCCTTCAAGGTCATTCTCACGCTTACTCCTGCACACGCAAATTTGGTTTCATATGGAAGTCATCACTGGAAAGAACAACAACTAAACTACTTAGTACTTTCTAAAGTACGGATGGCGTGTAGATTTAAGAGGAGAAGCTGATATTGGAGTACAGCAAGAGAAAGCAAACGACCTTGAAAGGACAAACAGCTTCATACTGTAGTGTTAAGTTGTAGCCGTATCTGGAAGTCTTAATTATCTTGACCGATGATCCAAACACTGAAGTTTAACTTCGTTTTGATTATTATTATTATTATTATTATTATTATTATTATGTCTGCTTAACGTCTACATCTTCAATACACATCATGAGATGTATTATAAGCACCTGGTTTAAATAATCTAATTAGTGAATAATACAGACGAAAATTCAATAGAATTTGAGTATTTCAAAGTTTCTTGTCAGTTATTTGTGAGACTTATAAGTATTAACCATTATACTTTATGCTCAAAGCAACATTGAAGTTAAATTTAGGCTTCACGAGTTTACTACTAAGAACACAATATTTCATAATTAAAAATTAACGCATTTAAGTAATTTTTAAATACAACAAAAGAACGGCCGAAGGAAATTTCAGAACTACATTTAATAACACCTCAGAAATTTATTAATTTACTTTATTTAATTTTTAACCATTAAATAATTCAAGGTAGCGGGAACTGTGCAGCGTTACAAGCAAAAATTACATACCGTACTAATGTTAAATATAAAGCTTATATTCTTACATCGCTACGACTATGCATTTTTTCTTTATATTTTTAACTCGTCATTTTAAAATTTACGATTCAGTGAGATTGACAATAAGCATTATCGAAAACAAAATTAACTGTCAGAAACAGGTGCACCTGCGCTTACACATAAACATGTAAGGAAGCAAGTTATTTATTAAAATACACATTTTATTCCATACCTATAAATATATTACATTGAAGTAGTACTTGAGGATCAATATTATGGCCATTCTGGTTGACTCCCTGTAGCCTGGTAGCTGGGCACCAAAGCCTCGTCATGGCAGATGGAAGTAGTATATGTGTTCGAAACACTGATACCCACATCCTTGGCTATACGGTGTTATAACCTGGTACACCATAATATGAACCCAAACCACCATGGAAACCTAGCATGTTACAACATATTTCGAGATTACTAGGGTTACAACTTATATTAGTTGTATAATAATCTACATTTGTTGTGTCCATATTGCCAGAAAAGTTATGCTGAACGTCCTTAGCACTACATAATGCAGTTTTATGCCTATTGAACATTAAATTTATAATAAGTACTAAACACAGTGTAAGTTTCAAACAATAATATTGCGTATAGCTAAATTTGACAAGTTTATTAAATTTAAACAGACTGTAAAAATATAAACAAAAGGCTGTGATAAAAAAATCAATACATTCTCATAAAAAATACAATGCTCGTAAAATTAACTTATTATATATGTTTTAGTTTAGACCCTTATTTGCAAAACTTCGCTATTGTAAATGTAAATTTACATTAATCATAATAAAAAAACACTGACATCTCGTATCGACAGACCTGCTTACAGCAGAAATATCTTACGTCGCCTCAAGAACTGTACAGACAGCTGCAGGTATTGGTACACGTCATCTGGAATCATGCACTTTGCATACGGCGAACAGCGGGCAGTGAAATCTGTTGTGTTTGTGAACAGTCGGTAAGGAGGACTCAAGAAAGGAAAATACGTAGGGAGGAATGTAAGCAATAGACCTAGGGTCTACAGAGACCAGGGTTGCTGAGAGTGTTAGTTGTGAATGTGCAAAACTTCGTCAAACGAAAATATTAAAACACTTTTACCAGCTAATTTAATGCAGGGCAAAAATTTTAATAATGTTCTATAGACCGTACAGAGGGAAACAATTTTAATAATGTTCTATAGACCGTACACTGTACAGTCTATAGAACATTATTAAAATTGTTGCGTTCGTACGGTTTATATACGGTGTACACTCTACACCATACAACATACGAGCGCAATAAATTTATACTGCGATCTGAGGCTGCCTGATAACCTTGCGCACTAAACCCAAACACGCAGCAGCATAAAAATATGTATCGTTATACGCCAAGGGGCGACCATGTCGTGGCTCGCGCACGTCACTGGTGCGGCCCTCGCAGGTTGCCTGTTCAAGTACTAACATTCAGGTGGTTCGAACGCACACGAGGCTGGCTGAATAGTGTTTAAAGGATTTTAGAGCAAAATAAGATCCATTACTGACTAAAATTAACCTGTTTTAGTTGAAAGAACAGAACTAAGCAGGCAACAAAGAAGGAAAAAAAATTTATTTTATTTTATTCTATTTTATTAATACATGGCACTCGCTTAAGTTGCCTCCTGATGTGGGTGTGGTTTCCAAAGCTCTTGCTGATGGACACCCCTGCTATATACTGTTATATTTATTTTAATGGTTATTCAGTGAATAAAGAATACAGTCACTTCTGCACGCTCTCCAAATTCACGGTGTATCCCATTTCGAAACCAAAATCTCATATGGTAAATACGTCTTGCCTGTTATTACATCCACGTTACAACAGGCAGCAGGAGCCAAAGGCTTTTAACAGATTATATTTAATACAAAAATACGCGACTGTGCCAAATTTATCATCCACTAAATCGTAGTTTTGAACGCAATAACTTCATTTTGTTCTCCCAGTTAGGGTCAACTGCTTTTAAAAACATACCCATAAAAGTGGGTTTCACGTAATGTGTTGATTCTCCCGGCATATGTTGGTTGTGGGCTCACAATACTTGAAATGTTGAACAGATTTGGCCACGACAGGTTTCAACTCCATGTCACTGATCAAGTGCTCTTTGCTGGCGGCTCTACTCTCATTCATCCACACGAACCCCCAACCAACACCCTCGTCTTTTTTTTAACAATTAGTCGGAGGATGATGGCTGCAGGTTAATGCACAATTCCTTGGTAATTACTAACATAAAGGGTGGGAACTACCACTTTAAAATTTGGAGAAATTTAAGAATATATCATCAATAATTGCATGGAACCCGCATGTTGTTGGTTACATTAATAAACTATAAAGAGTAAAAGTGGTATTCATACACGATCACGTAGAAAGTGTTTCATAAAATAGAAGTGGCTTGAAATTCGCTATCATAAATGCATACATAAAATAAACGTACGTGTAAATACGTACAAAGGTTCGGAATAAAGCCTACACACATTTTACAAACACTAGCCCTGCGACTGTAATCACAATACCTGATTGACCAGCGTTCGTTGTAACATTATGGAATGCGCAATACGAAAACAAATGAAATACCGAGGTTGGGTTACTAAAATAAAAATACTCCCCAGCGTTAACTGCGTTTTGGAGTATGAACTGTGAATATTCTGAAAAGCCTGAATGATTTTTCGCTTGCGCAGTCTAGGGCGGGCACAGGTGTGTGGTACCCAAGCGAATTTATCATAAAGCAACAACGACTTACTAGTTATGTCCGCGCCCAACAGCGTATACTGTAACACTTTTCTATTTAGTGAACTGGAACTTTGTAAATGATAAAACGCAATATATTGTACGTGTTACATGCTAGGTGAAGGTTATCCGCACTTGTGACATACTAACTATATATATATATATATATATATTGACAGCAAAGGCTCCGTCATACGAGGGTATTAACATAATGAACACGAACTGATCCACGGCGTTTCTACTTGTGCTCTCCACATATAACCCTTCAGTGAATCCATTCGTATATATTATAGCCCTAGAGGGACATTATTAAATAAAAAGTTCACTAATTATTTACGCCATAATTTTAAAAAACAATTTCACTAGTTATTTACGCCATAATTTGAAAAAAGAAAAATTTCACTATTTATTTAAGCCATAATTTGAAAAAGAAAAATCTCACTAGTTATTTAC
>BLKM01007551.1:0-19442 GCA_013340265.1 Coptotermes formosanus | reverse complement strand
ACACAAAATGTTGTACGTGCGAAGTTGAGAAGCCACCGAAACCAAGGTACCTCCCTGGAGGCGTGGGGCTAAACCCAAATCAAAGCTCCATCAGCGGGACCACGCCGCCAGGTGAGGGACTGCAACCCCCAGCAAGCCTCATCCGGACGGAATTTTGCCTCCCCGCCGAAACCGAAGCTGGCTGGACGCAGAGTGACGAGTCAGGACAAAAGTAGACTGGACGAAAGGAAAGGAGGGGTAAAGGTGGGGGAGTAGGTAGTTGCGCACGCAAGCAAGGTGCACGGGGAGGAAACCCCGGCACAATTTTTTTTTCAATGTCTGAAATGCTGTTTCTTGATTTTTTTCCCATGCATACTTCGCGTCCTTTTTTGACAATTTATGCAGTGGAGCTGCCACCTTGCTGAGCTGGAGAATGAACCTTCTATAATGGCCCGCTAATCCTAGGAAATTCTTCGGCTGTTTCGCTGTTCTGGGAGTTGGGAAATTTTTGATACACTGTCTTGCGAGTGTCGGCTTCGGCTCCGAACTCTGAGATTTTGTGCCCGAGAAATGTTACCTCCTTTCTAAAAGTAAGTCGCACTTGTCTGTCGGTAATTTAAGATTGTTTACTCGACCTTCCAAACACATCCCTTAACATTCGATAATGAGCTGCCAAAGAATTTGCATAAACAACAATGTCATCAAGGAAAACGGCATATTGTGCCGGTTAAGCCACGTAGCACGTTATTCAACATTCTCTGAAAGGTGGCGGACGCCGTTTTTAACCCAAAGGGCATTCTTTTGTGTGCCCAATGTCCTTCCTTCGTACTAAAAACTGTCTAACCAATGTCACCCAGAGTTCGTATAATTTTGATGGTATCCCATAGTTAAATCTAGGCAAGAGATATACTTCCCTTGTGCCAGTTGGTTAAGAATTTCCGTAATATCTGACAGTGGATAGGCGTTCCCTACCGTTTTCTCATTTAATTTTCCGTAATCTACGACAAGTCTTAATTTCTGTTGTCCACTAGCATCCATCCTTTTAGGTACCATTACAATTGGGCTATTCCAAGGTGAATTAGTCTCGTCTATAATTCTCTCCTGCAATAATTTCTTTACCTGTTTAATCTACCTCCCGCTTTTGCGTTTCTGGCAACCTCTAAAGCCTAGTATTAATTGATTCTGTCCTGGCTTCGACACATATTGAATGCTGTGCTGCGCCCGTGCTTCTTAACTTATCTCGAGGCAAATAGATTGTGTCTTGTAATCTAAACGTGTTCGGACCAATGACTTTTCTTCCTCAACATTTAAATATTCTAGCCTTCGTTGTGCTAGAATATATCTTTCTCGATCCTGAAGTTTTAAGACAGTACTGCGGCCACCATCCCATGCTGGGTCAACTTCGTCTAACTCCACAAATGGTTCTTGCATTTCCACTTCCCTGTCATTAGTATTCAAAATATTTGTCATTACCTACCCATCTACTACTTTTGTAAGTGATGCTGCTATTTTGACTCCTTCCTGTATTTCACATTTCTCTATCACCCCTACTAGTGGTGATCCTGGCGTCACTGTTAGTTTCACAGTACTCTGTTCGCGATGATAACTTAATTTGTTCAGTTTTCCTGACATGTTTTCCCTACTTCTCAATGTTTAGCCTTACCCAGCATTTTCCGTGTCTCCCTTTAATTTTACAATCCGCGTTTCATAGCAAACGTTTGCCTTTACGCGCTGAAGGAGTAGCGACGTAAAATTCTATCATACGGGATATCTACCCGTTTATTTCCCAGTTAAAATTCGTGCTTAATCGAACTGTTCATAATCTAACTGTTCCTAATCGAACTGTTCCTGAGTTCGATTTCATCTCTACATCACCATGGGTTTCCGTTGGGGTTCCAGTTACACATTTTACCTTCACTTTTTTCCAGTCAGACTCTAGAGTCAAGAGGTGCACACCTGCTGAGTCGAGTCAAATCAAGTCCGCGCGAATTCAGTAGGCTTTTAGTATTCTTTGAACAATGCGTAAGTAAAGAAATCTACAGAAATTGAAAATTTAACCTGCTTCTTTTGCGCATAACGTTGTGGAGGAGGAGGTTGAGTCGGATAGACTGGAATTCGGAATATTTAGCCGTCTGTACCCGGACCTGCTCGAAGATGAAGGTAATTTTTATAGGTTTTTAGAATGAACATTGAGCAGTTCTGCCGTCTGTCACAGTTGGTGGGAAAATAATACGAAGACGGAACAACTATAGGAGGGCGATTTCACCTGAAGAACGACATGCAATTTATTCGATATACGTGATATAAACGTCTGTTGGGGATAAGGAGGTTCTGGATACTGTCGGAACCCTCTTTTTTTTCTAAATTAGTCACCCAGATGGATACATTATTTACTAGTTTAAATTTGTTTACCGTTTATTTTTTCGATTTATATTACAGCCTATGTCTTTTTTGTTCAATTGGGACTAACGGCTATTAGAATTTAAATTTCCTTCTTACTCTTACCACCACAGATTCACAGACTGTTATAAGTATGGCAGTTTCTATGTATATATAAATACAAAACCGTCAGATAGCCAAAAATATATGTTTATTATTATATATAAAATGAAAACATAGCAACTATTTTCGGCCGCATTCGGCCATCATCAGGCTCAAATTCAAAAGGTAGTATTAGCAAAAACTCCACATGAGTGAAAGGAGGTGAAGGCCTTCACTTTTGCAGTATAAAATGTAACATATATTAGCGTTATAATTATAAAATATGATGGATAAAAGTAATTAAAATTATCGATGGATGTTGTCTATTATTGGTTTATATAGTCGTCTTCTATATTGTGGTGGTTGCACTTTACAAATCTCAGATTCAGGAGTTGATAGAAGTGCGCTTATGTTCTTTCTGTTATCTGGTTCTGGATTGTCCCGTATTTTCATTGGGGGTCTTCTTATGCTGTAAAATATGTAAATTTACAATGTTGATGTTCCTTGTTTCTATAGATGTTTTGTGAGTATGCAGCTTTTGTTTCTTTACTTAACGTTAGTTTGCTGTTGTCCTGGCACGTGGCTATTGCTTTCATGTGAAGGTGATGCAGAACCGGTTTTCTTGCTGTGTTCTTTACTGTCCTGGTGGTTGTAGGCAACTGATTAGCGATGTTTTGCTTCGGCGTGTGCTATAGGTGCATGGTACTACGTTGTTCAAGGTTTTGTTTATTTTCTATAATAGTTTCAAATAGTTTATTATAGATGACTTGTGTTTGTCGTTTATTTGATCTTCTTTGTCTCTTGGTATATGTACAATTTTTTGATTGTATCAAGGTGTTTTCCTTTTTTACCGAGGAACTTGATATCATGATGTCATTTTTTCTGCCGAACCTGTGTCCTGATTCTATTGTATGCTGTGCGAATTTGGAGTTCTGTGGATTATACTTAAATGACTGTAAATGCTCTTTATACCTCTTCTCAAAGCTCGTTCGGTTTGCCCAGTGTATATTCTTCCACAATCAACGCAATTTAATTGGTAGATTCCACTCTGTTCAAATATGTCTTTGTTTGTAGTTCTTTGGTTTAAGAGATATTGGAGATTATTTTTAGTTTTGTAGGCTATCTGCAGATTTGTAGATTTGAAGATTTTAGATATATGTCTGTTTACCGAAGAACGTTAATGTGGTCCATTTTTTGCTGTTGTTTTCTGTTTGTGGGATTGTGTTATTTGGATATGGTGGTTGTTTGTTCATAAGATTGTCAATAATGTGTAGCGGAAATCCATTATGTGCGATATTTTGAATGATTAGTTTTTCATTTTTTCTTTCTTTTGGTTTCAATTGATATGTGTTTAGGCGATTGATAGAATATCTTAGAACTGCAAATTTGTGTTCGGTGGGGTGACATGAATTGTATGGAATTATATTATCGGTATATGTTGGTTTACGAAAAATGCTGAATTCAAATGTATCACTGGTTCTGGAAATTGTAATATCAAGAAAGTTTATTTGTTGATTGTTTTCTAATTCTATGGTGTATATTAGATTTTGATGGATTTGGTTGAATTCATTTAGGAGGGTAACGATGTGGGTTGTGTGATAGTATATAATTGTCATCCACATATCGGAAGTAACCTAGAATATTATTATTTGCAAGAATATTTATGATGTAGTTTTCTTCAATGTACTGTAAAAGGATTTCTGACAAAAGGCCAGAAGATGGAGCGCCCATTGCTAATCCCGTTTTTTGTTGCCAGAAATATTTATCGTGTGAAAAGTAGTTCTATTATTATGTCATAAATTGTTAATATTTCTTGGATGTAATGTGTTTTTATCATGTTAACCCAATAATGGACAACATCCATCGATAATTTTAACTATTTTTATCCATCATATTATATACTGTATAACGCTAATATATGTTACATTTTATACTGTAAACGTGAAGGCCTTCACCTCCTTTCACTCATGTGGAGTTTTTGCTAATACTAGCTTTTGAATTTGAGCCTGATGATGGCCGAATGCGGCCGAAACTAGTTGCTCTGTTGTCAATTTATATATAATGATAAACATATTGTTGGCTATCTGATGGTTTTGTATTTATATGTACATATTGATTATATGCCAACTGGGACCATGAATACAACAATTAGGGCTGTTTTATTTCTCACACAATTACAAACAAGAAGTAGAATAAGAGATACCACGAAACGTTTATGTTACTCTAATATAATTTTTTCTTACTCTCGCATGTTTTGTATTTAGCAAAAGCTATTACCAACACAGACACTGACTGAATGGATGAGCCACCGGTTGTTCAGGCACCGCAGTCAGCGACGTTTATTGGGCTGTTGTTGATATTGTAGTCTGAAGGGGAAGCTGATGACGTACTTTGGTATGCGATAACCTGAAATTCTGGAGCTGCAGGACGTCGTCGAAGGGTTTCATGGACCTCAACTGTGAAGTATAGGTTGTCCAGTGGTGATAGCTGTTTCTTTGTAGGAAGGAGGTTGAACAGAAACATTCTATCAGAATTACTCGTCTCCTCCCTTCGTTTACCTGTTTCTTTTAAAGAGTCGAAATACTATTTGTATCATCACTCAATCGTTGTCTTTTCTATCCTCCGCTACGTCCTAGCGGCTGCTCATTTTTACTACACCACCCTTCCGAGTATTTGATCTGACTGCGTGAATAAATCTTTGGTTGATGTTGATGCTTCAGGTACATTTCCAGTCGTAGTTCTAAGTTGCAAGTAGTAGTCCAAAAACTTAATAATATCATAAAATTGTCATTTTACTTTCACGATAGTCCCACTTCCTGATTTGTTTTCTTTCGATTTTCTTCGTTCTCTTCTGTAATTGCTGCTTAAATTGTGCCACTTTTCCTTGCATTTCTGAGAGACTGAAGAAAATTGTTTCAGGTGTCTTGCCACGGGGGAATCGTTTGCGTCTTTGGGCTACTGTTTGCGAGTTGGAGAAAATACAATAAAAACACTTCGAGAGTCCGGCAAAGCCATTTGTAAAATACTGCAGCCAATCTGTATGGCAGTCCCCACTTCAGAAAAATGGCTGCGAATTGCAGATGAGTTGAACGGCATATGTAAAATGCCCAACTGCATAGGAAGCACGGATGGGAAACATTGCCGCATCAGGTACCCACCGAACGCCCTGTCTTTGTATTTTAATTACAAAAGTTTTCACTCAATAAACTTGTTAGGTGTAGCTGATGCAAACCGCAGCTTAACCTTTTGGCGTCCAGATTTAAATACAAGCAGACCGCCTTCGCTACCACATTTTTTCCGCCAGCCATTTAAATTTATGCACATGGTTTACAAAAAAAAACTCTTATATTATGTGAACCAAAAAAGATTAAATGGTGAACTAAACTGCATTTTGTGGGAAATAAGACAGAGGTATTTCTGTGTATCTTCGAGAAATCAACACTTATTCTTAGTTCGTGAATACACAAAATAATTTTATAGAACATGCTAAAATCTCATTTTCTTTTACTTACGTTTCGGTTTGAGGCCCTGTTCTGCGTAGGGAGGTCGCACTTGATGTTCTTACAGTTGTGCCTTGGTGTGGTAGTCTTCAAAACATGTTTTTGTTACACATAGTCCGACTTCACACTTACGGCACTGTACGTAAACTTTACTTGTCACACCCCTGGCGGTGCATATGCGACACCTCAGCTGCGTCTCGGATGGTACAGGCCAATGTTTGCTCCAACTGACTTCGAGCCTAGCGACGTGAGCTTCAACATTAGGTGATCTTCCTAATGGTCTTGGCATTCTCCGTTCTGGTCCAGTGTGTGCCAACATATTCCTCACGAAGGTAAATCGGAAATTTCTATGTGAAATTTTCTTACTCCCGCATGAGGAATGAAGAATGTAACTGTTGAGAATGGCCAGGTCCAAAAGATGTAAAAACAGTTTTTTCGGCCATTTGAACGTACGAGGCCGATGGAGTAACTATTTGCCATTCTGTCCACCTTATCCACGTAGCCCATGTGACGGTTATAATCCATCACAATTTGTGGCTTTATGGCTTTCCCTCTGTCAATGCAGAAATTTCCTTCGGCTGGGGCGTCGTAAATATTCAACATGCATATGTCTCTTTTGTCCCGCCACAGTATTGCCGTCAAGTCAGCCCCGGTCCTTACACGAATGTCTCCCCGCTTCAGTTTCATTGTCTTGGGTGCTAGGTCTTGTGGTATGCCTCCCCTGTTCGGTCTCACAGTCCCACAACAGTAAATCTGTTTAGTCGCCAAGTCCTCAAATAATTCAGGGGAAGAAAAGAAATTGTCCATGTAGAGCTTGTGGCCAAATCCTTCTATCTTCCTTGTTAGTTCTGTCACTGTCGCGTGGGTTGCTGTCAAGTGCTGTGCCGTGCGCTGTCTATCCTTCCTCAAGTATACTTTCATGTCATACTTGTATCCAGTTGAGTCACAAAGTTTGAAAATTTTGATGACGAAACACTTGCGTTTCTTTGGTATGTACTGTTTGAAAACCACCCTTCCTTTGAAAGAAACAATAACTTCAACAGCCAGATTTTCAGAAGGACTGTAATAAAATTTGGAAAATGTCCGGTTTAGAATTTCAAATAGGTCTCGGATCTTCCGCAGTCTGTCAGAAGTTTCGTTTGTCCTGTCAGGTTCGTTCCTATTGTCAGTGAAATGTAAGTAACGAAGGATGTGAAGATATCTGCGTCGTTTCATCATAGTGCCGTAGAAGGGTGTGTATAATTGGTCCATTGTAGCCCAGTAGTCTGTCAGTTTGTTTCGTACGCAGTGTCCCATTTATATTGTCAGTGCCAGAAACACAAACATTTCGGGTTGAGTAACGTCAGGTTCAGGAGAAGGCCCAGCTTCAAGTCTACGTAATCGTAGTAGTAGCGGTTGGTCTCCACCACCAGCAGAGTGATAATTTCTGCAAAATACAAAAGGATAACGCTGAGTAGACTTGAACCGTCATTTATGTGAAACGCTTCATTGTCGTTCTTTCCTCTGAGGCTCCCTGTGTAGGTGTGTACTACACTTCTCTGAGGGCAAGAGGGGCGTGTCCATTGCAGGGTTGCTGGCTGCTGATCCTGTTGGCCTGGCACACTCTCACCAGTATCCTCTTCATCAGACGCACTGGAAGAAACTGAACTACTGGACTCGTGACAGCTGGCTGTTTCGCTGTACGCTTGTGGTTTTGACACCCCTGGTCCTCCTTCACAACCCTCCCCATCTGCATTGACGTCACTTGACATCCCAGCTTCCTCGCTATCAGTGTCAAAAATCAGTTCAGATATTTCGCTGGGCCTCAGCAACCTTGGCCTCTTGCTTGGTCCACTCATTATTCCTTAGCCACCACTCGCAACGACTGTGAAATGCCTACTGACAAGAAACAAAGAACTCCAACAGCAACACTGCATGTAAACACGGCAAGAAGTCTGAGAAACGAACCGCAGCATCTTCAGTTCGAAATAGGGGCCCTTCAAATGAAGGGTTTCAGATAAAGGTCTGTTTATTGGTGTTTGTCGCCACACACACAGCTTCATATACAAATGGATACCGGCTTTTCTCCCGGAGTAAATCGGCCGGAGAGTAAAGGTGATCAAGAAAACGCCTGCTGTTATGTTAAAAATGCGTGAAGTTATATTTTGCTCCCCTATAATTTTCCATGGCGTGGAGTGCAAAAAATGTAAATGGCTGGCGTTCTCGCTGTCCCTTATAAAGGACGCTGGAGCCTAGAGGGGATTTAATTGCCGTCCCGTATAGAGGATGGAGCTACCCTAAAGGTTAACACTGATTGATGTAGGAGCCAGTGGACGTGAAAATGATAGCAGTGTATTTATCAACTCAAGTTTTGGAAAGGTGTTTAGCTCTGGTGACATAAACGTTCCTCTAATAAGAAACATTCCAGGTACAAACATAAGCTTTTTTATTGATATCACGGCATGCCCCATTACATAGTAACACTACATGTTTTGCATAACTTAATGTTCAGTTTACAATATCTTTTTCATTTAATAGTAACAAAGCTATAGTGATAATGCATTATAACATCGATAATAATGTTTTGATGTCTAAACTTACCATTAGTAGTATTTAATACATTCCCTGAGATCTATCTATCTTTTAAAGTAAAGCGTCACTGCAAATCTGTAAAGTCTATAGATTTAACAAATTTTACAAAGATTGGTAAATAATTTTTGGTGAGTGTTTCATTTGTCGTGGACCAATTGCCACCATTGTTTTTATTTGTTTTATTTATTTTATCATTTCATTCCTTTGGTTACGTAATTTATTACATTGAAATATTAAGTGGTCTGTAGTTTGTTCTTCTTCTTCTTCTTCTTGTTCTTTACACGGGCACATCGGATTATCCGTTAGTCCAAATCTGTGAAGGTGTGACCTTAGTTTCCCATGTCCTGTTACCATTGTTGTAAACTCTGGGAATATAGGAATTTTCTGTCGTAGTCAATTCCTTACTGACGGGAAAAAAACTTTGGTCACTGCCCGCTTCCCCGCATTCGTCCACTGCTGTTGCCACATCTGAAGTCCCAATTTCCTTCTCTCGCGTTATAATCACCTCTCTTGGTATTTTGTCGTATACAACTGGTCCATCTTCCACTGCAGCTGCTTTTGCGAGTCTGTCCACCAACTCATTCCCGGCTATCCCCGCATGTCCTTTTACCCCGCCGAAATGCATAACCCAATGTAAATGCGTCAGCGTAATTATTTTATTTCTAATGGATTCTATCAAGCTGTTCCATTTGAATGTGTTTTGCAATAAATCCAAAGTTATCTTGCTGTCGGTGTATATTGCAACGCGTTTATCATTATCTCGTCCTACCTGAAGTTCTTCTAATTTTTCTAAAAGTTTTAAAATTGCAGTTTGCTCAGCTTGATTATTGGAGCAGTGTCCATGTAGTTTAAACTTCAGTTGGTGTGCCAACTTGCCATTCACCAGTATAATTCCTGCTGCCCCAACGTTGTCCCCGATTTTACTACCATCCGTGTACACTTCAGTTGTGTACCTAGTGCCGTTTTCCACTTCATGAATTATCGCTAGTTCTGCAGGATGTGTCCAGTATCTTACTTCCAACGGTGCGTCATATTCTAGATTGTTAATTTTTGTTGCCATATAAGTTTATACCTTTTGCTCTATTGTTATTTGTATGGGTCGTACTCCAGCTATCATGCAAGATGCGTCGTATGAAATAGTCCGTTATGCTTTAGCTACTTTAATGTTTATAGGTCTCTGGATTCTTGTATATTTTGTGAGGTTCTTGTATCCCGTTGTACTTTGTAGGGGATGAAGCTTTCCCCCTAAAGCCGAACTTGATTAGATATTTTCCAAGGCGAGAACTCGAATTCGAAAAAACAATTGTAATGGGGTAGTCCGTAATTTAGATCTGGGAGTTAGCCTCGTTAAGTAGCGATGTCCAAGCGAGGATATTTGGTTCGAGCGGCCACCCGCCAGCGTAATCTACGCTGACGTACTATTCCGGGATGGGGCGACTAGGTGGGAACACGTGCTTCAGCTAGCAGACACGTAATTTAGTTGGCTACTGCCGTTTTACTAATTTTAACCCTGGCTCTACAATCAGGATCTAACTTCACTGCCAGTCACACTAAGTTATCACTACTATAAAGTTAAAATCCATACACAAACCTACTTGGTACTGCACTCGTATCAGCCCTCTGTATATGCCAGTCACATACACCTATCTTAAAAATGATTGTGGTCTCCAATAAATTTCAAAGTAATTCGGAATTTTGAAGTTCACACGCCTGATTACGTTCCAATCAAATAAGCAATTTCAACCCATAAATTTCACAACAAATTTGAAAAAATACGTCACCACTTATCTGATATACGCTCAAAATTCATTATCACAAAATAAAACTTACCAATCTTTCAGCAGCAAGTGTCTAACATCGCTAATCCGTAGCCAAACAAACTTCCAAAACTTAAAATGCAAAAACTGTAAGCAAAAAGACGCCGTGGCATAGTCTACACTTCTATATACAGGTTTAAAGCGGCGTTGGGCTTCGGTATGGTGCAATATCTCCTGATCAAAGGTGAAGAAATATGGCAGCCAATAAAAAAACTCTAACGCAGTTTATTCCCATATATGTACTTCCGTAAACATCCAATCACGTTAGTAGAAAATCTCCATATCCATACGTGTCGTCTTCCACTAGGCGACAGGAAGTTCGCGTCACGCCCTGGGAAGCATGGCGGGTTGCATACTGCAAGCACCGCGAACCACATGCATGTACGTAAAACAAAGAAAATTTACAACATGCATGTACTCATTACTAAATAAAAAACTACGCTGTTTTAGACTCTAACGGACTATATTACATATTACAAAACAAAGCATATGCTAAGCCACACACAATGCTTTATACAAAGAAACGTCCTGAACGAATCATGTGAATATTTATAGGGTATATTGCCATCAGCAATTTAAGTCATGTGTCATTACTAAATAAAATAAACAACTACGCTTTTTTAGACTAACAGTCTGTATTACATATTACAGAACAAAGCACATGCTAAGCCAAACACAGTGCTTTATACAAAGAAACATCCTGAACGAATTATGTGAATATTTATAGGGTATATTGCCATCAGCAATTTAAGTCATGAAACTTGCAAGCAATTCGGGAGTGTCCAGACCACGCACACTTAACTGCATACATCACTCTTCACCCCCATCTGCAGCTTGCTGTGTACCTATCACAGCACAAGATGTCACACGCCACAAAGCATCAGTCTGCAAAGCCACTGCCACAGGAACTTCAAACTTCAACTACAGCATTTCTCCTACGTCTGTCGTCTGACAGAAATGTTTTATAAACAAAAAAGAGACTGGGCTATCATTACACAATATTCAGTGGTAAACTTTCTAATACAATATGGACAATTGAATACACGTTTGGCTTACTGACTAAAAATTTCGGCATTTCCGTCTTTCGGGTAGTATCTACTCGCTACGTGACCTATTTTATTACGATTACTGCACTTTGGACCTTCTGAGTTTACATTATTAGTCTTATACCTCTCATTTCTTGAAACCCTCTACCTCCAAAGCACTTGCAGTTATCTCATCGAACTTGGAGTGATTCCTATTCGTTAGTCGTTCGTATTCTGAATACAGTCCCTGTACGAAACGAATGTTATGGCACCGCCAAGGTCAGCGCTACCGTAACCCTAGCGGGACCACATTACCCGTTGGCAGGCCCAATATGATGGGAATTCCGACGGGGAGAACCGGGGTCTACTAGGAAGTGAAGCTTCCACATAAGGTTCTAGCTAAATAAGACACTGGTGTCTAATATAATTTGAATTAAATTAAAATTCAAGTAAAACAACAAAAAGAGAATTTATATATTGGTGTCCAAAATAATAAAACCAAAGAATAACAAAACGGTTTGCACAATGACAAAAATCCACCTAAATATAATCAGGATCAACTTTTACAAAGAATTCAATACAAATTTATCTCCAAATATTCCCCCTAACTAACTACTTCACCCCGGAGAGGGTACCTCCAGCCCAGGGCAAGGATCGTGAGGCAAAAATAAGAAAAAAGTCACAAAAACAACCCAAAGTGAAACCTAAAAAAGTCAGGGAAACAACAAGGAAAAACCGGCGATCCCCTCACGATCTCTCCTGGGTAGCCGCGCCCGCTGTCTGCAACACAGCACCCCGTCCTTAAGGCACGACTGTCTTACCAGAACTCACTGGA
This sequence comes from Coptotermes formosanus, assembly GCA_013340265.1. Taxonomy (NCBI): domain Eukaryota; kingdom Metazoa; phylum Arthropoda; class Insecta; order Blattodea; family Rhinotermitidae; genus Coptotermes; species Coptotermes formosanus. Next base: position 7,234 of record BLKM01007551.1, on the reverse strand, counting down.
AACCACCCCAGCAAGAGCGCAGTGGAATTCGCCAGCGCCACAAAGTACCAAACAACAGTAGAATGAAATGCATTCCATTCTATTGTTCTTTGGCCGGGTAACGGTCCGGACCACCACCGACACCCCAAGGTTTGCCAAGCTACGTAATAGCAGGCACCACCTACTGACGTTTCTGTCACTGGTCCACACACACATCTGCGTTAATCTGTTCTCCAACTGCATTGGGTCGAGTTGTCCGAGTTCCAAAACTTTGTCGATGTGATTTTCCCAAGCACAACCATCACAAAATTCTGCACTTGCTTCCACATCCATGCCATGTTGCTTGAGCACTTTCACTACTTAGCCTTGTTTTGATGACCAAGACGCTTATGCCACACTTGCAGCGTTTCTGTTTTTGTTGCCAGGTGGACCTGTGCAGCGTCTTGTAGAATACACACCCGAACATCCAACACATACAGGTCATTCACGGGCTTCCCAGATGCTGCAACAGTTCCGTCACTTCCATGAATAACAAATTTCTTTTCGTTGAAGGTTGTGCTGTAGCCATCTTTTTTTCAGCTGCCTTGACGGAGAAAAGATGTGCACTTGCATCTGGCACGTACCGGACATAATTCAGTATTGCGTCGTGCGATGTGCCGTTGTGAAACATTCGGTCTTTTATCGTACCTTCACCATATACTTGCATGAGCACATGTTTCCTGCCAAGCAGGATAGTTTTAGGAACGATAAATTTTGCGTATGAGACGAAATACTGTTTGCTTGGAGTAATGTGCCGTGACGCACCGCTGTCCGAGTTCATACTTGTTACTTCTGAGACCCCTATCACATACACTGGTAACGTATCAGAACTTTTCTTGGTGGCTGATTTACCGCCTTTGTCCCATGAATGCTGCTGCTTTTGTGCACACTGTGCAGCCCAATGACCAAGTTTCTTGCACTTGTTGCAAGGAAACTTCTGCTTTATGGGATCGCTTCCCCTTTTCGTGGATTTGCCGCGATTCGCCTTCACAGAACTTGATTTATTCTTGTCATTTTCATGTGCAGCGAACATCGTAGCTGCCGATGATGCCGATTTATCAGCTCGCAACTCAATTGCACAGAGCTTCTCAATGAGCAGGTTCACCGTTTGTTCTTTCGCAGGAATGGTGTTTCATACATCCTTAAAATTGTCGTACTCCGTAGCAAGTGTCAATAGAAGTTGTCCGGTCAGCATACGTCCAGACAACATATTTTCATTGTGTTTCACTAATTCGTCATTCAAATCAACAAACAGTTTTTTCAGCTTAGCGACGTTCGCACTAATGTCTTCCTTGCAGTCCCTTTGTGCCTGGAACAACGATTCAATGAGCATGTTCAGCCGCTGAGTACTACTACGCTCAAACCGTGCACATAGCTTATCACAGATACCTTTAGCTTTGGTGCTAGTTAACACGAGTTCCACAACAGACTTGCTGAGTGCGCACGCAATAAGGCTTGCAGCTTTGGCGTCATCTTGCAGCCACTCGGTTAGTGCCTTTTTCTCCTGAGACTGCATCTGCAGGCAGGACAGGACATTTTCGAGATCCATCAGTGATGCTTTCCATGTAATTTGCACGCAACACCAAAATCTGCCATTTCCATTTAGGCCAATCCTCAGGACCTTCGAGCTTTTCTACTTGAACTTTAAAGTCACTGGAATCAGCCATTGTGCCTTTATTGATCACTTTGAGAGTACCGGCACGGCACCTTCACTATTTCACAAACACAAATTCCACCACTATCTGGGCCCACAACCTGTTTTGGAGATGTTTCTGTGCTGAGTATATCTGGTAATCGGCTCAGTTGACTCTACATCTGCACTAGGTAATATGTACACTGGCTTCAGCCGCGTCTGGCGACTTGACGCGACCACACACGACAAAAAACTAACGCTGCCGGATACCAGAGACAGTCAGCTAGTCAAGACAGACTGCCGTGACCATAAGTACCAACGTAAACTGATACAATGTGAAGGACCAGTGGTAACTTAAGTCCACAGATACCTAATCAACACAAGCAACACCGTACGGTGTTTTAATCCTCAACAGTAATGTGAATGACCTTAGGTCAAGAGCTCACAGAATTCACAGTGCCTCTCTTCGTTTGTAAACGGTGACATACCTGTATTCTGCGTCCCGTAAAACAAACTGCATACATTTCCACCAGTAGTAGATGCTCCATAAACAGCATTTAAGAAAGAAACTTAACTGCAGATTCCTTCGTTTTGAACAACACCAGAATATCTCACCAGCGGTGGGTTATTGTACGTAACAAGCTGTTACCTCCAGGAATACTCAAACGAATAAAATGTGGGGTTGCTAACGGCTTACACGTAGACATTGTTAGTGACGCGAACAGGATGCAACAACTCGCCCGAAAGAAGCAGAAGCCCTGTAATACACGGGTATGCCTTGGTGGTGCGTTTGCACTGTCACCCTGGGGAACTAATCCCCTAGATCTTATGTGATGCCACGGAAGCACTTAGTGCAGAACGTGACAGCACCGGATTCTAGGAGATTCACAGTACAAAATAAAGGACTTGAAAATCATAAGATTCTTAAACATTTAGGGGACACCTGAGACTTGCAGGTGTCTGCTCCAGTCCACCCTTTAAGTCCGTGACGTACGAATTAAGATTGAGGTAGCCAACAGGATCGATCCATTATAACAGGAACAGATCCGACTCAAAGAGACCTGCCATAACGAGACAGAAACCATCCATGAAACTCGATAGAATAATGAACATTATTGATAAAATATTTTTGCAGCTCATTTAACGCGAAGTCAGGCGTCTGATGAACCCCACTTGAGTATCTACTGTGCTGCCCTTAACTGCAGCGCAGTGAAGCAATTCAAGCTCTATCCAAAATATGCAGTTTATCTTTTTATCGGAATGAGGGTACATTGTCTGGTGTGCATTGTTTGCCGATGCCAAAAATAGCTATAAGAGTTATGACGTGCATGTACCACAATATAAGTACGTAAAAAGTGTTGTATCTGCGGTTTGGAAGCTAACAATTGACACGTTTATAAATGTTTGCCGAGCGGGAGCAGTAGGTTGTGGTAAGCTTGGAGTGATAGATGTACCGCCATTGGAATGAACAAAATAAGATTTGTTGGTGCAGAATCCCTTGTGGTGATGTTAACAGATCTTGTCTGTCCGACTGCAAGACTGAGGGTGCCTGTCAGGCTTGGAAATACGTGTACTTAAACTGATACATAATTCACATCCGAGCTGTGACGTGGCTTAACAAGATGTCTATTACTTATAACAACTGGTTCTAGCAACTCTTCGGTCTCCTCATCCGGATCAAGGATTAGACTGTGGTAGAGGCCTGTCCCCTTAATATCTGACCTTAGGGTGATATTCACTTATCGGGTCTTGCGAAGAAAACTGCGAAGTGGCAGTACAGCATTACTGAAATGAAATTAACATGATGCTACTTGCAAGACCAATTCTAGGACACTCAAATAAATATGATACTACTTACTTAATATAGTGCGTATAGCTCTTATAATAGTACCTTATAAAACAATGCATATAACAGTAGATAACTGCTGTATGTAACAAACGTCACGTATGGTTACTCTTGGTGTGACCGTACGGGTGTTTATGGGGCTCTGGTTTACGCATATGGGTTGGGCATAGTGGCGACTGTGTTGTATACCTATTCCGACTTATAGTTGGGATGTGGTATCGTGCATGTTGTCACCCCTGAAGTCTGCAGGTTCCAATCTTGTTGAAGACTAGTAAGGAGGTGATGTAATGTCCCAGCAGTTAAGACGAATCGAAATATTAACTTAAACATATAGTTTATTACCACAATAGTATAACATACGATCAGCAGTGACTGTCATGGTCCCACACGGCCCAACCTGTGTGTGTGACTCTGAAGTGATAAACGATCGGGGGTTGGCTCCCGGGGTTTATATTCTTACTTCCCAAGCGAACGCGCTGACGAAGTTCATAAGTATGTCATTAAAAGCAGTTTTCTCTGATCTCGGTATTCCTCCTACGTGCGACAATTACTGTCGCCGGACTTGGGACGGATGTCCTCATAGTGTCTATTCTCGGTTTGATTTTCACTGTTTCAAATAACAATCCTCAAATAAACATGAGAGTAATACCGAGTTATAACACCCACACATTTAGAACTGTGTACTGTTTATATACAGATAGAACTTTCGCAATGTTCGGTCCTGGTTACAAAATGATTGAATAAAACCTTAAATAAAACCCAAATAAATGCAATATAAAACTATAAATGCCATATAGAACTATCCTATACACCTCCCCCGGTAATCCAAAATACAATTTATACCTCAATTGGACTTAGCATTAAAAATAAGATTTAGCCACTCGAGGTCGGAGCGACCTCCTTGGGGTCGTTTCGTCCTGCAGCGACTGACTGGAGTTGCGTAGCGGGACGGCCTCAGGGGCCATTGCTAAACTTTCGTTACTGGTCCTAATGTTTATATTTACAGTATTGCCAGCTCCACCTGTTTCTGCGGAGGTGTTCATCTCTCTAGTTGGTGCTGTTAAAGCTTTAGGGTGATGTTTGTTCCAACATCCTCCTCCCGTTCCTCCTTACACATGCTACATGCTCTACTTTACATCTTTCGTGGTGTTGGTGTTCTTACAAATGTAATCGTGAACACGCATGACAATTATGTCTCCTTCTGGTACACTAAATATTCATTACGTCACAACAGTTTTCTGTACAAACGCAGTATGCCTTAAAGTAATCTACATTCTATTCGCAATGACACATTTTTAAAGGCGTGATAAAGTGCAGAGGAATCTTTCGTACGACTCCAGCAATCAGGGCTGTCAACATATGACTGCAATATCTGAGGTCACTAGCCAGGCAGCCGTACTTTAGATGACCTAATATCAACGTTTCTGCAATTTTGTCTTGTGACAAACGTATGGTTCCACAAGTTTTGGAAAAACACGTGTTTGAGATTTTTTCTAACATGGGAACAAAATGGTCCAGTCGGGCTTGAAAAAAATATAGCATACTAAAGAATCGTCGTTGCATAATTACTGCAAAGTAATCACTTTGTGTCACGGGGACTTCAAGCTGCAAATAGAAAGACTTTTACTCGATACCACTGAGAACTGTCGAAGGAAAGACAAAGCCTGTGTACATTTTGTAACCAGTCCATAAGCCAAGGGAAAGTGTTTAAGAAATTATGTTTGGGATCCTAAAATGTATATAACTTTACGACGTAACTTCCATATCAGGAACAGATATTTAACGCACGTGTGTTAATAGGCAGCTTATCATGCCTGATTTTAAGTTACTATTTATACATTATGTACTTATTCTGCCCTTCTTCCAGAATTTTAGATTTTCAAGTATTCCATTGCTGTTCTTTTCTTTGTGTTTTAGAAACTATTTACAAAGCATGAACACACCTGACACCGTCTGACACTTCCACCGTAATGAGGTTCCAACCAACAAACTAAGGGCGGAGACTTGGACTCCGCGCAAGTCGACGTCCCTTGGTCTGAATAGCCATTCTTGCGTTTTAACGCATCGGTGGGCTCTAAAACTCACACCTTACTCTATAACGGGGATTTTGCTTAAGCTAACGGTTTATAGTCCTGGTTTACGACCGGGACTAGTTACGCTAAAGGCTACGGCACTACGCTGAAGGCTACGGCACTAGGAGCACGTAGTCTTCCTAGCTGAAGGGGGAAAACTTTGGTTGGATGGCTGCCTGGAAATTGAACCCAGGGTCGCATATTTGCGTAATGTATTCGAGCGACTACACGTGGGCACTTTGGTGAAGCCGCCGAGCCCGGGGGGGGGGATGCGGGCCGTGCCCCGACTTTGTAACTACACCCTGGCATGTACCTTACAAGTTACGAAAATCACGGGAAAACCTGAGTCAGGGTGGTTCAAATGCGCCCAGCTAGTCAATAGCGGGCACGTTTCGATGTCGACTTGCCCGCCATTTTGCATGCGGCGTCTGCTGGTCGGCTGATCTTAGTCCCTTTAGCTTGCGCATTCAGGCACGTTGCGTCGGCCCTCGGTCAGCGTAAATATCTGCCGAGTTGCCGAAGTAAGGGGTTTCCCACACCAGCTAACTTCGAGTCGTAACTCTCGGTTAGGGCTCTGATATGTTCTTCAAAGAACGGCACTCCCAGATCCTCATGAATTTGCCTTTCACTGATGTACCACGGTGCACCAGTAGCAATGCGAGCCTGCAGCTGCTTAACGTAGCTGCGAGCTGCGCACCTCCAGATGGGACACGCATAGTCCATCATTGGGCGGATGAGCTGCTTATACAGCAGAACTCCGTTCCTGATGGAGAGGCAGCGTCTCCTGTTTATGAGACAGCCAAGCACACCCAGTCGCTGGGAGGCTTTCTTTCTGACCTGTACGATATGAGGCCGCCAGCTCAGGCGTGAATCTAGAGTCACTCCCAAGTAACGGGCTGTATCGACCCATTCGATTGGCTCTCCTACGAATTGAACCAGTCGAGGTCGAGGAACTCGCCAGGCGGCCTTAGCAAAGAGCATAGCATTGCTCTTTGAGACGTTAATGGCGATTCTCCATTCTCTCAGCCACCGCTCCAGGTCACTCAGGTAAGTTTCCAAGTACCTGATGAGGAGCTCAGACTTTCGGGACGTGGCTATGATGGCCTGTCGTCCGCATACAGGGCCAGCTCGACGTGGCAGGATGGCACAGGCATGCCATTAACATACAGGCTGAAGAGCACAGAGGAGACTAGTCCGCTATGCGCCACTCCAGCACGCATGCAACGGTGGGTGGATGTGGCTGTTTGGAAAGACGCCTCGAACATCCGGTTATGAAGATAGGACGATACTATTTTAACAAGGTACGAGCGGAAATTTGGGACGGTTAGCTTGAAAAGGAGACCATCGACCCAAACGCTATCGAAGGCCGTAGCCACGTCGAGAAATCATTGCGCTTCTCAGTCTCTTCTCGCCGAAGTTCCTAGTCACTCTTTCAACGAGGCGGGCTAGCTTAGGAGACGTGCTATGTTTAGGTCTGAATGCAAACTGCTTATCACGCAATAGCCCGCGCCCGCTTACTTCACATTTTCCAATAATCACAAGGAATGTGTTAGAAGACATCAAGCTCCGTATATTGCAGCCAAGATCATTCATGACGGATCCCGCTACACAGCTACTTCACACACACACACACACACACACACACACACACACACACACACACAC
>BLKM01007548.1:15360-104389 GCA_013340265.1 Coptotermes formosanus | reverse complement strand
TGAATTACTGATGGTGGTATTCCACAAACACAGCTACACTGTTAAAAATACATCAACAGTACGAGATTTGAGTCTTGATCAGCATCACTTTGTGAATGTGTCGCGTGATTTAACGTACGTGTTGAGGAAAATAAATTCAGATTATGTAAGTATATTTTTATGAAGGGACTTTTTACACGTTTACTGTTGTGTTAAAAGCGCGTTTTTACTTCACCCGTTTGAGACGTAGAATATCCACATAAAAGGCATGAATGCGGTTTAAATGGAGTGTAGACGCACACAATAGAGTGCTTCAAGTAGCTAATGTGTTTTAATGTTTGATCTTATATGTCTACTGCTGTATTGGTTAGATGTTTTTGTCATATACCAGGAAACAACAATGAATAACCATACATGAAGACCAATATACTAGTAGATGTATTTTATAATGTTTAGTTTTCGTTTAGGTGTCTTTGAACTTAGCTGTCCATTACCACATAAAATCAGGGTAGGACTTGATATTTTACATCTGCATTTCAAATCGACATTTCAGCACTTTATGGGAGGATAAGTGCAGGTCTGTTTGTATTCGAAACGGTATTTCTGTAGCATTACTTGCAGGTCCTAATTTTCTGATGTATTTGTGCAGAGTGTACTAACACAAATGATACGAAATATAACACATACATAATGTAAACTGAGCATATTTCTTATACAAAATCACATCTAAATACTGGAAAGTTTGCACAGGTCTTGTATTTATAAAATTGGTGAACAAATATTTCCCGCAATGATTCTAGATTTTGCATTTGCATTGTTGATATATTCAAATACAGTCACGAGTTATTGTAACTCTTCTTAGTACTCTTCAGATATTCTGTGAAGATCCGTCTCTTGGTTTTCAGCGACCGAAAGTATTCAGGTTGAGACAAATTGTAATTTTTATTACCTTCTTTGCTGGGAAATTTTATCACGTTCCCATTATTAGTAAACTCAGGCAGCAATTTGCATTGCGTTGCATGCATACACTTTTGAGAACCATGTATATTTCAAAACTTTATATTGCGCAACATGATCGGAGATCTAATGATATTCTTCGGATTTAAGAAGTTAACAATTCGGCTATTGAAATATGAATCACCACTGATGTATCCTTCTCTATAAACAGTGATCAAATAAAAATTTAGTCACTTTGTAAATGTGCACATTACCTGTATTAAATTTGAAATTTCATACACTGGGCTGCTTGATGCATCAATGGGGAACCAGGTGGTGAAGATCATGTCATGGCTCGTCACAATGCGCACTGCACTTTGGATGGCGTGGTACACAAATGCGAAGACTGCGGTGTATTTTGTGAGGCTTTGGATGATGGGGATGTACCCAGCATTTGTTAAATACCCAATGTCAGGATCTCTGGTCGGCAGTTCTTCCCATGTGAAGGAGTCAGTCAGTCTGAACAGGTGTTCGAGTTCACGTTTACGGTAGCTGTAATGGGAATAAGAATTCACTTGGTAATTTATGGATAGAAATACCAGGATTTGAATGTTGTAAAACTTATCTATCCTAGTATCGGTTACGTAATATTTTTGCTTATGTTTGTGCAAAACGAAGAAAAATACGCAATTTTTAAGTTAACCGAATCCTGTAAGACCACACTGGAAGAATCCATTGTATACAGGTACGCAATAATATAAGATTAAAGAATTTTCTTCCTTTCTTGTCTCGTACTTGGCAGTTTGCCCACTGCTTCAGTCTAATTAATTCATAATTTAAAAAATGAAAGTTTTGAGTATTGTTAGAGAAGTTATCTCTCTGTTAAAGAATATTCTCTAATAACAGATTGTGAATGAGAACTGTAATGCTGCTTACCTGATACTGAAGTGCGTCCATATTATTATTTGCATTCCTAATGATACACGAAATTTGTTCATAGCGTACACCAACTGATGTCTGTGAACAAACGTGTCCACACAGACACAGAAGTTTGTAATATAAAAACACACGATCGCGGTAGCGTTATACACTGCGTTAATTCTTGACACTGACTTCTTGTTAAGTGGAATTCCTGCCAATCGAAGTATGAAAAGAAGCTCTTTAAAACGATTTTCATTAAGGTTGTTATTGTACACAGTGTGAGATTTCGCGTCATATTTACTGTGCTCCATGTGCTACTTGTAAATGTATCAGATTCACTCTATCAGAAATGTAAGTGTCGGTTACACAAGGATATCCACTTGGTCGTGCAGGTCGTTGAGGTAGGCGACGCCAAATGTGACTGACAGTGCACACTCAGAAGGTTGATTTATATAACATGTTGTGTGCGTCGTAAAGCTACTCCGAGAATGTGAATTATTGATAAGGCAGGAAGTTAATCAGTTGAGTAAGTTACGCGTTTCAAATTTGTCCCAGTTTTTAAATCAGCTGTTTGTCGAGAGTTCAACGGAAATAAAGTTCGGTGGCTTACTGAAAGCGTGGCCTACTTTAGTACAATGCAAGTTTAATGAGTGTTGAAGTTCTTTTCTCTTCCAAACTGAACTGCGTATATTGACGATCTTTGTGATCAAATGGTGAGGATCACTTTTTGGCCTAGGGGTGAGGTAGAGAGAGAGGGGAGGCTTGGAGAAGTACACTAACTATTAGTTCCAAAAGTTATGTTTCCTTGCACTGCACTCATAATGTTTCTTTTCATGGCACTGCAGCCACTAGTGGGCCAGGGCCTCCTCATTGTCGGGGCTTCACCATCACACTCAGACACAGCACACTCGGTGGGACTCCTCTGGACGAGTGATCAGCCCGACGCAGTGACCTCTACCTGACAGGCAACACACAGCACTCACGATAGACATACATTCTTGCCCTCGGTGGGATTTGAAACCAGAATCCCTTCAAGCGAGCGGCCGCAGACCCACGCCTTCGGAAGCACGGACAGTAAGATCGGTCACTCGTAATGAATAGTCCTTACAAATCAAGTTAGGAGTGTAGTTGGAGACCAAGGCGTAGATGGATTTACAATATCACAATGGTTGTTCAAGAAACCTGTGGCAGTGCGTTGAATGTATTGATCTGGCTCGGGTTAGGGACAAACGGCTGGCTGTTGTGGGCACGGTATTGAGCGTTCGGTATTCATAAGATACGAGCAGTTTCGTGATTATGTGTTGAGCTGTTAGCTTCTCAGAAAGGACTGAGCTCCATGGCGTTAGGTAGGTCAATGTCGCAGGCTATGTAGTACCTAAATGAGATAATTACTGCATTCAAAATTTCAGTTTCATTTCTGCATAGTCATTTCGGTCATAAGAACAATGATGCCATGTACCACAGGGAGTAACGAGCAGACGAAGGCAGCAGAATCGTCGGCCGCCTAGGCAGGTACCAGCGAGATCGCATGTGTCAATGTAAGAAATAAATGTGGATGTTCACCTTTATGGAAGCTTCTTGTGTGCTGTCTGCTCGTTTTATTGGCGCTTATGGGATAAGCATGCCTTGTATTTAGTTTGCATAATCAGGTACTGCTGGAGCCCTACTTCCAATGCCTAAATTTATCAGGGTAATTATACGTTCCGAACGTATAATTACCCTGATTTAATAAAAAAACAACGGATTGACGACACCTAAACTTACACTTACTTGTCTGTGAGATTTCTTTGCTTCTTATGTGTAAGTTTATGTTACATATCCTTTACTTATAGATTTAAATAAAGTGTTATTTACTCGGGCATAGAGTAGCTGTGTGTTGTATGTTGACTTTGTTCATTGTGCCATGAATAATTGTAGCAAGACACTCGTTTCTAAAGCGTATATATTGTAATGCGGTTTACCTGAAGGTGAAGTGCATCCATGTGACCAGTATGAATCCAACAAGTATGCGGAATTTCTTCACGGCATAAGCCAACACGTGTCTATGAACAAATGTATCCATGAAGATACACAGAGCAATAATGTAAAAACACACGAGAGCTAGCACATTATACACGGTATCACTTATTGATTTAGAATGCTCCATAAGTGGTTGGCCTCCAAGCCGAAATACAAGCAGAAGTACTTTAAAATAATGTCTGTAATTATTATTGTTATTATGTGACACGACAGGCTTCGTTTTATTGTTGATATTCTCCATGTGTAGTGGTGCTGGATGCAAGCCATACAGTTTCTTCTTTACTCGTGTATGTGTCAACTGCACATAGAAATCGACGCGTTTCTCTGTCTTTCAGTTACAAGGTATGACTAACTCACTGTTGCTTCGGAACGCGGGATTTATGCAGTTGAGTTTCACTTTAGATACTCTCGCTATGAATTACAGGGTGGGCCAAAGTAGGTATACAGTAATTATTTTTTTCTTTACAGGTATTGTAAATGATGTCGTGGAACTTAAGTAGTGGATTTTGAAGCAGTATTGGAAAACTGAAAATGCCGAGCGGGTAAGCACAGCATGGGTAGAAGCGTTTAATACTCCCCCACCAACACACCTGATAATTTATCGCATCAGAGACAAGTTTGATGCAACGGGTTCAGTGGCTAATGCACCAAAATTTGGACGTCCTAGGACGTCTATGACAGCGGAAAATGAGATGAGAGTCGCTGTGACATTTGTTAACAGTCCAAAAAAGTCTACACGACGTGCGGCTCAGGAACTATCCTTGCCGAGAACGTCATTGCGACGCTTAATGCGTAAACTTAATTTGAAGCCGTAACGCCCAAGACTGTTACATGGTCTTCTGGAGGACGACCCAGACCGGCGGTTGCAATTCTGTGAAATCGTGCGTGACCAAATCTCTGACGAACGAGACCTACCTGATAAGATCATCTGGTCAGACGAGGCCTGTTTCAGGTTGTCAGGCCACGTGAACAGGCATAACTGTATTTATTGGGCAGATGAAAATCCCCATTTGACTATTCGATCGCAATTAAACCAGCCAGGCGTCACAGTATGGGGTTCCCTCTCCAGTGAAGGTGTTCTAGGACCAGTTTTCTTTGATGGAACTGTTGATGGTAACAATTACCTAAACATGTTGCGCGACGTGGTAGTGCCACAACTCAGAACCAGGGCTAACTTCGCTGAGCTGTACTTCCAGCTAGATGGGGAAACTCCTCATTATGCGTTGTTAGTAAGGAACTACCTTGACAACATCTTCCCATTGCATTGGATCGGACGACGAGGCAGCATTGACTGGCCGCCACGTTCACCCGACCTTACCCCAATGGACTTCTTTTTTTGGAGCGTAGTGAAAAATAAGGTTTATGAGAGAAAGCCCCAAACAGTGGACGAAATGAAAGAGTTCATAACAGACGCATTTATGGACATTGATTCAGACCGCAAGTTGTGTCGAACTGTGTGTCAAAGTGTTTCGGATAGGTTGGATGCATTTTGTAACGTTGATGGAGGACATTTCGAGCACTTAAAAGATTAAACAGTGTTAAATAACTAAACAACTAAGTATCACAATATTAACTTAACTTAAATGTTAAACTAACTAAATGTCAATATCTGAGAAGAACCGTCAGTACTATTCTATATACTATATACTGTATACCTACTTTTGGCCCACCTTGTATGTAAAATATTGATAGAACACGAATGGTATCGGTCTCATAGAAAGCGCGTGACAAGTCCGAGCTGTGACCTCTTTATGTCAGCTTCAGTCGATAAGCTGGAGGGTCTGGAGAAAACTTAAGCAACTCAGCTTGATTAATATTTTATCTTCAGGAAGTTTTATGACGAAAATTTAAAGTTTACTGTCAACTTAATTACGAAACATTGTTAAGGTAGCGCGGTGGGAAGTGGAGCTGTATCTTCATGCATTAAAATTCGGGCACTAGATGGAGGTGAGGGTTCAGTCTGACGCGCAAACTGCTTAACGACCGGAAGAAGATCTACCGTAACATACTGAGTATGATGCGCGGTAGGCAGCGCGTTACACTAAAAAATGTGTCGGCTCGGCTGGGAGAAGCCGTACTGAAATCTGAAATTTCCCTGGCCAATTTCTTAAATAAATATGTGTAAAGAAAATGGCACTTGGAAGTACAGATAAAATTGTCCCTGTAAACGCCATAAAGACATACGATGAAGTGGAGGTACAGCGCCATCGATTATTGAACTTAACACAAATTGTATTTCAGAGGTCACTCTCACACCCAGGCTGCTATACACCTGTCAAATTTTGAACTGCATTAGAAATTGCAAACAGTATTTGGGAAACTTGTGGTTTTATTTTCCAAAACAGAGATCCATATGAAAGATTGTTTTACTTTGGAAGAAAGCAATTGTTGTAGCTGACTAAAACGCTTCCTTTTTTTCGTAAATAGTAACTTATTGGGAGTACTGTAAATGCCAGAAAGAATGTAGTAAATATATGTCATTAACCGGCAGAAAAATTGTTCCAGAAGTGGATATACATAAAAATAAATAGATGACTGGACGCGAAACCAAATCCTAAAGTTTTAATTTTGTGTAAAATGAATATTTCAAATATAGGTCTGTATCATTATCCAGGAAGAAAAGTAAGAATTTTAATAAGGTGTTGTTTGCATGTCGCAGAGGAAGAAGTAGTCAAAATGCTGAACGCAGAAATGCGCTGTTATCATATCACCTGCATTTCAGAGTGCTAAGGCAGTTATATTGCATGCAGGTATACCTGTACATGCACCTGCACAGTGCATACAGTGTTCTGAATAACGACGTTAGTATTATCTTCTGTCGTGTTTTCCTGTTGGACCCACCGTCATCTTCACTGAAAATTTCCCGTCCCGTAAATATTCTAATCTAAATACCTCATTTATTTCAATGATTTTATTTAATATTTGCAAAATTCATTTAATAATGCAGATTTCAATATTTATACATATGCTTATAATTTTTAAAGTTTTCCATACCGTGTAGTGTAAATGTAATGTTATTATTTTTTGTTTTTTTGTATTATTTTTTGTATTTTTTATTTTTAACTAACTGTTATACTAAAAACAATGTATCAGGTTTCGTATAATTCCCTGCATGTTCCCCTGAAGATGGTGCAGCCTACACCGAAACATATCGGGAATTATATGAAACCTGAAACATTGTGTTTTTTAATGTACGGGTTGGTTAAAAAAATAATACAAATTAGATGTGCTTATAATGTTGCATATTATCGTGTATTTATTATGAAACCGTATAAATCAGACTAACAAGCATACACTTTCAAAAAGGTGATATTATTCATTCCGTGCATTATGATAGTAATTGTTTATATATATAACATATGTATCTATAATGCACATACAACATTTTACATGTTGTATGTGAGTTTCTTACAGGTAGGCCCTATATAATTAGTTACACGAAACACACTGCCCAGGGAACACGCCTAATGCGCTGTATTACATTACACCTTCGGCCCTTAATAGGCCATTATGAAGGAGTGACAGCAATAATCACAAGTAGTGTACCAAGTACAACATCGCGTACATCATCATACAATTATATATACACAATACAAGATTATATATGACAGTGCAAATGATGTAGGTAGTAGGAGTAAGAGTTGTGTGGGCAATGTTGTTCAAAATATCTGTTTACGCGTTGCTAATTAACTCAGTTCACTTTAATTAGCAAGAGGATGGCTGTGTTTTCACAATTAAATTGCATCTCACATGCCAAGCTTCATGAAATGCGTCAGCATGAATTAAGTGTACACATTAAATCTTGAACTGAAATATTCGTGACCAAACGTCTGTTGTTCAAAAATTATTGATTCAACATTTTGTGAAGAAAAGCACGTTAAAACGTACATGCACTTGCGTCCTATGCAGCTTGGCCTGAGCGAGACCTTTCCGTTTTTCAGCATATTATTTACTTAAGGCATAATGCCATGTAATTTCTAAAACCACGTCACGTAAGTTGCGAATGCGTATGTTTCTGTAGCAAAGAGAATTGTGATGCTGTACGTTTGTATTATGTAATATGCGACACTTTAATTACATCGATAGACAGAGCCACAAGTCGCGCAGACTGGCGATAAAGGGCACGTAATATGGCATTAAGTTATAGTGTTATAGTATGTTTAAAGTGTGAATAGTCAGCAGTGTGGATTGATTTAAAAAGTCCTGTCTTATGATCACCGCATCACCAAACCACACACACCTCGATTTTTTCACAACCAGGATCTCATAAGAACCATTAAAGAACCCAGAGGAAAATGTTGCATTAGATCTCATCAGAACTGGGAAATACAGGGTTCACATTTGAGACACTTTGCAGCAACACTTTGTGTATCAGACACTGAGTTACGCTTGCAGCAAGATATCGCAGTTCTGAGGTGACGGTGGCCAACGATGTCCCGAATTACCGAAAAGCTCTGACTAGTATTGCGGCCACGTAGAACACAGGATTGATAGACTACGTGCCGTTTATTTAGCACTGTGTTAGAATAACTATGTTTACAGTTGTACAGTAGTAGAGTGATAATAGGCTATGGATTATTAAGTTACATGGCAAAGGAATCAAAAATCTCCGTGCTATTTAAGACGCTTTTGTCGTTGAAAGCGTGATCGCTTCTCTGCTTCAAAACCACGACGTCTTTTCAGGAGCAGAACCTCAGCCTCTTTTTGCTCTTCTGCATAGCGTAGATACGTACTTAAACTTAACGCAATACCCGAGACAGAAATTACCTTGAATATAACGTATCAGGTCGGACAAAAAAGAACCTCGAACAATCGTGACTCAGAGAATCGTGACTGCATTTTTTTTCGTGTTTAGAGTGCGTGTGAAAGCAGCTTTCTCGACGAAACATCCTGGCACGTATTTTTGAACTGAGAATTGAATTTTACCAATATTTGTACTTAGAAAATTATATTACTGTGCGCGCGTTTATTTAGATTTTTACAGTTTGCAGTTATAAAGATCAAATAAATAAATAAATAAATAAATAAATAAATAAAAACATAAACAAGTAAATAAATAAATAAATAAATATGGAAGAGGATGTGGGGGCGGCCCACTCGGAAATGAAAAGTACGTGCAAGGGATTATTCTAAATCAAGCAAGCGTTTCAGGCTTGTAAGAAATATAAGAAATGTAGTTTTAGATTTGTGTTTATTTTCAAACATAAGGCATTATGTTATTCAGCTTATCTTGTTCTTAGTATTTGCTATACGAATATGAGTTTAATTGTAATCATAAGCGTGAAAACTAACCCCAATGAAAGCGTTAATTTTATTCAGTGGGTGTTTGCGTGTACATGTTCGTTTATATTTTAGGTATTGCAAAGTTATGAACTCCAGCTGTAGAGTGTTCAGTTTTTAAATTGACACACTCATCGTTAATAGAATTAAAATTTGCATAATTTTTACGATTGTTCTAAGTGGGTGAATATGCTTTACTAGCAATTAGTACTGGTAAGGAGGAACTTAAGGAACTGTACTCGTCACCAAATATTATTTGGGTAATAAAATCGAGAATAATGAGATTGGCGGGGCATGTAGCACGTATGGGGGAAAAGAGATGTGCATACAGGATTTTGGTGGGGAGACCTGAGGTAAGGCGACCACTTGGGAGACCCAGTCGTAGATAGGAGGATAATATTAAAATGGATCTTCAATAAGTGGGATGGGGCATGAACTGGATTGGGCTGGCTCAGGATAGGGACAGGTTGAGGGCTTTTGTGAATGCGATAATGAACCTCCGGGTTCCATAAAATGTGGGGAATTTCTTGACTAGTTGAGAAACTGTTAGCTTCTCAAGAAGGCCTCTGCTCCACGGCGTTAGTTAGTTAGTTGGTTAGTAACTTATGTCAGCAAGACGGTAAGACTTATGCGTTTGGATAGCTTTCGACATCATAAATTGATGCAGAAGTTTCGGAAGAACGTGGTGCATCCAATGTCTGTATGACGAAACGCCATAATGCAAAAGCTGTAGTGTATGCGGCAGAAGAATTGGATCGATCATATAGGCGGGTTGCAACGAATGTGGCCAATCAGAGGCATGGATAGTGGAGAGGGAATAGGTGTAGTACGCACCCAATAGGATACGTAGAGGGGTTGAATTGATCCAACCAGCAGGTAGGTGCTCCTGCTGTGGAAATGTAAATAAGTGATGAAAGGCATTACAGTACAAAAACTAGCGTTAGTTGGCGTGGAGTGATGGCGTAGAGTAGAAATCCTAAGCCAAGGATACTCGCTCGTTGAAGGTGTTCTGTGTAATATAAACTAACACGTTTGAGTTTGTGCGAATGTTCTGTTTATCGTTTCGTTTGAGTGACCATAGATAACAAACAGCTGGAGCTAGCAGGTGGAACTGCGTAAGTTATACACATGTCTATGAATTTTGTGTGAGTATTGATTATACCAGAAGCACAGAGTCGATGAGAAGCTGTCAGGTTATATTCTAGGAACTTAAGGTATACAGATTCTTTAGGCCCACTTATATAGTACTTTTGCATAAACAATTAAACCACAATAACAAAGAAATGGATATTTATGGAATAGAAGAGTAAGGTTGAGTTCTGCTTCGCACAGCATTTTCTATTTATGGCTATTCAGTGACGCTGTCTGTGGCGCGAGCTGCCTTTATCCGACTTCATATAAATAGGTGTCTGAAGATTCTTACGTTGTTTTTGTGCCGTGTGTTTGTGGTACTTCCTACACCGTTCACCTGTTATAAAGCGGGTAAACATTTTGCGAAGTCAATCGTACGCCGTCGGCCCATTTTTACCTTCACGGCTTATCGAATGGGTGTGACTCACAAAACGCTGATCTCGACAGATGTTTCACAGTGACACGCGTTTCGTCAAAATCAGACGGGCCTACAGTTAACCCGTTCCAGTGTGAATTTTTAGTTCTGTCCAGGGTGTTCTTCTGTTTCCATATCCATGTCCTTTGTAATTAACGTGTCCATTAGAGTAGTTCTCCATTTTGCCGTTTTATATCTAAAGATTGAATTAGATCCGGCCTACAAACGTTAGTGGTCTTGTTTACCCTGAAATATTCGATGACTTCCAGAGTATCAGTAAGTGCTGTGATTTGTAAGTCTTGGTTTGTTCTATAAGCGTAACTTGGCTAATAACATGGTGGAGGGGGGAGGGACAAAAGTGACCATGGGTATTAGAAACTTTATTTTACAGAGGAGTCAAATTTAAAAGAGGGGAAAATTGGTCCCATAAAACGCAAGTTTTTCATTTTCTTTTAGCCGTCTATTTTTTTTATTTGCCATTTTTCAATTCAGTAACCAAATAAACTATTCGTCGTTTGAAAAAATATCGGGGCGGGGGGGGTGGGCCCCCCCCCCCCCACTTACGCCTGTGGTTTGTTCCATGTGCGCAGTTTTGATGCGAGGTGATAGCGCAGTCTTGTTCAGCTGACAAGTGTTTAGCTACGCGGGACTTTACCTTCGGTCGACGTGCGACGGAATCCAAGGTCTACTCGTCTGAAGGGAGTCACCGTGTCCTCGCTACAAGCACGATGCTTTGGGATCCAGGGCAACTTTTTTATTAGTCTCAGGGTCGTTTGTTGTTTTGGGTTCTTCGTATGCAGCAAGACTTAGGCCGACTGCATACTTTGGTAGCAGTAACTGGCACACGTTGATTACAAAGACACGGATTTGTTAAGTACAGTGATGTAGGTTCAAAATGCGTTCCTGCGAAAGGCAGATCGTGATAACACTGACAGTTGCTGGTGTTTGAGCGTGACGCTTCACTGTACATTTACTGATCGCTGGAACAATTGGATGATTATCTTGCCAAAAGAAACTAACAGGGAAAGGTGAGGCACGGAGGTGAAGAGCCCGAGCAAGAACTTATGGGAAAAAATTGCTAAAAGGAAACTGACGACGAACAGCCGAAAAAGGAACATGAGGCAAAATGCCTTGCGCTTATGCCTGCAAATCCTAATGAAAACTTTGGTTTCTCCTCTAACCAAATCTTGAAAGATTTCTCATTCAATGGCTTGTTTGTTTGTTTCTTTTCACGTTTGACCTCTCGTCATAAGAGTACTTATTGAAATTAAAACATAAACAGGATTTTCATTGGCTGAAGTAATCGTACGATTCTGCTGCAGTGTTGAGGAAATAAACCTATAGGGTAAGCCCGCTCAACCTTTTATGTGGTGAGAGCAAGCGGCAAAACTTGGTCTGCATCCGGCCCACGTGAAATTCGGTACACAAAATGAGGACTGAATAAGTATGCGTATAATTATATGTAGGCGTATAATTTGAACTGCGTATTCGTCTATACATTACGTGCAGTAAAAAGGTGCTGACAATAACTTGAACAATTTAGCAAAAAATACAGTTCACAACTTAGGCTAGGGTGTCACAAGATTAGCACATTTTTTAAAACTGATTACTTGCTAATGTAAGGTATATCTGCATAAATGAACGGCTCGTAAGTTTCCGAATTGCTTCGGCGTTTTATCGCGGCTGTGCCACAGTAAAACTTTTTCGCGAGGAACATAGCATTATGTGGTGTGCAACATGTTGCCCGCGAGCCACGGGTTCAGTGGGCCTGCTCTAGGATCTGTGTGAGGTCACGGAAACACTTAGCAATGAACGTGACATCACCTTTCCTTTAAAGTTGAAGACACGCAGGGCAAGAAATAGTATTCGGTGCACGGTTTAACAAATATCTACTGAAGGAACACCTGTGCCACTCAGTTGCTCCTACTTGGTGGCGCTGTTGGCTAAAGGAGGCCTAGTGATGATTTAATATTAGACATGGCCACAGGCCCGGTCCGTTACAGTATACGAATATGTATTTATTTTCGTAATTAACAGTTTATTTTTAGGCGCACTCGCAAAATTGCAAAAAAAAACAGTATGTCCGCCCGCATAGAACAACTCGGCTCTCACTGGAAGGAATTTAATGAAATTTGAAATTTTAGGATTTTCAAAAGTCTGTCGAGAACAGTGAAATGTCAGTAAAATCTGACAAGAATAACGGTTACTTTACTATGTGCAAGTACGATCATATCCCGCTGAATATTTGACAAAGAGGAATGTTTCAGACAAAAGTTGTAGAGAAAATCAAAGCTCACATTTTGTGTTCTGTAACAGTTTTCCGACATTCGTGCCGTTTATGAAATAGTGTAGAAAAATATGGTACAAGCAGACTGTGCAGGAAAGTTACGCTTTGTATGCCAGATAATTAAGGAAAGAACACAGACGCACACTTAAACAAACTGAGAAACTGCGCAACGACTTATCTGTCATTACGGTCTGTTTAGCCAAATTGTACGCCTAAAGAAGACCATGAGCAGAAGAACAGTCTTTTGTTTCAATACAGCCTCGGTCACTTTGCATGAAGACTTACGTACATTTTCTTGTTGCCGGCGACACAAATTTACCATAAAGAAATGTTGTGCAACACTCAATAATTTTATGTGTTTGCAGTGACGTGAACCTCAGCAACACGCACAGATTGTGTCGTCGTTTTTGCACTGCAATAAAGGTTACGCCAAAGCGCCAAGATATTACTTTATGTCTTGTTATTTTTATGTTTATTTCGGAGGTGAAAAATTGTGAGAGACAGATGAAAGAAAAAAGGCAAATTCTTCTTTGCCCCTTAATTTTACGCATGCCATGCAAATAGTGGGGCCGCGGTGGCGCTACAAACCGGCAGGTCGCGGGTTCGATTCCCGATGGTGTCAGTGGGTTTTTTTTCATGGGCATAATCCTGTCGGTCGCACTATGACCCTGGGGTCGACTCAGCCTCTAACAGAAATGAGTACCAGGAATATTTCCTGGGGGTGCGTATGGCTGACAACCTACCACCTTCATGTGCCGATTGTCTAGAAATCTGGGAGCCTCGACTCCCTGGAACCCTCAAGGCCTGTACAGGCCTGTAATGGGACTGCTTTACCTTTACCATGCAGATAGTATCGGAGGGTTTGTTTGGTCAAGTAGGCCTAGTATATTCACCATTCCAGCGAATTGCAGCCAGGTATTCCAGCGTTGGACAGAGGATACACCAAATCTCTTACAAAATTTCAGCGTAGCCTATTTTAACAGGCGTGAGGCTGTTAGGGTTCAATACAGGCAACTGCAAACAGGATGTTGATCTTCTACTTGGGCTTATTTTTCCCGTAATTTAAATTCAAAAGAGAGTCTGAGCAGCTGACAGAACTAGTTTAGCATCATGCTTTGTGCAAAGACCTCTATTAATTTTGAAGTGTTTACCTAATATTACTATTTCTGTTATATTATACATATAAATTAATGTATTTAATATAACCTTAACTAAATTTATTTCAGTTTAGAGTGGTTCTGACAATCCTGCGCAATTTACACTCAAGAGTACCTGATTTCTGTATTTTATCCACTTTCTGTTACTGTATGAGTAACAGATAATTCATAAGGAGTGAGCGCATTAATTTCCCATAAGGTTGGAATTTTTTCTTGAAGTGATAAGTTTCACGAAATCCAAAAGTCACGCAATTATACAAGTATGTGAGTTATACAGCGCGCGCGCGCATGTGTGTGTAGCCTATACGCTTCCTGAAGACCATTGCCTAAATTTAGATCGGTGTGGGTTGTTGTGGTGTCCGTTGCTTTTCTCACGTTTTTTTAGCTTAATCGTTTCGGCGTTTTTGTGTTGTGATTTTAATTTTTAATATTTTAATATTTTTCTCTCGGACAATGGATAAAGTCCATAAACCCATCACCACACAGTAGAATTAATGCGCTTTTGGCTGTCGGTGTGTGTTGTGTGTTAAAGGACCTAGACTTCTGCTCTTTGCGATTATTGTGATGAATATGTTTCAGCAAGAGCTATGCTGGGCACACGCTCGATAATCCCCAGTTTCATAGCGAAACACTGTTTCTGATCGAAGCTTTGGTGTCCGTTTGATAGATGTGTTGCTCTTTTCTCTTCTTGCTTCAATATTTGTACCGGGATTGTAAGCAGAAACAGGAAGCGTGGAGGATCTTTCTCAGTGTTTCAAATTCACGGTGGCGTGACCTCCGACGTATGATGTCCATGGCATTATACTCAACCTGTGTTTTGAAAGGATAGTGCAAACCAAACTGTACAAAAGCCGACGGAAGGAAGTCACGTGGAGCGACCCCTTTTACATCTCCTGCCTCGAGCTCTTATGCTTCCACCCCCCTGTGTACACTGATATATTCTGCTGCAATTTTATATCCATTCTGACACGAATTTTCTGAGTGACAGATTTCACTATCGACAAGCGTTTTTGGCTGCTTTGTGGGGTCAGGTGGGCTTGATGGAGAATGGTACATTACGTGGAGAAGGGTAACATGAGACGGGCGTTTTCGGCCTTAAAATTCGTGACCCTTCTTTCCATCTCCTGACCTTAAAATATGGCTTTTTTATTTGTTTTGATACAGTTATTTACACGTAATTAACATTGTCTTGTATACTAAGATTCACGCTGGGCCTGTAAGAGTACGTAATTTGTGTAAGGAATCCTGTCCGTCGTCACGATATTCTTTAGTACTGGGTGGTATTTTTTTCTAAAACGTTGTTATCAACCATGGCCTAGCAGACCCAACGTTCTGATGGTGTAAAATGCGGCGTTTTTAGTTTAATTTAAATAGATATTAAAGTTTTATATGTACGTGTAGTTCATTTGTTCTCTACTTTGAAAATGGTTGCGTTGGTTTTGTCCAAAGCTTTAGTTCCTATCTACGAGGATACGGAATGTCACGACACAGATAACCGAAGTAAGAAATTTCAGATATGTGGGTTCTGTAATGGCATTTATTGGTCAGAAATATCCTTCGTCTCTTGTAATAATAACGGGTTTTATGACATTTAATGTTTAGTTTGTCATGCCATTTGAAACAGTAATATCAATTCGCATTCCCCAAAAAAATATTTCATCTTTTCTTATTATAAATTTTGTAACTCATACTTTGAAAATAACACAACTGGAACTTCAAACTATGAACACGTTTATGTGGAGCGGAGTAAAATAACATGTGAGGATCTGTCTTACCTTTGCTACTTTATTTGATTTTATCTCCTGTACAGTTGTATTTCAGTTGAATTTTTTGACACGAATTTCTACGCTGAAATCGAGGCTAAGGAGTTGCCTGAGCGGCGGCATAATTTATTAAATTTCTCGGGCTGTCAGCCGCTTCCTTTTTTCCTTCAAGTCATTGTGTAAGTAAATATACAATTAGGCCAGGCCTGATCAAACCGTAGCTCGCGGGCTACAGCGACACAGTGTGGTGCTGTTGCCCGCTGAGACATTTTAATTGAGAAAACGTCTTTTAACCCTTGCCGTGGCAAAGCCGAGATAGAAGGCCGAAGCAATTTTGGAAACTTGTATGTTGCTTGTTTATGGGGACGTGTTTACATTATTACTTCATTTTGTAAAAATGTCCTAAAATTGTGATGCCCTATGCTAGGTTGTGAATTACACTTCTTATAAGTTGTTTCTATAATTATCAGTATATATTTACTACAAAAACTGTATACATAAATGCATGTGTAAAATTGTACGTATGTTATGTGTGTCCTTATACAGCCTTAATTCTGTGAATTGAATTTCATGCTGCCAGCATCCAGACCAAATTTTGTCGAAGTTTCCCACACCACATAGAAGGTTGAGCTGGCCTGAAATTGGCTATGGACCGTGCGTTAATTATTTCCTTTGTTTACATTATATGAAGCGCTGTCAAATTGGTTATGTTATTACTAGTCTATTATTATTACTATTATTACTATGTTCGATGTTTCAGTTCCACTGCTTTCTCTTTTGCAGTTCAGGGTTGCATGGACCTATAAACTAAGTTTATACACTTTCCTTCATTGCGATTGTAAATCTGTAACAGTGGTTACATGAGTAAATATTCAGTGGGGTGTTAAATATTCGTTTGTTGTATACATGACACAAAGATGTGCATTTCGAGTTACCTTCCTTTCAAAGGGTAGGTCTAAATTGAAATGAAGATAATGCTATTTATAATTTCCTGAAGCCTGTAGCAAGGTATGAGACAGCTGTGTACGTATGTAGCAGACTTCATTACACGTATTTCCTTGACACTGATTGGAGATTGCATAAAGCATCACTAGTACTATTTCACTTTGCATAACGTGTCAGCAACGTTATATGTCCTGGTTGGTCGCACTCTTGTCTTTCACGTGTAGAAGGAACATGAAGAATGATATTGATTGGTTCATCATCTGCGGAAAAATAAAGTCGTGTTAGAAACGGAAAGTCGAAACTAGATAACAGAAAATGTCACATTATGGAGAGATTTTGCGACGTAATATGAATGTGAAATATGTTTTTTTTTTTAATTATTGTTAGTAGTTGGTAGGTCTGATGACTAACACCTTGGAGCAGTCCTCGACAAATATTCTACAGCTGCTGGAGTGGTTAAGGAATGAGAAACTTTTGTTGGACGCCAAGTGTAGTTGAATACACCAGCCATTTAGATTTAATGTGAACAAGTTACATCCAGTCCACACCCGCAGTTCCTATCTCCTAAGGATCCTTCTTAATAGTATCCTCAACAGTATTTTTCTGCTGGTGTCTTCAATTTTAGCTTTCGGACTAATTTTTGTACG
Source organism: Coptotermes formosanus (assembly GCA_013340265.1). Lineage (NCBI taxonomy): Eukaryota > Metazoa > Arthropoda > Insecta > Blattodea > Rhinotermitidae > Coptotermes > Coptotermes formosanus. Next base: position 86,909 of record BLKM01007548.1, on the reverse strand, counting down.
AGTTTTTCGTAGTTAGCCTCTATGCCCTATTCCTCATTATGTTTACTTTTGAAAGCCAACTTCAGCGATCTGTCTTCATGTATTTACGGCAAGAGATAAGATTACATATTGGTATAGTCATTAAGATATAGGCTGTATTACCGAAGAGTCGTGGTTTGATTTCCGGCTAGGGCAAGTTACCTATTCTTCTCTAGTGCACCCAGACCGGCTGTGAAACCTCCCAAGCCTTCTCTTCACTGGGTAACGGCGGCTTATTCCTAGGGGTAAAGCGACCATTGCGTGGGCCTCACAACTCAATTTTCTGCTGAAGTTAAGAACGAGTAGACCTTTAACGTACTTTACGCCCCCTTTTAACTCCTTTACCCCCGTTTTTGACTCCTTGACTTAGACTGGGATACTATCTTTACCTACAAGCACTACATTCCGTTTCTGATGCATATATAATCCTGTAAACGCACAAAATATTGATAGTTGTTTGTGTTGCTGCCGATCCCAGTGGCCGCGCGGTCTAAGGCGTAGGTCTGCGGGCGAGCGCTTGCTGGGATCGTGGGTTCGAGTCCCATCGGCGGGCATGGATGTTTGTCTTTTGTAGTGTTTGCGTTGTCAGGTAGAGGTCTCTGCGACGGACCGATCCCTCGTCCAGAGGAGTCCTACCGACTGTGGGATGTGCTTGAGTGTGATCAAATGAAACCACAAACTCTCGACACCTGCTGTGAACAAGTAGGTAGAGGAGGGAGGACTAGGAAAGAAAGAAGAAGAGTTTTTGTTGATGAAAGAAATCCACTGACGTCTAATTACTCCTAAGTGAACTTAAATAAGACGATCATTATTCTGCACAAAGGCTGCACTTGGATAATTTCAAGATGTATTTCCGAATATGTTTCGATATCTGTGAGTCACGCTTCTAAAATAATAACATATTCCAGCAAGTGTGTGTCATATAATTTTTAAATTCTTAACAAAATATCTGCTCAATGCTGAACGTACCTAACACAATTTAGACAGGGAGGGGGAGGGGGGCTACTTGGCTACAGGAGTAACTACATATGACATTGTGCCACCTACGAATAGTACCTCCTTTTGGCTATCTTTGGAACTAGAGAGAATTATAGACTTCCATTGTGTTTGAGGATGATATGGTCTGAAACGTGAGAAGGTGGGGACAGGTCAGGTCGGCACACGCAACGCGGGCTTTGTTGGTTCAGTGCGTCAACTTGCCCCACTTTCAGTTAGTAAATTATTTGGTTAATTGTTTAACAGTCTGATCTTTTAATCTTCGTTTTAAGGAGATAAATGACGCATACTTGCAAGCAGAGGTCAGATAGGAGCAACAAACGCCTTGAGTACTTCTACAAGCTCTGAGAGCTCTGCAGAAACGCGGAACGTCAACAGGAACGCTGCGAAGGATTTTCAGACTTCTTTTCCGATTTTGGTAAGATGCAGCAAAATGGTGAGGGGCGGTGAGGTAAAAGCACCTCACCAACCCTGTGATTAAACACACCGTCCATATACCTGGGTAGATGACGAAGAGCATTATGTAGGATATGTAAAACATTTCATGGCCGATGCCAAGTCTTCTGCAGAGAGATCAGTAGTTTTGTTGCTAGACAATCATGATTCGCATTTGTCCGTACGGCAAGCAGAAAGGCGTGACTGTCCTCAGCTTCCCTCCACACTGCAGCCATAAATACCCAGTAAACCAGAAGACTAGGAGAAAATTAGAGAAGAAATGGGCCTAAAATATAAGGAGAATCGTGCCACGTATCTAAAGAGAGATTCACAACAGCAGATGGCAAAAATTTAAAAAAATCGGAAGTGCAGGCAGCACAGACGAAAGAGGCTTCGAGGATACTTCCTGCCTGTGTGTCTTAGCACATCCACAGAAATGTGGATTCAGTGCACAGACCGCAAGTTGCGGTTACATGAAGAATGCACTGATGGCTTTCCCAACTGTGTTTGCTTAAACTGCCAGTCTGATGGGTTTGGACTACTTTGTTAGGAATGAAAACATATGTTGCTGTTGGTAGGCTAGTGTCATATTGAGTTACCTTTCCTTTTGATTTTCTTTTACAATTTAAGTAAATGTGTTGAATTTTGTGCCGAATTTTTATCATATCTCAACTACTTTTTTACCATAATAACATCTCATTGTTGCGTACAACCTGTAGCTGACACCATATGCCCAACCAGAATTTTTTCACCTGGGGGGGGGGGCCCCCCCACAACCCTGAGGCTATATATAATTTATTTTTTATTTTAAAATTATATTGTAAAGGTCGTGTGATGAGGAGAACTGTAACATAACACTGTTTGCAACTACATTTATATACGTACAAATATAACTACACGTTCCGTGACAGTGTGTCCTATCTTCTTGTTTTTTTTACTTTATTTATTGTTCAAAGTTAACGTACTAATCATCAGGCGATTTCATTGGCTGATTTCGGCTGCAGGGTAAATCACATAAAACTTTTGATATCATCGCATCTCCAAAACCTGTGTTTCTTAAATTTCGGTTTTAGGGTCTGTGGGGGGCTGCAGCCCTGTACCCCCTTCCTAGGGTGAGCCTCTGTCTGACACATTTGTTCCACATAACATTATATTAATCGTTGCGTCTTTCTTTTTGGCCTTGAAATGTTGGCGTTTCGAGTTCCACGTATTTTTTCCATATGCCAACTTACCCCTTCAGCGGGGCAGGTTGGCACACGTGCAGAGGTTAGGGAAAAGGCCCCTCCCGCCTATTCCTTATGAACAGCGTCAAATTTTTGTAGGTCAGATTGTAGCCCAAAAGTGTTACTAGCCATGTTTGTCCTTACATTCAACTTAGCGAGTACGGAAAAAATGTGAAAAATTGTAACGTGAAAAGTTTCCAACTATCCCCCCTCTCCCCTGCAGTACATTAAAAGTAGCCACACAGACACAAATTTATGGAATAAAAGTACGAATTACAATGACAGTCAGGATAATGCAGCCGTTACAGTGACCAGGCTACTGGCTGCAAGACTGAGGGATCATAGTTCGATTTTTTGCGGGGGCAAATAATTTTTCTCTCTAAAATGACCAGACCAGTTGTGGGGCCCACTTAACCACTTGTTCAATTGGTAATGGGGGCTTTTTCTCCGGGGGTAAAGCGACCAAAGCTGTGAAGCTGAGAACACCTCTGTCTAGAATCAAGTGTAAGGATTTGTGGAGCGGTATTGCCACATCCTGCACAGTGGCTTTACGTTTAATCTTTTACGGTGTGCAATTGTGAAGCGGCCTGTTCTCAGATTTTATCTTACTGAAAAAATGAATCCTCGCCTCATTTAATTTAAAAATGGCGCATGAATTATTTTCTCATCTGTCGTGTAAGTACAGATACATACTGTATTTTGTACAATGGAAGTAAGTAAATTATTTATCATACGTAGGGGCCTACTATAGTGCCTTCATTTTACATGACAAGTGCCACAGTTATTCCATTTTGCTTTCAGACATGGTCCAGGCATTTTATTTTACTTTACTCTATTTAGTATTACGTTTCTACTCAACTGATTTAAACAAGGTATTGGAAGTGGCCTCCTCCGGCTCTCAGAAACAAGTCAGCTCTAAAAAAACACATCGAAAGGTATCGTTCTGGTGCAATTGAAGATGCTGCATTTGTAATGCTTTGTTTCAGATTGCATTCAGTACAGACATTTATACTATACCCTTTACGCTTCAAGGTGCTTCACATTTAAGGAAAGTAACTGCACGGGTTGAGATCTGGTGAACAAAATAGGCCACAGCTTGTGCTTATTGTTGTGTAATATAGAACACTGTCTAAACAATGCATAGTAAATTTTGCCGTGTGAGTTGTTAAACTGTCTGTTTCTTAAAAAGCTGTCCTATAGGTTCATCTCATAATCGGACAGCTGTTCAGAAGAAGGTGTTAGAATGCGTGTAACATAGGCGTGTGGGGTTAATTTATGACCACGGCAAGGCAGGGCGAGCTAACACCACTTGCCCACACATAACACACCAAACTTAAAATCATATAACGACATTTCGTGGATTATCAAAGGGTACTTCTGTTGAGATTTTACGTAGGATATCCACTTATTTTAAACCAGTCTTCACCGCTGAAAAAGGAGCATGACGTTTGTTTGTCATTTACGTTTCATGAGTGTACCAATTCACAAAATTCCGTCTTGCTTCACGATCTGTTTGTGAACCACCGTTGTGTTCTGCGGATGCATACGTTGCGGTTTTGTATCATTTCGTATTTATGATGCAGACACTCACGTTTAAACCGTAACTCGAAGCAACAAGCCAGTCTATCACTAATATCGACCGATCCTTCCTCATTTATCGCGTGTCTTGTACAAGTTCTATTACTGACTACAATGAAACCTTTTGGCCGAAACAGTTTCACATATTTGTAACATGTTCTCGAGAATGAAACAGGCGCATCAGGAAAGTTAATTCTGAATTTAACATGACATTTCTTGTAAGAACCGTATTTAAGGGGCTGTGCTTCAATGAGGCCCCACATCTCCTGACGTCTGATACCGAGTCGCCACGCGTACACAGCTGGCAATCTCGCTTCAACGTACCGCGTGTAGGCAAGTTGAAGGTGGCCTAACTTCTGTGTCTGTGGTCAGCGAACCGGCAGGACGTGATAAAGGAGATCGTTTAACAGTGGAAACGCCAATTAATATTCTTACGTTCATCATGGTCTTGTTGCACACCGGCACAAATTTCCCAGCTGTCAGTGTGAACTCTTTGTTTACTGCGGCAATGATGAAGACCAGACAGCGCTGGAATGGGACAGGAGTTCCTACCCAGTCGCATCCCCACGCTGCGTCTCTTATCATTTCGGCCTGGAATAATTCGAAAACATGGACGGCATTTTTAGGTATAAAAATTCGCTGAACATCTGTAGTATCTTATATAACATGCTTTAATTTCTATGTATATCTGATAAATGTCTACTTAAATGTTAACATTTTTGGAAACGAAATTACGACAAGAAAATAGATTAACAAGGAATGGTGTAACAGAGAAGAGTAGTTACCCCTTAGAAAATACGTTAATGCATAGGCACACGTTTGTGTTGCGTTTCGTGGGGCACATAAGCAGAATTATTTACAGTGTACTTAAACTCATTCCGTATCACAGAAGGTTGGTAGAAGTTACGTCACATAGTTCGTAAATATGTAAACTGTTTCTTGGGGCTTATGATTATAAATGTTCAGTTCGTCTAAGTGCAATATCCGAAACAAATGCCTGATAAATCCGGTGGCATGCTTCTTATATTGCACGTTACGTACTCGAAACTATATTGCGTTTATGAAAATATGGAAAAGTTAAATTCAAATGCGATATGAGAACATAATTTTTCTTACTTGCTCTGACAGCTCATTTCCAAGCCAGCAGTATGCACATACAGATCCCGTTGCAAAAATGTACACCACTGCAGCCTGCGATATATCGTTGTAATCTCCCCAGCTCTGTAAAATTAACATTTATTTAATCTGAATTTCACTGACACGAGTATAACTTATGAGGAGATTCATGGAGGGTTTGTCAGTTGCTGGATTCTATTCAACCCATACATTCCAAATGTTTAGAATTTTACTTGACTTAGTTACACAGAGTATTACATTTTAATATGGGAATGTTCATTCACTTCGAAACCGTAGTAGGCACTAACATCCTGTGACAAAAGAACGTTAGTTGAAGTCGATTGTAGTGACTGAAGTTGTGCTGCATTCATCCTTTCTTCCGTTAACCTTGTTTCGAAAGCATGATATTAAAGAAAGCGGTTTCTAGTGAACATACCCTCCACATATTAATTAAATTACTTACCGTCTGTGGTTTCCTAACTCGTCTTGAGGCTTACAGAAATTAGTCTGGTTTTACGGAACGTGAAATTTCGTGACTGTGTACAGAATTTTGTAATGGACAGTTTTTGAGGCACATGAATTCGGCCAACATCTTCGAGGTTTTTTTTAACTCACACACGTTTTTCTTATAAACTTCCTGTTTAATATTCTTTTTACGCTTCATACGTGTCGAATTGGAGGGAGTATTGGCCATGTCCATGCGGCAAGTTTAGACCTGTCACCTGACTTTTTGTTGAACGGTTGTAACATTGTTAGACAATAGAAACAAATATGACCCTCGTCCTAGCTAGTTTTCTTTATTTCTTTTCTACTTCTTTTGTTTTAATATGTCACATTTTTACATGGCCTCCCTTTATGTCCCTCTCTCAGACTTAGAAAAGGCGTTCTACATGTGTATCAAGCAATAGATAAGAATTCCTTCATTCTAATTATGAGCCAAAATTGTGTGCACTATATGTATAGTGTGTCAACAAATTTACTGCTGTTAGTGGTAATACTGAATACACTTTATTACCAAATCTGCGAAACGCTTGTATGTTAGTTTGGCTTTCAGTTAAAATAAACTTGCAGTTAGGGTGATGAAATGCCGTGTATTAGGGTATTACCGTTTGCTGTTTTTGGTGTCGTTGGTAATGATGACGATACTAATGATAATATTAATAATAAGAAAATGTTTTATTTATATAATAACATCAAAGCATGTGCCGTAATTTTAAGTTAAAATAATAGCTAGCAGTGGAACATAAGACACTCATGCACAGTTGGGAAGTAGGTGGGATGTAAAATATTCCTCCTGTTAGCCCGTACATGTCAACAGAAGGGATCCGTTGGAAAAGCAATCGTACATTTTGGAACTGTATCACGTCTTATATTAATTCTGCACCGAAATAACATGTGGAAGTGATAAAGAAGACTTCTGGCTTATTGCAGACTTCCCGCATTTCAAACCATTGGTTGTGACATTTTTGAAATAACTTTTTGTTCAAATAGATAATCCGAAGACGTAAGATTTGTAGCGAGCTGTGTTGTTGTGTGGTGCGCCTTGCAGGGGGTTACAAGTGACCAGACTGCCCGGCGTCATATCCCGGAAGGCAGCACTGTTCGTACTCATAGCTGTGACAGTAATGAATCTTAGGCCTTACATGTGTCGGATACAACGTTAACATTTCTCATCGTGTCAATGTTTAACGTCGTTGCCTGTCAGTCATAGACGTGAAGTTTGTATGTAGGCTATATCTGTGGTTTGTCTGTGTATCTGATATCGCATGCCATACGTATACACATTGATTCACTGGTTAGCGCCCATAAGCAGACACCTAACTTGATACTCACTGCAATACCCATTTTATTTTACATTTTACAAGGAGATTTATAGTACAAACGTAGCACAATGCGAGATTTTGGGATTGTGACGGCGATTGAAGCCTACTGGGTCTTACGCCGCGTGGACTGGAAGGTACTTGCCGACGTTCGTCCGTCAGCTTCATGGTAAAGCAGTTCAAGAAACTGGACTTCTTAGCCTGAAGATAAAGGCACTGCGGCCCCTAGAACCGTCGGTACCTATTTACCATTCGACACTGCTCTTCATCCCAGCAGACCTGAATGTTCAGCAGAATCCGTGTGAGAAAACCACTTCTGTCATAGGCCGCTTTTTACCCGTTTTCCTACCTTGATCAATAGTTTAATATTTTCTAGCCATGCGACTGCGACAGTTATGTTCCCCAGACTTCATTTTTTCCAAATGTTAACTAAAATGTTTCTGTCTCCTTATCACAACATTTTTTAAGCTATTAGTTTGTTAAATGGAATGACACACACACACACACACACACACACACAGACACACATACATACATATATATATAGGCTTACGTCTTCTTTGTTTTCTTATATTTCTTGTGAAGTAACTTTGGAAATAAACTACGTGGTGGGTAACGCAATAGACACAAAACCGAACTGCGATTTTTGCTGGTTGTTAAGCTTGCACGCGATCTTTTAAAATATTTAATTTTTGACGTACACAAATTAGGTCTTTTGGCTGATCGAACTGGCCGAAAAACGGATGTGGCAGGTAAATTTTAGCAAACTATGCCATGTCGATTTTTAGAAAAATCTGTTGAAGTGCTTACAAAGAGTGCGGCAGAAATAGTGAACTAATTGTAAATAAGAATGACATTTTACTGACAGTAATATAATTTATAACAATTTTATCACGTTACATTTGACTGTTGTGCTTACTCTCTTTCTACATTTTCTCGCTTTCTGCGTACTTTCTGTAGTTTAGGTGGCCACCACCCACCTGAATGCACAGGTGCACACGAGTTGAGAAGCTGCACATAACTTCTCCAAGTGTAGGTTACTTGTGGTTTTTTGTTAAGTAGGAGCTGAAATCGGTCAGGAGAAGTAAAATCATAAATAACAGATCCCATTGTGCACAAATGTCTGATATAAATATCACAGGATATTGGTTAGCGGTAGAAACCGGGACAGCATAGTCGGTGTTGTGACTAAGTTACGGCTGGACGCCCAAACAGTCACAATTCTGTTCGCAGCAGGGATAAGAGATACAGGCCCGTATCTTCTTCAAAGCTTCCAGATTAACCTTTAAGCGGCCGTGGCGTCAAGCTAACCAACGGCTTCCAATTGGTGCCGATATAATGAATGAATGGAGCCTAATGTCATCCCCCCCCATATGACTTGATAGCGTTCACAGTGACAATTTTATACGTTTCTTTTGATTAACAGTTGGTGATATATATTCGAATGAATCAGTTTATGGATACTGTTATGGGAATCCGAATTTGTCACTCAAGTTTTAGTGAAAATTTTCAGTATTTCATTCGAGCCTAACGTACCCAGTACTGTTGAAACACTAATACTATTTAACAGATACGCAGATCTAAGGCCTTGATTTCTACAAAATGTAATATGTACTAGTTGTGAGAGAAAGCTTAGAAGAATGAAATTTCGTGAAGATTGCATGAATTACTGTATTATCGGTTTGTTGAACCTTAAATCTCTGCAGAAAGCCAGTTCTGCACAAACCAATTTGTCCACTCAAAGAAAAGCCCCTTAATTATTTTAAGCTGAATTAATTGGTCCTGTGTTTTAGAGATACAGTTACTTGATACCAGTAAGTCTGTATCATTTCGAGGGGTCATCAGCTATACACGTTACGCTGTTTACATACCGGAATATCCGAGCAACCCAGATAATATACTCAGATTCGCTCTGCGATTTTAAAATGCTCTTGCCTGTAGGTAACCGCTTACGAATTCTGTGAGTTGGCGTTAGATTGCGTGGTGAACTTATACGTTATGCTTTCTCATTTCGCGCCAACATATCTGTATTTCGCAAGATAGGCCTACGTTTTTATAGGAGAGAGTAAATATTATGATCATACGTCACTCGTATTCAGATAGAAGTAGTTCTGCTTTTGACATCGTGAAATGCATTGGATTGGAGAGTGAGCAAAGAAACACTAATATTACGGTTCGTAGATTATTTTAATTTCACTTAACTATAGTTCGTAATAAATTTAATTGTATTACATTAAAATTTATGACACGAATTAGACGCTTATATTTGTATTATTTAACAAAGGTAAAGGTGTCTCTCTTTACGCCATGAAGGCATTAAGCGGACTTAGAGGCATAGCTACACTGTGTCGTACGCTCGGTGGTAAATGGGAGGTGAATGATATGATTTAACAGGTTTCCGGAAATAGTACAATCTAATCGGTAAGGTACAAGCAAACCAGGTCGATCTTTTGCGTAAAGTAGAAGAATTGAATCATAAAACTAGAAAGAATTTTATGAATGGCAGGTTCTCAGACGAAACAATAGAATTCCTTGAAATGTGATATTAATACATATAATATTTCAAATTACCGAATTGCACCTCCCTTATTCAGATAAGAATACTGACAGTGTTTTTGAAAGTTTTGCGCATTTCTTTAAGAAGTAAATCAAGTTATGGGAGGTATTTTTTATGTAGCGTGCCAAAAACTGATTTTTATTTCAGGCAGTTACTGGCTTGTAGGGATAGCTAAAGTCAGTACATTACCGTGACGGCGGAGAAGGCGTCAAAGCACAACATTATTAGCAAAAGGAACAGTATACCGCACAGGGGAAGATTCATTGTGTCTTCTAATGCTTCCATGAACCTGAAAAAAAAAGTAAGAGAAGCTCAAGTTCCACAGTCGTAATGACAACACGTGTTTAGATTCAGTTAGTTCAGTTATAACCGCACCTTTTTATCTGCTGGTGGTGACGTATGCAGTCTTTCAGTTTCTGTTGCATGTGGCGGAACACTTCATCAGAAGTGTGAGCTCGTCCGGGGCCATCTGTCTGGCGAGCCCAGTCCCCGCAGTCCTGCTCGGACATTAGGTGGGTCTGTCCGATATCCAACAGCTCCGCTCTGAGCTTCTCCAGCTGGCTGCAGGCCACACACACTAGCGTAGCGTACAGGCTTGGGAAGCCAAAATATAAGCATAGTATGATGATTGATATTAGGGCCTGCGAATGATGGATTGTGTAGTTATTCTCAAGTGGCAACTTGCTTTTCAGTACGTTGTTTTCACCTTGCATTTTTATACAATTATTCGCTGAAAGTACCAACAATAAAGCATAAGTATTTACCCTATGTGACCCCAAAGTACAATGATCGATAGCAATTCCTGTGGAGTGTCTCCGACGATGTGTGTGTGTAAAAAAGGACGGTATCTCACCAGTGGCGTCGCAGCCTCCAAGTGTGAAATTTCTCTCCCTGATAGTGGTGGTATACGCGCCACCGAAACATGTCTGAGCGAAAGTGACCCCGTAAGGATATAGGGTCACATAGGGTAAAAAATTGTGCCTTATGTTGGTACCTTTTAGCGAATAGCAACTCATTTGTATAGCTCAGCAATCATTCTTACTATGGTCTGAGAGAAACAACTTGGTTTCTGCCGGCAGTAACTGCTAAAATTCAGAAACTCGATGAAATGATATGGATCATTGGTGAAATGAAATTGAAAGGTGAATGCCAAAGTACTCGGAGAGAAACAGGTCCCAATGCCACTTTTCCCGCCACAAATCCCACACACATTGGCTTGGGATTAAACAAGTTTCTCCGCGGGTAGGAGCCGGTGGCTAACCAAATGCGTCATGGCGCTGTCCAGTGTACTGATCAAAATAAATGCTCTACATATAGCGATCGACGATATGCCTTGTGGTCCTAGCGTCTTCTGCTCCAAATAACAGGATTTTCGTTTCCATTGAATTTTCTGGCTCTCTCTCGGACCGTTATGGCCAGGCTGTACGTTTTTTACTTCCTCAGAAAAAGTGACACGCACAATAAACGCCCACACTAAAGTAGCTTTATCACAAAATTGTGACTGTGAAACAATCACCAGCGACCAACATATGCCTTCAGTTTTCTTCACATAACTCATACGACGGTGGGATGCGTGCGCAAATCCTGTCTGATGTCTGATATGTGATATGCAAGAAGTGTGTTATCCCTCGCGGTTACGAACCCTCTTGGAAACACATATAAGTTATACAGTTTTATTTAACTTTTTCTCCACTGTGTCGGTAAAGAGGTACCGTAAAGTTAGTTTTTGTGTTATGTGCCAACTTCCTATTCGTGTCACGTGGTTTTAAATTTGAAAAGTTTTGTGGTAGACTGCGTTGTCATTTTTGAATATCAGGTCGTTTATGCGAGGCTAACGAGGTGTTTTCGAGGAAAATGCAGCAGTGTAATTGCTCTGCTCTCCTTGATTCAAGGTGCCAGTTGTTATTGGTGGGCCAAATTCCGGCAGCAAAAAACCTGAATGGCGCATAACTTGGTACGTTAATCGAGGTTGTTTACCGTACGCTCAAAGGATAAAGTGTTTATTCTAATTCAGTATGGGATCAGGAAGAAGCTCTTTCTGCAGCTACTAAATGGAACTCGCAATTTCCTGTATACAGTCCGTAATACACTTTTATATTAAGACATCACCTGCAGTGTAAGATTGCGTTTCTTCATTGTCACCTATCGTATATATGCGTTTTCTGTTAAAATGATCAGACCCCAAGACAGTATTCTACCACACAGGAGGTAAGAGCGATGTACAGATCTTTTTCTTTAGTGCTGTTTTTCAGAAGAACGGTGATGATAAAGGGAAAAGCCATTACGACGTTTAATATATTACAAAAAGGGGTTGGAATATATCCCCTAGCAGGTCCTCCGAATGTAACGATGTGTCCAATATGCTAACTGCTTGTGCATGTATACAGTTTTAGAGCTGTGTCAGCTTCAAATTACATAACTGGCTCTAACGCTCGTGGCCTGGTTTAGTTTGGAACATCAATATTTGTGGTCTGTGCTCATTACTAGTTGCTTCTATGTCTTAACCCTGCTGACAAGCATTTTACAACTTGTCAGTGTCGTTACAGTAAATTGTAAGTTAGTATCTTGATATTTACAGAGGAATTTACTTATTATTTTAAACGAGTAATTTCACTTACGTTTATTACATGAACACTCGCAACAAAAGTTCGCGACGTGTGGAGAGAAAAATAACAAGGTCTGCAGACTACGGTCGTACTACCCGTAACGTCTGAGCCTGTCTGACTGTAGAAGTTGAAGGTCTTATTCGGGTGACGTTTCAAATTAATGGAAAAGTGTACAGGGTTGTGTTTAGCTGAGGCATGTGTCAGTCATTTGAAGTATATGGGACCCGTGTTAGGTGACTTTTGTCCGTTCGACTGGCCAGACTGGCGGAAAGAGTTCAGACCTATCCCAAACGATAGGACAATACGAATACGTGTCTTCAAGTGGGACATCCCGTTGTGATGTAGATACTCTACATGTATGAACAGACACTGTCAGACACAACTGTGTTTTAAAGTATATTATGGCGTAGCTTTACTGCGATAGGTTTCGGCTTACATTAATTTTTCAGTGATATCGGCGTATTTAACATTTACAAACCGTAAAGTCGACACCTCCACTGTATATAGTAAAATGCTTTAATGTGGTGCACAGTACGATTTTTGTCGGTGTCTTAATTCGACGGATGATGGCTTTTTTAATGAAAAACTAAACATATCGCAATAAAGCCACACGATAGTATACTTTAAAATAGGTCTATATTGGCGGCATCTATGCCTACGTCTAGCATATGAGGACACAATAAACGTTAAACTGTCCAAAAGAAGCAAGAGAATACTGGTAGCTGCTTAGTTTATGTTATGAGGTAAAGAATACATCATTTTTTTAGCTGAATATTATTTTGGAATAGCTGATGAATACTTCCCCATAGAGTACCATGTTTCGTACTGTTTATATCATGTCATTATAAAGGTAGCAATCTGTACAACGAAAAATGCGAGATAAGGTATCCTCTTAATATAACTGGTACAGATAATATTGTTTACATGTTACATTTGTATATATGTGTTATAAATAGGCCTTTGAATCTATTATAAATTGGTACTTTCTCGGACATTCAGGCTCGGGATAGGGTTCCTAAGCTCTATAATTTTGCCTGTCATATTCTGCCATTTGAAAACAGGTGAAAATTTACACTTTATTATTTCAGTACCAGGGAGTGCTGAGAAAATCTTGCAACACGAGAAGTGACAACTCTTTCTCCCAAGTCGATACTTCTGACGCCTGTGTTTGACAAACTATACCGTACTGTAAACATTTTTAAACAGATTTAGATCCGTTTAGAATTTACGTTGAGATTTTCTCAAAAGTTCGTGTATTTTATAAAATTTGACCGGTGGCTGGTATGAATATTACCTGTGTTAAGTTTGCAATTTCATACATTGGACTCACTGACGCGTCGAAAGGATACCAGTTCGCCATGATCATATCGTGGTTCAGCACAATGCGCACGGTACACTGAACGGTGTGGTACACGATCGCCAGCACGATTACGTACGCAGCAACAGTTTGTATGATCGGGATGTATCCAGCCTTTGTTAAATATCCGGTGTCAGGATGTCTGGTCGGCAGTTCTTCCCATGTGAAAGCATCCGTCAGTCTGAGCAGGTGTTCGATGTCACTCTTATGATAACTGTAAGGAGAACGAACGCTAATTAGTGAATGTATCAGTACTAACCACCTGCATGACGCTGACGTATGGAGTGATGTATTCGTACATTCATAATTAGATCGTCTAAAATTACACTGTGGCCCTTCTACATACAGTTGAAGGCTGCAGAATCCAGTGTCGTGTTGGTAACTACCAAAGAGAACGGTATTTTAATGCGGAAGATAGAATTTAATGTTTTCCTTTGGAAACACTCGTGTACTTAACAATACCTGTCCGCTTTATTGGTGCCTTCGGAATAAGTGCCCTACCTAGCTTACGTAATCGGGTAATTCTTGGATCTTACTTATATTTCGATCCATGAAAGATGCCTTAGTTTTTTGTATTGTACTGTGAGTTTATGTTACGTTCACTGCAACAAATTTGTACAATAAGCAGTGAATTTTGCTGATAACAAACAAGTGAATTATATCTTAAATTTTACAGCAAAAATCATACTGCCTTTTGCATTAGGTAGGGAATGTCAACATATTCCAACTTAGAAGTAGGCTTACACCAAGTTACAGAATCATATTACTAAGACAGGGGATGTGCCCATACCAACATAAGCAGAATAACTGGGGTGAGTGTAGAGGGCCACATATGAACAACGACAAGTCCAACAAAACATTTTCGTATCCTATTATGTAAAAACAAATATGTGATGTGGTTAATGAACTGGTGTATCAAATAAGGATTATACGTCTCAGTACAGCTGAAATGTCGCAGACCAATTACATTGCCATAAAGGAACGTCGTTTGTAACTGAGAGAAGCTGTTGTTCATAAATCCGCAAGTTAGATATGTGTCGGGCCCATTGGAAGGGAGCTGCGGAGGAGAGCTTGTGCTTCAGTAAAAAGGCGTCCATTCAAACAACTACATACATACTTAACGGCATGTTAGTGAATTTAAAAATCGTCCAATGATATACTAGAAAATACTGTCGTTAGTGTACGTATAATTCAAAGCGAATTACCTGGAACTCAGATGCACCCATGAAACAAGCATAAGTCCAAGAAGTGCACGCGATCTTTTCATGGTATACTCCAGCTGATGTCTATGAACAAATGTATCCATGAAGACAGACACAAGAGTAATGTAAAAACACGCGATCATGGTGGCATTATACACTCTGTTAACTCTTGACACAGACTTTAACTTAATTGGAACGCCGCCCAGTCGAAATATAAACAGAATTGTCTTAAAACGCCTCTCGTGTAGATTACCACAGTGTAACACTTCAGTGTTTGTTTTATCATTGACTTGCTCCATGTAGGATCGTGTTGCCTGTGACCTATAGTTCATGTATCACAGCTGCTGGTCGGCAGCACAGTGCAGTCCAGGTCTTACTGTACGTCACTATCGGTTGAGTAGGACACGACTGACCGGGTTCTGTGGATTCCGAACTTATAAACTTGTTTAAGCAACCGAAAATACTCGTCGTGAAGTTTGTGAAGTATTAATGAAGCACGAAGCGTATTGGTTTTATCAGTTAGACGCTCTGCGTGTCGAAAACGGGCGGGGACGCTGTCGTTTGATCAGTTTCAGTGTATAAGGTCGAAGTTTTAGAAAGCGTAGCAACTCAAGGTAAGTCAATTAATAAAATGTATATTAATGTTTTAACTTCAAGAAGTTTCGTTTCTAAAATTTAAAGTTTTCTTTGTTTAGGTCTATTTATGAACCACGTCTTGAAGGCTCAGTAGGGAGTGTAAATGTAACACCGCGCATTGTGAAACTCGACACTCTGTTATTGAGCGGCAAGCTTAACACTACGACGCCTTGTCCCCGGAGGAGAAGACCACGTTAGATAGGGTAAAATGGACAAATTGGCGTCACTGGCCGATGATGCCACGTGATACGTTTCTTCATGTTACATAGGTGAAGTTGCAGAAGTGAGTCACAGAAGGTGTAAACCGTAACCATTTTTTATTTTTCAATGCTTTGGCACTGTTCTGTAAAGTAAGTGGTGTGATTAGTAAATGTCGATGTTTCACAGAGCTACTCTTTTATAATTTTCTGTGCCTTTATGTAACGTGTTCTGTATACTAATTTTAACAATACTTGACGTCGCAAAGTATCGTCGTTTCTGTACCGTCTCATATCGTTACAAATTTTGCCAGCCGATCCGTGGTTACGTAAACAGCTATGACATCTTTGCTACTCATTTGGGTACAGTCTCCTCACTGAAAGGTGGATAAATATGCCCCATTTGTATTTTGACTGATTTGGCTGACTTTTAATAAACTATCTAATTATATCCTCTTTTCATTAATATGTTAAAACAAGAACTAGATAAATTCCTGTCTTCTTCTTCTTCACACACTCGTGAGGTTGTTGCCTGTTGTCTTACCACCCAGATGTCCGGACATGCCATCAGGAGACGCAGTGAAGTGTGCCTTTATGCTACTTCTGACGAAACAGCAGGTTCAGAGGTAGCGTCTGATCCCTTGGTTGTGGGCATGTGCTTCTGGCTTTTCTCCCCGGGGGCGGCAAGAATTGCGGTATATATCTTCCTCACTCAGGATAGCCGAGTTGCCGGCCACTAATGGCGACTTGTTCGCGCGTGGGTGTGGCTCATGGTAACTGTGGAATTTGGTCGGAGGTTTGCCCACTATCCGGTGCAGGCAGAGGCGCGAACCCACGCCTGGGCGCCTTGTAGCGGGTTATATCGAACCGTCCGCCGTGGGCCCTACTCATTCCCAGAAGTTTGCTGTGAGAATGAGGACTGCACTCCATGGATAAACTCTTTCTGCGACCGCTGGGCGAACCAGTGAGTCGTACTCCTGACCCAGTTATCTTAGATCCGCAAGAATTCCTTCTGGAATTCCTTGGACATCACATTTTTGTATCTGAATAGAGGCCGGATACTTGACAGGGTTCATTTCGGCCTGTTTCGGCATGTATTTACTACGGGATGGACAGTGATATTCCTAGCAGCAGTGAAAGGTAGCGGATAAGGCAGTGATGCCTCATCAGTGATCCGTTTTACAATTAGTCTTCCAACCGCTATGACGCGGCACAATCACAATCTCATTCAGTGATCAGAGTCATGGGCCCAGTTAATATGCCTCGATTGCAATTACAGAGGACGCTTGCGGGTATGGCGTGGATGTGGATCGATTATGTGGGTGTGTTTTAAGGCATGTGACCAATCAGAAACACGGGAAGGGCAGAGTGGCAGAAGGAACAACTGTGTAGGCTTCGAAAATGTTAGGTGGTGGCGCCACTAGTGTTGCATTGCGTTCTCAAGTGGTGTCTAGTAAAACAACATGGTGAACTACGTGCTATATTTTAAGGCAAGTTAATAATTTTTACAGAATAATTTAACTTAATGTGCTTGACGCTGTGAGAAACCTTTTTTTCAGCATTTGATATTAATTTTAATAATTGCTTATCCGTTGGCAACAGACATAACGAATTTAGTGTATGTGTAGCTTTAAATGTGAATATTTATTGGAATGAATAATGAGCAAAATATGACGCTGCAGAAATTTGTTGTTATAGCCTACATGCTTAATTTATATAGAAAGTGTACCAAAGTAACTCGCAGTGAAACAGTGTTGGTGTAAAACAACATTATTAATAGACACGAAGGTTTTGATGTGTCTATACTAGCAAAGTAAACTTTTGAGTTCTTTTCACATTCTTTGTCCCCGAATTTATACAACTCTGCCTGCAGAGTGTCAGATCCGGTTGCTTTGCAGTTTTTCAGTTTTTGGATTGCTCGCTTAACTTCTTCTGAGGACGGCGGCCATTCTGCCCCATCCGAGTATCTTGGGGAGCTCTCTCTCGTTCTCCCCCCAGGCTGTTTCCGTACGTGCCCAAACAGCAATTCTCCAAAGTGTCTCTGCCACCTATCTACTAATATGCTTGCCTTGTAGCAGAGTATCTCACCTTGTTTGTTCTTGCATACTGTCAGCCTAGGATTGTATTCCTTACGCTCTTTATTTATTTCTTTATAGAACTTCCTGGCCTGCTGCATTTTGTGTAGCTGCTCCAGTTCTTCCATCTTAGGATTTTCATATTGCCTTTTCCGTTTCTATGTAGGCTGCTTTCTTCTCCTCATGTCTTGCTGTGCGATATGCTTGCCCGGAAGATCTGGTGCACCTTCTCTGCTGCATTGAGCCATACGCTTTTTTCTTTGCATCCGTAGCTGCTTTACCCTCGCAGTCAAAACAGTCATCGGTTTTCCTTCCCTTATCCTGCTCTCCCAGCACTTTTGTTGCTGTTTTACTAACGCTGTGTGACAAATGTCTCCACCTCCCTTCGACTGGGGTGTTATCTTCCTATTCAGCGTCCACCAAATACTCGCCCACTTTATGTGCCTTCATCTGGGCAAAATCATCAGAATTTAATTTCTCACAGTTTAGTTTTATACTTTTATCTCCCTGAAACTTCTTAACATTAGAAGTTCTTGACCGAATACTTGTTAACACTAGAAAATGGTCTGAATCGATGTTTGTTCCTCTGTAAGTTCTCACATCTAGTAGATTTGAGACATGCCGTCTGTCAATCAGCACATGGTCAATTTGATTACAGGTTAAATATTTGGACTCTTCCAGGTTCTCAGGTGTATTTCCTTGTGCTCCAGCACTGTAGACACTGTAACCAATCCCCTCGATGCAGCAAAATTTATGGGCCTTTCCTCATTATTGTTTGTTTCTTCATGCAGTCCATTCTGACCAATGACTGGAAAAAACTCATCCTCATTCCCCGCTTATGTATTTGCACCCACCATAATTACCTTAATAACATGATGATAATGGCAGCTGCCATAAATGTTTTCCAGTTGTGCATAAAATGCTGCCTTATCTCCACCTGAAGTTTATTCTGTGGGGACATGTGTAGTACGAACTCTTTTAATCGTAAGTGACAAGTGTGTGTTTTCATATTATTCCTCTACCTAAATTATGACATCGAAAATGCTAACTCTTATGATCTTAATGCTAAAGCTGTACTTTTATTTGTGTGACTTCAATGCAGTTAAATGGGGTTACTTTTCTCCTTCAGAAGGTACTATACAGAACTGAAAATACAAATTTTAAAGCAACCTGGAAGATGTACCATATTTCAGACACCGCTATGATTTCGCTCTGCGATAGGTCCGTGACCGTGACAGCCATGTGCGTAGTGTGTCATTGATATGTTACTGTTCGTCAGCACATGAAACAGTCAGGGGATGTTATTAGAGAGAGCTTTGTTCTAGACAAATCTGTGTGTGATCGGTTCTGTGTGCTTTCACAAAGTGTTATTTCTATTTACTCTGTACAATTCGATGTTCAGGACACACAGTCATAGGTGTAGTTATGGTTATTATAGTTACAGTAATAACTACTAAAAACAATTTTACGTTTTACTGAAATCTCTTATAACTTGGGTGACTTTTTCAACGCAACAAAATCGCTTTCTTGCGAAGACCGAGCCCCCAGGAATCTTCTTTGTATACAAGTTGTGTCAGGTGTGGAGAATCATTTCCTGTTTATGTGTGACTGTGAGGTGTACCCTGACAATAACTAGTTTCAATTGTCAGTGCACAAGTCTGTGAAATCCTTGAAAATGTCTGAAAATAAACATGAATTGCGGCACTCCTGAATATGTTTGCTGGAGAGAATCAAATACACAGTACAAGTTCCACGTAGGATATTATTTTCAGTTCCACCACTAGTGGAAAAATTAATGGGAGTAGAGTTCACGTACCGTGTTGCACAGTGTTTCTGTAACTTTCGTTGCGTTGGCAAGTACATGCTTTACTGTACTCACACATATATCTCACAGAAATGTATCATATAATTTCCCAGTAAAATGGTAGAACGTACACCACTCTAACGTGGTAAGTAAACTCGACGCAGGTTTGTCAGATCTCATGAAGTAATTTGTTGACGCTTTCAGGGTTTCAGTTTTCCTCTGTTACGCTTTGAGGTAAAAAATTGTTCTGGTAGTGCTGCAACGTGTCCATCCACTATGAGGAATTTTGCACCATAAGTATATCATTCGTAATGTTAAACACAATGTATTGTTATGCAAGTAAGTATGCAGTTTGACTGCAGTTCTACTGCACAGTATGTCGAGTTAAAGAAGAACAGTTACAAATATTCTTAAAATCTTGGATCCAGATATCCCTGTTTTACTCTGTCTGTGTGTGTGTGTGTGTGTGTGTGTGTGTATGAAAATTTCCTTGTACTTATATTTACAATTTAGAGCATTCAGCAAGTTCTTTTTAAAAATTCAGTCATGTCTAATATATGACATGTGTTTGTGCTGATGACGCGTGTCGCTTTCAACTGTCACAAGCCTTGCAAGCAAAGACTGCGGTATTAATTGAGGGGATCGAATCACGACACGTCGAGGAAATGCGAGTCAGACGAGGCCTTATGCTTGGCGTCTGTATCACAATCGCCGTGTTTGTTACCATTATCTATAATATGGGTGTCGGAGTATCGGACCACCGGATGACTTGTTCTATTGTGATTCGCCCGGTTTTCTCTAGACGGCCCTCTTCAGGTCCGTGATCCTTGTGGTTTATAATTGTTTGTTTATGTTTTGAGTCTGTTTATGTGACCTGAAGTTATAAATGTGTGTGTAATATAGTCTTGGTTTAGGTGTGCGAAAAAATGATCTGAAGTAATGGAAATTTTTACCCCCGTGCCCTATTTTTAAACTAAGTGGTTTATCTTAATGTAATGTGCAGGTAACTGAGTAACAGACTGGTGCAGCTTCCTCCTTCAGAAACTGCCATCAGCTGAGATAATCAAGAAGCTTCCTGCATTTTCTAGAACCGAAATTTTCTTTGCACACACGCGGTAGAAGTTTGTTTAGATGTGAGTAAAATAAATCCCGTCAAAAACTTCCCAATATATTTGGTTGCGATATATTTCAGTATTATCTTCCAGCCTGGGGCTATATGTTTTCTGTAAGGAAATTGATTAATACATTTACTGTTATTGTATATACTTCAGATGTTACTTTATGGATATTAGCTTCATTCATTTCAATTACTTCGATTTTTGTACAAATAGTTGCCTCTATATTCGTTTAAGTTGGAAGGAGCCTGGTCTGTGTGGTCATTATAACGAATAGGCTACGGGCTATAGGGTCCATGTTTCGAATACCGACAGCGGCAAGATTTCTTAATGTTCTAACACGTCCAAATCGGCCCTGAAACCCAACCAACTTCTTATTTGATGGGTACTTCTGTTCTTTGACGTGAGTAAAGCTGTAGTGGCGTGATTTTGACCACTCACCTGCACCAACCGCCGACTTTAAGAATGAATGGAGCCAAACTTCACTCCCCCCTATATGCCACCGTGACTGGAACAGTGATAACTTTAGTTTTAACTCTTTGTTTAGAGTACGTATCATGTTTATATTTAACTATTTGAGCTTTATTTTATCACGTGCCTTTTGTACTGTCTGATTTAACAAATTTCCTTCATGTGTATTTCGCAAAATTTCTGACCTACTCCGAAGAATCTTCATATACACGTAAAAACCTAATGCCCTCTAGGTAAGCTGGTTTATGGGCTTGGTTCCTTCTCCAGTGGACTTAATTCCGAACAGTTCCCAATGTTGCAAAATCGAGTCTGTTCCAGTGTCAGGTGATAATTTAAGGTGGGACCTATTCTGTTTATTTTACTATGAAGAGCCTGCCTTAATAGCTGTGCCATCTGTTTCACACGGACGTCTTAATTTAAATGAAGAAGTGTCCGTCCTAATCGAGGGTAACTAAATCACAAATTCTTCCGATTTTTTGTCTTTTTCACACCTCGGGATGAATGGATAAGCAGTCCAATAACGGAGCCCTGAATCCGAAATTCCCAGTGATGGTCATACGTCTTCGTTGTCTCTGCCAACGCTTACCGTGAGGAACCCTTTGCTCGTATGCAGGATTTCGACTGCCTTGTACCCTACTTTGTTTCTTAATGCAAACTGAGCAAAGAACCTACACCGAGGCCACGGAAATAAGTCACCTATGTCGACGCCTTCAGCATTTGCCTTGTAGTATTATTCTTGTTCCATTGTAATTCCTCATATCCCGCTTCAGTTTGTAGCCATTCTGCGTAGATTAAGGCTGGTAGTGATAACCATTTTTAAACTGCGTAATTTACATTAAAGTTTGGTTGATTTGTAGATGCGAGATGGATGTTAAAGGGAATGGAGCAGTCTGCTGAGGAAGGAAACCGTGGGTTCCATCATCTCCATTATCCGAACTCCACTAACACTTCTTTCCGAAGCTGGGGTATAAACACTGGATTGTTTGTATTTTTCTTCGCATAGATAAAGTAAATAAACTGAAATTGTGGCCTTGTGTCTTATAACTGAAGTGTGGTAGGTTCAAGCCTATACAGACCTTGCAGAGTACTGCATCCGTCACCCGTGTACTTTGAGAATGAAGACAATATGTTTGCTCATAGCATTGGTGCGGTGGAGTGGGTTGCGGTATACCATGGCTATTTACCTGTTCAGTTAAGTTGTTTGAGAGGAGGCGAGTTTTCCAGTGCCTGAGGTTTAAAACTCTGCTGTGTGAGCAGACTGTAGTGATCAAGACCGTGTTGATTCTTACGTTTTCTTTGTCCAGCTGGCCGTTAGGGATGTTGTGTTGATGAATATAAGTCTGAGGAACATGGAGGGGATCAGAGTGTCCTCAGCCAGCGTCTTCATGGTGTACTTACTGCATGCCGGTAAGGTGGACTGAGACAGTGACACTGACAGCAGGAAGCAGGGATTTGTTTTTGTAACCTCGTAGAGCAGCTGATTTTGTTTTCCATTGTAAATTTTTTATCCGTGGGTTTTTAATTATCCACAAGAAAAATTTGTTACAAAGCACTAGATGTGAGTAAACAGTACCTACAACGTGTAGCAAACTTCTATGTTTGTAATATTTGTGGTTTATAGATGTGAATAGGCAGGTATTTTGTTAGGAGGTAGGTGAAGTATTGTAGTAAACTGACGCCTTGTAGTGTGGTAGGCCTAACGCTTGGCCCCACAGTGCCAATACAGCTCGTGGGATGCTTTAGATTGGAAATATTGGAACATTCGACATGGAATCCTGATGTGGCACGGAGCGACAGCCGTCTGTTTCCCGCTCGAAACCATCATGTTTTCGGCACAAATTTCAGAGTGGTGGACGACGTGGTCGCTGTTCGATAAGGGTGTCTGCAATTGCAAGGCAGGGGTTCTGTCGACAGGGAATTGAAAATATAGGATCCTATTGTGATTGATGCACGAATCGCGTTGGGGACTACATTAAATGAGGGGCACGCGGTGGCGCAGTTGGTTGAGGCATTGCGCTATAAGCCGGAAGTTCGCGGGTTCGATTCTCATTGGAATTTTTCATTGACATAACACTTTCTGCCGCATTACGGCCCTTGGGTCGACTCAGTTCTAAGAGAAATGAGTACCAGGAATATATCCTGAGGGGTAAAGGTGGCCGGTTCGTCGGGCTGACAACCTTACCACCTTCTTATGCCGCCTGTCTAGAAATCTGGGGCGTCAAACTCCTGGAATCCTAAGGGAATGTCCAGGCCTGTAATGGGGGTTGCTTTACCTTACTACATTGTATAGCAACATGGCATTGAAAATGCTTCACGTTTATTGCCACCTAAACCTAGTTTTTGTCCTCCCATCATATACAAAAATTCTCTTAGCGATGTACCACTAACAGGATTTCTTTTAATAACACGCTCATTAAATAACATCCTTGTGTTTACAACACACTCTGTGTTCACACAGTGCTTCTATTATTTACTTTGCTTATATTACATGAAACATTACTACACTGGTTATATTTGTATTATCATGCTATTGAATATTTCAGTTGTGTTTCTTTCCCTGTTGCGGAAAATTGCTTGTGCCTATATGTCCATAAATCCTGTGGGGTCTACATTGCCATTATGAAGCTGTAACAGTGCTTACATAAGTAGGTGTCTGTGTCGTGTTTGTTATTAATTTCTTTTGTAAATTAATGTGACAGTTGAACGTCAAATCATGCATCTTTAAAGTGAACGTTTAAGTTGAAATAAAGAGAGTGAAATTTTTTATTGTCACAGATATATAGTAAGACGCAGAGTAGCCATTCCAGTGGCGGCCTAGATCACATGTATTTCCTTGCCACTGAAGGGAGATTACATCAGGCATCACAAACGCCACTGCACGTGGCGTTTCGTTGACGGTAATATTATATTTGGTGGTCGTTATTTTTGTCTTTCATGTGAAGAAGGAACATGAAGACTGATATCGACTGGTTCATCATCTGCGACAAAAAAGAGAAAGAAAATTCATTACATTACAATCAAGAACTCCAAAACAGCTAACATAAATATCGCCTTCTGGACCAATTATGATGTAATGGTATGAATATGGAACATGCACTTTTAAAATTCATTGCTTAGTAGTTGATATTGACTAGAGACATTCCTTGGAGCAGATGCCCCGTTACAGCTTTATGGTTCCTGCCCTGCTCAATGACTTACCATTTTGTTTTGGGCTCCAATAGTTTATGGAATAAGCTCGCCGTTTGAACCTCTTTGTAAGCCACTGCAATGCAGTCCTTACCCTTACATGCCACATACTAAAGTCCGTCTTATTGTTACCATCACTTTTATTCTGCTGATGATTTCTTGCATATGGAGTTTTGGACTAAATGTATAATTTTTTCCACATCAGTAAATATTTCAGCTTTCATTCTTCATTGTTCCGTGAAGTTTAATTCACTGTCTTTAAGACTGTCGAATGCGGATATTAAGAATTCACGTATTTTTTGCTATCTTGTTGTTCACTTCTCTTTAATTTCGAAACAGTGTTCACAAATTACGCATAAAAAAGTTGTGACCTTACTATGGTGTTTAGAGAACAAAAGTGTTGGACTGGCTATAAAGATGTTGCGCAAGATTTGTTGTTCGTAATCAATAAATTTATGCGACACTAAACTATCAGTTCGGAACAAATACACGGATATAACGCGGCTGATATTATGTGTGAGAATATAATATTTCTAGTTACTAATATGTCGAGAGCTGCGCTGTTCTGGGATGTTCCGCAGCGTCCAATGATAATCCTTTACCGACGTTTCGGGACAACGTATCGGTCCCATATTCAGGGGTATATTAAGAAAGCATTCACACGCGTACACATCCATCCAATGAAATTACGAATTGGAATGGCAGTCAGTATAAAGTTGTCGGTACAGTGACGTGGCTACCGGCTGTAGGACAAAAGAATGATGTTTTGATTTCCTGCAGAGGCAAGTTTTCTTTTCTCTAAAGCACCTCGGCCGGTTCTGCATCCCACCTGGCTTCCAGTTCGAGCGGTATGGTGTGGGTGCTTTCTTCTTCCAGTTCGAGCGGTATGGTGTGGGTGCTTTCTTCTTCCAGTTCGAGCGGTGTGGTGTGGGTGCTTTCTTCTTCCAGTTCGAGCGGTGTGGTGTGGGTGCTTTCTGTTTCCAGTTCGAGCGGTGTGGTGTGGGCGCTTTCTTCTTCCAGTTCGAGCGGTGTGGTGTGGGTGCTTTTTTCCGGGGTTAAAGCGACCGAGGCCGTGGAGCCGTACTAGTACGACGTCTAAGAACCTCCGGAGCTCTAATATTATTACCGCAATTACCTTCATATCACATGGACGTACTTCACCTTTACTTTATTACAAATTTCAAATATGACGCTTTCTGTTCTCAAATTTTTTCTTACTGCACTATGGAATGGCGGCTTTTTTGTTTCAAAGTGGCTACATAAATAATTTATTCATCTGTCGTGTTAGGGAGATACTTCCTCTATTGTTTTCAGTCGAATTACCCGTATTATTCATTGTATATTACTATGGGGTCAGATATATCTGGCAAATATCGTTTCTAATCTCTCGCCACCATTTCGTTTTTCCTTCAAATGGGGTTCACGCTTTTATTTGACTGTATTGCGTTCACTATTACGTTTTTTCGCCTAATTAAAAGGAGGTGCTAGAAGTGTCTTCCATGGGCTTTCAAACACACGTCACACCTAAAGACACGCATGTTTCGTTACACATCGGTATCGTGCATGTGCAGTGGAAGACATTGTGTTTGGAATGCTCTCGTTCGCACCGCTTTCAGTACAAATATTAATACCATAGCGTTTACATTTTAAGATGACCCACAATGACAACCGTAATGGCAAGGGTTTAGATCTGGTGAATGAGATTGCCACAGTCCCATGATCGTTCATCTCTAACCAAGAACACTCTCTAATCAGTGTTTTACCATATGAGGTGTTGAAACCTCTTGCTTAAAAACAGGTTTCGTAATGTGACAGGTATTCAGAAAAAGTGCCTGAATATGTGTAAAGTATGACAGTGAATTCGTGATCTCTGTAAGAAAGTGCCACATAATACTGGTTACACTGATGTGGCGCCACACACCAGCATTAACACCACGCAATGGCTCTTTGCAGAGTGTCACGTTTAAAACCTTATGCTGGGATTTAACTTATCCGCTGATAAAGTTCCAAGGGATACAGCGGTAACAGAACGTCTGCAGGGTCTGTGTTTCATTTGTCCAGTATGCAACGACTGTAGTTCACAAAATGCAGCCTTGCATTACGAATTGTGTCGCAGAGCTTGTGAAGCAGAGTCGTGTCATTCGGATGCGAATGCAGCCCTCGTGTGTCGTTTGTTGCTAATGACGAACACGCTCCAGTGTGCTTTGTGATCAGTACAGAGCTTCTGTCTTTTCTTTACTCATTAAGCGGGTGTCATCAGAGAGTTCTCTGACTGGTTACAAGCGAATCTAGTCCTCGAAATCTTTTCACGTATTTGTAAATTTTTGTCATGTTTAGAAGAGTAGCACCGGGAAAATATCTTGTGGATTTAACACGACATTTCCTGTAGGAACGTTGCTTAGTGTATGTATCGTACTGAAACATGCTATGAGCCAAAAGATTTCTCACTGCCACTAATGACTGGGTACAGATTTCGTAACTCCTATACATCTCAGAAGTTCACTTAGGCGCAGCGCATTTGGGGGTGGGGGTTGTAATGGACTGCGCTGATTTATATGATGAGCGAGCCAGCAGGAAACGACAATTACTAATTTGTAATAACAGACCGAATGGTATTCCTACGTTCATCATCGTAGAGTTGGACACCGGAACAAATTTCCCAGCTGTCAGTGTGAACCCTTTGTTAGCTGCGGCAATGGTGAACACCAGACAGCGCTGAAAAAGGACTGGGGTTCCTACCCAGTCACATCCCCATGCTGCGTCTCTCAGACATTCGGCCTGAAATAATTCGAAATATGTTGAGTGTATTATTAGGAATAAGAATTGATTGAAAGGCTGTTACGTACTGTAAAATATATATATTAAATTATAAGAAAATCTGTTGAGTGTCTGCTTAAAAATTTAATATTTTTGAAGATTAAGTTACGGAAATGTAAGGGATTACTACAAGTAGTAGTAGGACTACCCCATAAAAAGGCACGTTAATCCGCATGGACATTTTTGTAGCTACTCGTGGGGGATGTCGTGTAGCGGATTGAATCACAAGGGTAGTTACCCCCTGAACAGTAGCTGCCACCATCTCACTTAGGGGTGCTTCCAGGTTTTGGGTTCCGTGGGGGATGGGTAGGAGGACATGGCCATTTAGCCTTAAGTTTCCCAAAATGTCCAAAATATAACATATTTACAGAATTGCTTTTCAGTAAATTAAAGTATCCGTTAAACAATACCCACATTAACCTAATGTCGTTTATTATCGAAGTAGAAGGAGGTTTGGTGGTCCCTCGCTTGCAGTCTGAGTATTTATAACAATTTTCGGAACCAGACACGCTGAATTACTTTTGAAGCACTCTCCAACCTGTATGATCTGGAGTCAGCACAGAAGTTGCCACCAATAGGGTCTTCTTTATTACAACCATCTTCGTGCTCGCTCGTCCACGCCTATCCAATCCTTTGAAAGCTTCTACATGCCTATGAGTCCTCTCAGTGCTTCAGAATACTCCTGAATAAACTAGCCTAGGTTTTTGAACCCCAAATTGATGTCAGGCTGTCTCATTATTTGTTTTTTTTCTCAAAGTTTGAAAACTCTGGATGAGTTGCCAGTGACCTCCCGCTTTGGTAAATTTTACATTCCTCAGTATGTTCGTAGCTAAGTAGGTATTCAGGTTATCTTATGGGAATTGTTGCAGGCTTCACAAAACAACAAACAATATTCACTGCGTAACACTGGTTCTGCAACGTTAGACTTTATAATGTATCTGTTCTTTCATCCATTTCATTTTTTTTCACACTGCTGTAACTATAGTTTTCTCTGAGTTGACTGCACAACGGGATGTTAACAGAATTATTATGAATGTAAACAATCTCATTCTGCATGATAGAAAGGTAGGTGAAGTTACGGTACGCATACGTTACAGATATGTAAATGGTTTCTTAGGGCATTTGTTAATAAATATGTAATTCGTCTAAATGTAACTTCGGAAAGAAATGTTTGGAAAATATCCGGTGGAATGTTTGTTATATTACACGCTGCATACCCGAAAGTATATTGCGTTTACAAAAATGTCGAGAAAGTTAAATTGAAATGTGATTTGAGAACATAATTTTTCTTACTTGCTCTGACAGCTCATTTCCAAGCCAGCAGTATAAACACACGGATCCCGTTGCAAAAATGTACACCACTGCAGCCTGCGTTATATCGGCGTGATCTCCCCAACTCTGTAAAATGAAAATTCATGTACTTGGAATTGCACTGACCTGGGTATAAATTTTGAGGGGATTCAGTGAGACTTTTCCGCCCTCGTTTATACTATGCAGCCATAAAAAATTGAAGTAAAAAAAATTTATACTTTTATGGAGTGCTATATTTTGAATGTGGAAAGAGGTTTCCATTAATATCAAAGATAAATTACGTGAATTTTGATAAAGAAGTGTTGGTTGAATTCCTGTACCCTGTACTAAATGACGTTATGCCCAGTGAGTCTTTTTTCGAATATATATCAGACAAGGCCGTTCCAGTAGTTAGTATATCTTCATATGCTGAATAATGGGACATTCTTATTATTCACGTCAATATCATACTGTTGTTTTCCTTTATACGACTTCTCACAAATTCTGTGAGTTGACTTTCATTATTATCGCCAAACCATCATGTTTTGCTTGACGCTTTCTTGCCAGCATATTTATACTTCGTAAGATAAACTCAATTCTATGAGAGAAAGTACAACCTTAAGAAATATCAGTAGAGAATGTGAGGTCTAGTCATCACGTCGAAGGGGTGACAAGTACTTCATTACTAGAAGGAATGGAGTTGTTTAATAAACACGCTGATCGTATTCACCGGTATTTCGCAAATATGTGAACAGTTTTATTATCAGCATCGTTGAGTGTATCGAAGTGAATCGAAGGAAAGGTATGGATTACTCAGAAGTAATTACTGTAACCAACAAATGCACATAAAACGACAAAAATCATATGTAACATGTAACGTTGGTACGGGTTTCAGTGCCAGGACGCCAAATTCAGAGAATGCGAAGTACAAAGTTTTGCAAGTTCCAAAACAACAATGTTGGTGTTACATTACTAAAATGTTAAAATTATAAAATTTCGACAGAAATAAGTCAAATTTCGTCAAAACATAGCTGTGTTCCATTTATTTTAGAGAACTACATGTTTCGACCTATTTCAGGTCATCCTCAGGTTCATAATTTGTGCTTAAAACGTATTGAGGAAGGAATATAAGTTCATAAAATAAGATGAAAACTATTAAAGTGTTCATATTATTTGGTCATAATCAGGAATATTATGTGTGGATATATGTTCTGCCACACCCACGTATACAGTTAATTAAAACTCCCAGTTGGAACTGTGAATTTGGAATAAATCCGTACTGACATACCCGATTGCAGAGGATGCTGCAAAACCTGTAACAACAAAATAAGTTAAATTTATGCATACATTTTTATTAGTATTTGAAACACTCCTGGCATGTACATCCTGCTGCTCTATGAAAGAAAGAAGTGGAATTGCATTGTTCCGACGGGGAAATTGGAAAATAAAAAGAGGGGGGGGGCACGGAGAGGGCAGATGCCGTCTGTGCCTGGGGAAGAGAGCGAATACGACCTATTGTTGCGATGTTATGAAACGCAGAGGTGGAGAAAGGAGTTCCTGAGGGGCAAATGGCCACATATGAACGAGGAATCTGCACTCAGGAAGATCCTCACTGGTAGCAAGGCCGACGAACTGAGACATTTAGGTGCGCTCGCCTACAAGATGGGATGTAAATGGGAAGGCTGGGTGAAAAAAGTAGTATGAGGCTGGGGGGAGGGGAAGAACTAGACTGTACGTAGGATCGATAGGCAATAGATAACTTGGACGAGACTAGAACCTGTGTAAACCTAATAAATAGCATATTTCATATGTAAACATTAGTAATACAGTGGATGGGTACTGGCAAAACTTGATGTTCACAGGCACGTCTAAGCAATGTATATGCAACTCAACTAAATAAATTACAAATTACAAACCTTTTTAATAGTGTGTTAGAACCTCTATCCACACACATCATTCCCGATTATGACCATAATAATTTTAATAGTTTGGGTTATAATTTATGGACTTATGTTTCTTCCTCACTATGTTTAAACAGAGATTGTGGACCTGAGGATGATCTTAAATAGGTCGAAACATATAATTCTGTGCAATAAATGGAATGTAGTTGTGTTTGGACGGATTTCGACTCGCTTTCTGTTATAAACAGCACAACGGGGTGATATCCTTTAAAATTATAAAATTACGAACTTGCTGACTTCAGAATTCTAACACTTTATCATTTTATTAATGTAAAACCAAGATTGCTGTGTTGGTATTTGCAAAGAAGAGGGCGCCCTGACGGTGAAATATATAAGAAATTTATATGTTATGTATGCTGCTTAATCGTTCTATGTGCATTTTTTGGTTACTGTAACTACTTTTAAGAATGATGCGCTAAGTATATAATGCCAAATTACTCAGGATTTATAAGTTGATTTGCGTTAACTGAAATGCTGTCAATATTAGTACATTTAATTGTATTAAATTAAGACTTCGAAACGCTAATGACAGTTGCAAGAATATTATTTTAAAGGATTTTGAAAATAGTAGGAGCATACTCTGACGAGTTAGATATAAGCAGAACAGAGTTACACTGTTGCGCAAAGCAAAAGCTGTAAATAATAAATGCAGAAAGAATTTGCTGAATGGCATATTCTGCGATGTAACAGCAGATTCTCTTCAACCATGATACTTATGTAAATAATATTACAAATTTTATGTCTGCATCCAAAGAAAAGAGATGCACTCCTGTTCGTACGATTGGTGTAGTGATGCTGTTTACGAAGGTTTGCAATTTTCTGTCAGAAGCAAACTAAGTTATGATAGGTACTTTTTATGTAGTGTGTCAAAATTTTATTTTTATTTCAGGCAGTTACTGGCTTGTAGGGATAGCTAAAGTCAGTACATTACCGTGATGGCGGAGAGGGCGTCAAAACACATTATTGATAAGAACATGAACAGTATACCGCACAGGGGAAGATTCATTGTGTCTTCTAATGCTTCCATGTATCTGAAAAAATAAGAAATTTTAAAATTCCACAAACAATTAGAAAAACAACACGAGTCTTTTTCAGTTATTTCAGTCACAGCCGCACCGTTTTATCTGCTGGTGGTGGCGTATGCAGTTGTTGAGTTGTTCCTGCATGTGACGGAGCTGTTCATCAGAAGGGTGGGCTGGCCCGTGAACATCTGATTGTTGTGCCTGATCGTTGCAGTTCTGTTCTGACATGACGTGTTTCTGCCTGATATCCAACAGGGCCAGTCTTAGCTTCTCCAGCTGACTGCAGGCCACACATACTAGTGTAGCGTACAGGCTCGGGAAGCCAATAAATGAGCAGCTTGCGAAAAATGCAGCTACAGCCTGGAAAAGTGGAAAATTTAACTAAATTGAAGACCTTCTGTTGTGATTATACGTTAATTGATTGGTTAGTGAGTCTCAGTGAAAGAAATGTTATGTTTGACAGAGACTTACTAACCAATCATGTATTAGTGGAGATCAGTAATTAGTGTGGCGTATGAAATATTTAGGACTCAGTCATTGTGATGTAGGATCATGTTCCTAGAGATAAGAACTGTATAAAATATTACTGTTTTTAGATACTTGACGGTGTGCCAGGCTTAAGAGCTTAGTAAATAACATGCTTGTAAATCATTCTTTCTTAATGTTGGTACTGTCTATCTACTTATTGTAGGTGTAGAAGTTATTGTTCCCTTTCTCACACTCAGTGACACACACACACTCCGTAGGACTCCTCTGGACGAGGGATCGGCTCATCGTAGAGACCTTTACCTGAAAAGACACAACGGTTACAAGAGACAGACAGACACGTAACCGGCGGGATTCGAACCCGCAATCCCAAAACCGAGCGGCCGCACACCATGCCTTAGACCGCGCCGCCGCTGGGGTCGCCTGTATTTTATCCTTGGAAGATAAAAATATAACAGCATCCGTGTTTGGAAATGATGTTTGCAGGAATGTAACGTAAGCTTCTTATTTCAGTAATTATGTAGGCCTGCTTCAGTTGTGTCCGCTGAATTTTTTCCGTCTAAATTTTTCTTTGACCTACTTCAGGAGGTATTGCTAGGCACTTAAACTGTATAGCGTAATTTAAGCACGAGGGAGAACAGATAAATAAAAACCACATATAGCCTTATGTCTAATATTTAAATGAAAATTCTCTGAACTTGCGTGTACGGTTCTTACTTTAACACAAGTTTATATGGTAATATGCTGTTCCTTTGGACGGCATTGTTATTATGCCGACAATTCTGCTTCCTTTTTAAATATTAAGACTCTTATTATTTGTGTTCAGTTATGTTTACATGTGATTGCCTTCTGAGATTACATATCCTACAACACCAATGTATGTACTAGCCAAAAACACTGGGCATAAATATGGAAAAGGTACTCATTAATATCCTTTTGCAGTAAATACTCTGTTAAGTTTTTAAACAAATTTTTGATGTATGAGATTACACATGTAAATTTATGCCTGAATTGATTCATATTTGTTGAATAGATGCGTGTGGGTTAGGTAAGAGACATGAAGTAAGCAGGGTCGTTAATATGGGACTGAAAATGTTGTGGTGAACTTGAAGCACCATCAGTTTGAAAGTGCCGGAATAATTTGTTTTTTATGATATTTATTTAATTGATGGAGGCAAAGAACCTAAACACGCCCTGATGTGTTTGGCTAATGAGTGGTGAAACTTTTTGATATGCAGAGTATTGAATTTTATTTATTAATATCTGGCAAAGTAGAGGTCAGTGTGTTAATATCTGAAAGAAGAGGCGGCTAGGAAAACGTGCATACTGATAAGGTGGATAATATTAAGATGGGCATTAAGGAGGCAGGACATTACACTGCCCTACGCATGCACACACACACACACACACCGTACAGTTGTTTCGGAGCTACCCGAAATTCTTTCCATCGATTATTGCACGAGAGGTAGGAGCACTCGCCATTTGAAGTCAGTTACACACGTTCGAAAAGTTCTTGGCGTCGATGAAAAAAGACATTTTCATATTGCAGTTTTATTTCACTGTCTGTCCACTATGTGTTTTATTTGGGCAGTTCATGTAATGGAAATTTTCATGTTTTGTCCAAATTTTCTTTTTGTTGTCTCGTGTATTTTTAAGTGAAAGAGTTTTTTAGGAGGTCAAGTAGACATTTTGAAATTTCCGGTCATATGTGTAAAGATGCCGTTTGTTTTTTTAGGAGAAAGCAGCAATGTCGTCCAGTTTCTCTTCAGTGAGGGTTTGACTCTCTGATTGGGTATTTCTCTGTCATAAGGATCCTATCTGTCTTGGTTTAATTACGATTGTTTCAGTTTCGTTTCATTTCGTATTCCTTCCCCCTTCTACCTACTCACAGTAGGCGTCGAAGTTGTTTATTTTCACTTGATCACACTCAGATACACACCACAGTCGATAGGGCTCCTCTCGACGAGGGATCGGTCCGTCACAGAGACCTCTACCTGACAACACACAAACACTCACAGGAGACAAACATCCATGCCCCCGGTGGGATTTGAACCCACGATCCCAACAAGCGCTCGGACGCAGACCTACGCCTTAGACCACGCAGCTACTGGGATCGGCCGATTGTTTCAGTATTCTTGCTATCTGGTACGTAATGTCAGTGCCAACGAGAAGGGAGGGGGTGAGGCCTCTGTAAATTACAGGGGCCCGGCTTTCCGAAACGGGGCCCGGAACACGACTATGTTGATTATGGTTTGTTTTTCTCGGTAGTATTATTAATTGTCGATTGTACAAATTAAGCAAACACCAATAATCTTGATATTGCACATCCCCTTGGTGTATCAGACAATAAATATATGTTCATTTAACCATAAGTCACACACAACACGCTATTTTGTGCACGTTTTAAAATAACGAATACAAAATAGCTTGTGTGTGATTGATAGTTAAATAAACATATGTTAGTATCCATTCCAGACCATGTCCAAGTAAGTCTGCACTTTAGAGTCTGTCTTTTCGATTTAGTGTAAAGATTTTTAGCCGGTTTGCCCTTGCTGGGGGGAAGGAAAGAATTTTTTATGTAGGCGCGAACCCGATTTTGGCGGCCGTAAGAAATATCTTGATACCTGAAAAGCGATTTACTTCCTACGATGTCATTCTTCACATGTGTTTCTTTATTTAACTCTCGTTGCTACAATCCGTAGCCCTATGTTACACATAACACTGGAGTAAAATATAATAAAATATACCACATTTATGATAACGAATGTTTTATTCGCTTCTCTGACACCAGTATGTGATTTATATGAAGACACACTTACTTGCTGCACAGCTTTCAAGGAATTGATGACTATAAAGAAGGATGTCCTGTCAATGTAACCGGACGCTTCCTGCGTTCCGTATATGTGTTTCACGCTTTGATATCGTTGTTTAAATGATTAAAATTTTTCCGTACATTTAGCGTGGGAGTCAGAACCCAAGGGTTAACTTTTAGAATGGATATTATAACGGTATAAAATGAGTGAAATGTAACACTACGTACGTAATTTCTTTATCGTTGAAAGTAGAGGTAGGCTGAAAGCTTGTGAGAAATAAAGACGTTTCTCTCAAGTTAATATTTCGAAAGAACCTTTTTGGAAAGTAAATGGTACTCTACAACATTGCAACGCATATTTCACATTTGTTTAGAGTTGATAGTGAGGTTTTCTTAAACTTTTGTCTACTTGATACAATTAAATAAAGTTACTGACTTAACATTACCTGTGTTACATTTGCGATTTCATACGTTGGACTCATTGACACGTCGAAAGGATACCAATTCGTCATGACCATGTCGTGGCTCATCACAATGCGCACAGTGATCTGTGTAGTGTGGAATGCAGTCAACAAAGCGGTTATGTTTTTAGTAAAAACCTGTATTATCGGAATGTATCCAGCCTTTGTTAAATGTCCGGTGTCAGGATCTCTGGTCGGCAGTTCTTCCCATGTGAAGGAATCCGTCAGACTGAGCAGACGTTCGATGTCACGTTTACGGTAGCTGTAAGGAGAAAGAACACTTATTAGTACTTGTGAAATTATAGAATCTCACTGACGTATTGAATGATGTTTTCATATGCCCATAATTAGATCTTCTAAAATGATATTGTGACTCTTCTACAAAGCAGAAGGGCGCAGCGGAATCCTCTGTCATGTTGGTAACTACCAATGAGATTGGAAAAAGAATTTAATGTTCAGCTTTCGAAAAGCCACTTGCACGTAAACTTCTTGTACTTGTTAAGTAAAAATTATACCAATCAGTTCACTGTTATTATTAAATATGTTCGTATATTACAATACAATATTACAATACAATTGTAATGTAAGAGCACATTTAATAATAACAGTGCATTTGTTGGTATAATTTGTACTTAATTAATAAACTATGCGCGGTACGAATAATATAAACGCGTGTACTTATATTACCTGTTCGTTTTATCTTTGTTTTATTGGTTCTTACGGGAAAGATATACGTCCTGTTTTGTTTACGTAATCAGTTCTGGGCAGGTATTGTGTAATTCAAACCAAGCAGACTGCCCAAATTTATTATATCATACAGTTGCAGTATATTTATTTTATGAATAATGTAAAAATAACGTGGCTTGCTGTTGTATTTAGCAAAGATACAAATTATATTATAAATTTTTCAGAAACAAATATATAAATAACGTTGGTTAGGAAATACGTACACGTTGCACTTTAGAAGTCGACCCAAACCGGAGAAGAGAATAATAAGCGGGACAAATCAGAGTAGTGCAAACGAACTCGTCACCAGTATCTAGGATATTACAACCAAAAATTTAACAAAACACCTGTAGGAACCTTTGTATTAAAACGAGTACGTTGCATGATAAATGAACGGGTGTTCCCAAGTGACGGTTGTGCATCTCAAGACGGTTGAATTACCGCAGACGAATTAAAGTGCCATAGAGACCCACCGTTTGTAACCGAGGGAAGCCCTTGGTTGTGATTCCACGCATTATGAACATGTCGGTTGGAATATAAGTGAGCTACAAAGAAGAATAGTAAGTACATTAAACGCGTAAAAAAGTGTCGATTAAAACAATTGTGTAACGGTATGTCAGTGAATTTAAAAATTTTCCAATATGTTTTCTACAATAGACACTGCTTGTTATGTATGAAGATTTCAAAGCGGATTACCTTAAACTGAGATGCATCCATGCAACAAGTATAAATGCAATAAATACACGCAGTTTCTTCATGGCGTACTCCAGTTGATGTCTATGAACAAACGTATCCATGAAGAGAGACACAGAAGTGACGTAAAAACACGCGATTATGGTGGCATTATATACTGTGTTAATTTCTGACACACGCTTTAACTTAAGTGGAAGTCCACCCAGTCGAAATATAAAGAGAAATATCTTAAAACGACTCTCGTGCAGCCTACCACAGTGTGACACGTTAGCCGTTCTATCGTTGATATGCTCCATGCAGGATCGTGTTGCCTGTGACTTATACTTTCTGTATCACGACGATTGATCGGTAGCGCAGTGCAGTCCCGGACTTACTGTACGTCACTATCGGTCGGGTAAGACTGACTAGGTGCTTCGGATCCAGGGAGTTTGAAAGTAGGGCAAGGGTTCACGAAGTTCACGAAGTAGGCTATATGCGCGTTCAAAGCGGGCGGAGACGTTGCCTTTTTATCTTTTCTTGTATATAAATTAGGAGTTACGTAAAACTTAAGAAACTCAACGTGAGTCAATAAAATGTATATTAGCTTCGTAACTTCAGAAACTTTCATTTCGAAGTTTTAAAGTTTTCTTTGTACCTACTTAAAAAGCCCTTCATGAAGACACAGTGCGGAGTTAAGGTGTAATTTATGAACTAACTAACTAACTAACTAACTAACTAACTAACTAACTAACTAACCTGACTGACTGACTGACTGAATAAGTAACTAACCAAACACCAAATAACCAACTAACCAGCTGTGTTGGCCAGCCAACACAGCTGGTTTCATTCAAAAAGCCACTTAATGCCAAGCAACGCAGCTAATTCCATTCAAAAAGCCCCTTAATTCCAACCAC
The DNA here is from genome assembly GCA_013340265.1 of Coptotermes formosanus. Classification (NCBI taxonomy): domain Eukaryota; kingdom Metazoa; phylum Arthropoda; class Insecta; order Blattodea; family Rhinotermitidae; genus Coptotermes; species Coptotermes formosanus. Next base: position 49,356 of record BLKM01007548.1, on the reverse strand, counting down.
GACAGAATACCAATATATCATGAAAGCACAGAGAGATAACCTATAAATTTTAGAGGATTTTAACTTTTTAAGAAGATTTTAATAATAGCACGGACAGTACGTTTTAATCTTTTGTTTTATATAAAATGTGATATACCTTCCCTAAAGATGGCAGCTGGCCGAAACATGTTGCAGGAAAATTAGTGAATAAAACATAACAAAATAGTACAAAATTGTGCATTTGGTTGGTTATCATTTCAAAAATTCGTTTTAGTGCACGGAGAAGAACAGTAGAAAACTTACTACTTTATCTGCATTTGTTAAAGTATACAACATAATCCGAAGAATTATAATGGTAACGTGTAAAACTTGATGCCGCCTAAGTTAATTGGAGTATGGGCCCCCTTCCTTCTGCTGCAGGCTTACCTCGAACAGAACGTAATGTTTCGAAAGGGAGCCCCCTTTCGTTGTCAGGCGATAATTTGAGGTGGCCCCAGTTCTGTTGATTTCACTATTAAGGGCTGCCATTTAACACCGGACCACTGCTTTCAATCGGACGTTTTAATTTAAATAAGGTAGTGTGCACCCTTTTCGAGAGTACATAATTCACACCTTTTTCCAAACTTTAGTTTTCTGTTCACGCACTGGGCCCATCAATTCTGTAATGCAACCTTGAATTTGGCATTCACATGAACAGGAGTATGTTCTTTTTCTCTGCCGACATTAGCCAATCATTACGAAAATCCCCCTCCCCCCAAACCGAGATATGCGTGTACTTTGTGTTGTATTCACTGCTTTTTGACAAGAACCTTCTATTAGTCATATCTGTCCTTTGGCGATGTTGCCAGTAAATGTGTTCCTTTTGCGAAATTATTTTTCTTACAGCAAAATCTCCTAAAAACTCTTGACCAACACTCTGATATTTGTTATGCCTTTTGAATATTTCGTGGGTGTTTGGGCAGAGAAGTTTGATATAATGCACTCGATTATGTAACACGTGTACCAGTACCAGGTTTATTCTCTTTTAAGTAGAAATCTTTCACTCTCCCTAGCTCTCTGTTGCTCGTGTGTGTGCGCGCGCGCGCGCGCGCGTGTGTGTGTACAGGGTGATTAATTACTTGTGGACGTTACTGCAGGAGGTGATTTCTTAGGTTTTTTTGTTCAGAAGAGTTCATATAAACATGTGTCCGATTTTGGACGGTTACGGAGTTATGGGCATTTTTTAATTCCCGTACACGCCGTCGTTTTGAACCGCGTCTTACAGAACGAACTGGCGGCTGATATACTTAACGTAGTGGCTTATCGTTTGCGTTGCAAGCCTTACTTTTGCCACCTGACTTGCCCACCCAGTTGCAGTCCAGTTCCTGTATCTTGACACTTGGAAGTTATTTAAGGAATGCGGGGAAAGTGGGGTGGGCGGGTATTCGTGATGTTAATCAAGGCGTCGATGAAGAAGAAGGCACTGTTCATGTGGTACAGAGTTGTCTACGTGCAAGTACGCGAAGAATTGCAAGACGTCTTCATGTTCCCCAAACGAGAGTGTGGAGAACACTGCACGCAGAGGGCACGTATCATACCACGTGCAGCGAGTGCAACATCTCAGACCTGGCGACTTTGCTCAGAGGCTGGAATTTTGGAGGCGGCTCAATGGCAGTCGCCAGTTGCATCGTTACATCCTGTTTACTGACGAAGGGCAATTCAATTGCGAAGGTGCCAATAATACACACAACTCTCATGTGTGGGCAGATGAGAATCCCCACGCCACTGTGGAAAGCAACTTTCAACTACGTTTTGGTGTCAATGTGCGGTGTGCAGTTCTGGACGATCAGCTGATTGGTCCTTTCATCTTGGAAGGTCGTCTTACAGGAGAGGCGTACCTCCTATTTCTGCAGGAGGAATTGCTCCGACTTTTGGAGGGTGTGCCTTTGAATAAACGAGGTCGTATGTACTTCCAATATGACGGAGCGCCTCCTCACTTTTCACGTGAAGTTAGAAATTTCGTGAACTCTCGCTTCCCTGGGCGATGGATCGGACGTGGCGGTCCCACAATTGGCCAGCCAGGTCTCCAGACTTAAGCCCACTGGATTTTTTTGTATGGGGATGGATGAAAGAATTGGTTTACAGTGTGCAGGTGGGAACGCGAGATGCATTGCTTGGTCTCATTTTGGGTGCGGCAGACCGCGTCAGAAACAGTAAGCCGAAGCTGCAAAGAGCAACTCGTGCAGTTCACAACCGAACGGCAACCGGTGTTGCGGCCGGCGGTGGCATTTTCGAAAACCAGCTTTAAACACAGATCAATTAAAATTAAAGGTAATTTCACGAAGTTAATGTTACATTTATATTTTAAATGTGTCATGTATTATGCTGGTTTATTATTTTGTTCCGTTTGTTGCCAATAATCGTTACCCTCAATTCTAGGTTTCAAGCGGTCGTAACTCCGTAACCGTCCAAAATCGGACGCATGTTTATATGAACTTTTTTGATCACAAAATACCTAGGAAATCACCTCCTGCAGTAATGTCCACAAGCCGTGAATCACCCTGTATGTTTGTGTGTGTGTGTGTGTGTTTTGGATGATGAAGAGTTGCTTTAAAAGAAGCCACCTTTTAACATTATATTTTAAAACTTTTTTGGAGGATGAGAAATACATTCTATATTTAAAAATTGACTGCATTATTTTGGTTGAATTACTGTGATTATGCACACACAGTTTTTCTGCAATAATACGTGTTAATAAAACGTTGATTCTTATGCTTGTTCTGTATTGAACTTCTTGATAATGGCCCGAATAAACCGTAATATTCTTGCGAAATATTGTCGGTATTTAGGTGATCCTGAAACTACGCACGTATTTCGTTTTGAATTATGTGATCGAACAACAGAAAATTTCGTACCGTTTGAAATTTAGTGTGGACTTTACATTAAACCAGTTGAATTCAGAAATCAGTGTGTGCGGATCCACTGCATGGGACTGGAAAGTGGCTGTGTATTTTTGGCTTCCTGGAGATTTCATGCGTATTTGACGTGCAAATTATAGGCTGGGTCTCTGGCAGATACAGTGGGTCTGATGTTTGTGCAGACGTCAGTATCACCTTTAAAACATTTCTATATTCGTATTAATTGTAGGCCGTGTTGCTCCATAACTATGCGTGAAGAAGTCAATATCCGGAATCCTGAGAAAGTTTTGTGGCTAAGTAAATATCGCAACACACATGTTAGAGCCGCGGTGATTACTATATATAATATAGTTTCGCAATCAGAATTGTAAAGAGGAACAAGAAGTAGGCCTATTCTGTGCCTCCTGCGTTGGTTTACGCGTACGGTAAGGAACATTTCGCTCATATGCAGGTTTCGGCTCTCTTGTACCCAAGTTTGGTGCTGAAAGCCTTGAATAAATAACTTACACCGAGGCCACGGAAATAAGTCACTTTTATCGACCCTTCAACATTTGTCTTCTTCTTCTTCTTCTTCTTCTTCTTCTTCTTCTTCTTCTTCTTCTTCTTCTTCTTCTTCTTCTTCTTCTTCTTCTTCNCTTCTTCTTCTTCTTCTTCTTCTTCTTCTTCTTCTTCTTCTTCTTCTTCTTCTTCTTCCATTGTACTTACGCACATTCCACTTCAGCTGTGTAGCCATTCCGCGTACATGAATTTCTGTAGTTATAACCATTTGTAAACTGCGTACTTTACATTAGACTTTGATTTTTAGAGTAGATTTTTTAGGCGAAGTGGATGTTAAAGGGAATGGAGCAGTCTGCTGAAGAGGGAAAAGTTGGGATCCGTCATCTCGACAATCCACAGGACATCTTTCCGAGGCTGGTGTGTAAACACTGAACAGGTTTTATTTCTTCGGATAGCTAAAATTAATAAATTGGACCCGTGGCCTCGTATCTTATAACTGCAGTCTGGTAGGTTTAAAATTGTGCAGACCTTACCGAGTAGAACACTGCATTCACCATTTGACTAATTTGAGTTTGAGTGGAGTGTGTTTTTTCAAAATGTTGGCGCAGTGGCCTGGGTCGTGGAAAACCGTGCTTAAGTACCTATCCAGTTGACTGGGTTGGGAGGGGGTGAGATTCCCAGCGTGATAGCTTTAAGGATCTCCTCTGTGAGCAGACTGCACTGAACAAAACCCTGTTGATCAGATTGTTACTTTGTCTTTGGATGTTACAGGACTGTTGATGAATATCAGTACGAGGAAGGTGCAGTGGATCGGAGTGCCGGACGCCAGTTTCTTCATCGTGTACGTGCTACCTACCGGTAAGGTGAACTGACACTCTGATTTTAGGAAGCTGGAAAGTATGGCTATAACCTCTAATACAGACAGCCGGCTATTGTTTTTCGCTAAAATTTTTTATCCATGGGTTTTTGTATATCCATAAGAGAAAAATTTGTTACAAGTAATTGGAGGTGATCTTAACTTGGGTCATCCCGGTGTGTTACCGCAATTACAGTAATAATAAACACAGTCTGACACACCACAGTATATATTCATTCTGCACACTACACCAGTTTACTCCAAGGTTGTGCAAATATACTGCATGTTTCGGCTCGGCCGAGCCATCATCAGGTACATGTATAAATGTTAAAAACACAGATCCTCCATCAAATAATATAAAAACAATATAAGAATAGTATAAAAGTATCAGCGAAAACTTCACTAGTCCACTGTTTTTTAGACTCTAAAACCGTTCAGAGAAAAACTGGAGTAACATAACCCTAAGCTAATACGGTGATTAATCCAACATCCATTCGTATCCCTGGGTTTTTGGCACAACCTTGGAGTAAACTGATGTAGTGTGCAGTATAATTATATGCTGTGGTGTGTCAGACCCTGTTTATTATTACTGTAATTGGAGGTCAGTAAACTGTACCTAGAATGTGTACTAAAATTTCTGGTTTTATTGATTATAGATGTGCACTGGGGGGGGGGGGCGTTTTATGAGATAGGTGAAACAGTGCAGTAAACTGATACCGTGTAGTATGGTACCGCTAGGGCGCACGGTGCCAACACGAAAACTCTTGTAGTGCTTTCGATGGGAAACCTTGCAACATTCGACGATGAGCCCCATGTGGCACCGAGCGACAGCCGTCCGTTTCCTGTTCTGAATCACTGTGCTGGCGGCCACAAATAACGAAGTGTTGGACGACGTAGTGCCAGTTGTGAGATGGCGTTTGCAATTGCAAGAAAGGGATTTCTACCAACTGGGAATCGGAAAGCTAATTCCGCAATAAGACAAATGTTGAATCTTGGTAATGACTTCGTTGAAAACCAAATTGGTAGTTTTGAATTGAATGTGCATTATTTCGTTGCCAACTTAATTCTGGACCGCCGCTTGTAGCGGTGTAAGTATTGGTAACCGGGACTTAGTTGATGCAGCTGCTTTTGCTGAAAAAGATCCTTAAAGTAGAATCACAGACACTTTGTATATATTGTATATATTAAGGCTGCCTTTTATGAAACAGATTTGCACTGGGTGCGTTATGATGATATCTAATATTCAGCCATTTATTTCTCTGTTACGGAAATTCGTATGTGCAAGTACATCTGTATATCTTACTTTTTCATTTCTTACCTTTATGAAACTGTAACAGTGCGTACACAAATAGCGATTTGGTGTCGTTTTTAATAATAATTTTCTTTATAAATTAATGTGACACTTAAATTTCAAATGATCCCTCTTTAAAGGCGAAATTGTAATTTGAAATAACTGCAGTGGTGTGTTTAATCGTCACAAGCGTCGATGCAAGTGTCAGTCTATATTACGTGGTTTTCGTGCTAGTGAGGGGAGAGTACATCAGGCATCACAACTACCATTTAACATTGCCTTGCGTAGTAGTAATATTACACTCCGTGGTTGGTGTTCTTGTCTTTCATGTGAAGAAGGAACATGAAGAATGATATCGATTGGTTCATCATCTGCGGAAAAAATGAAATAATATGCACTGTATTAGAAGTGAGAATTCCAAAGCAGCTAACATAAAGCGTCGCCTTATGGACCGATTTTGGTGTAATAATATAAATATGGAACCTACACTCTTACAATCAGCTGTTCAGTAGTTAATAGTGAGTAGAGCAATTCGTTGCAGCAGTTACCCCACAAAGAATTTGATATCTGCGGACCTGGTCAATGAAATATGCTTGTGTTTTGGACGCCAAAGTTTTATATATAACCCCGTTGTTTGAACTTCATTGCGGGCCACTGCAATCCAGTCCTTACCCTCAGGTGCCCTTCGTAATATTATCCTGACCCTTTTGTGCTAATTATATCTTCCATTTAGAATTTTGAACTGAATTTGTGTAATTGCTTTCGAATCCATAAAATTTTCAGCCTTCATTCATTCATTTATATATTCATTAATTAATTCATTCATTCATTCATCCATTCATGCATGCATTCATTCATGCTTGCATTCAATCATTCATTCATCATTGTTTTAATGAAATTTCAATCACTGTCTATAAGTCAGGCAGGTGCGAATATTATGTATGTAAATTTTTTGCAACTTGCTGTTCTCTTCTTTTTAATTTCGAAAGAGCGCTAACACCATTAACTAAATAACTCCATGGAGCCGAGGCCTTCTTGAGAAGCTAACAGTTTCTCACCTAGTCAAGAAATTCCCCGCATTTTATGAAACCCGGAGGTTCACTACCGCATTCACAAGAGCCCTCCACCTATCCCTATCCTGAGTCACCTCAATCCAATCCATGCCCCCATCCCACTTCTTGAAGATACATGTTAATATTATCCTCCTATCTACGCCTGGGTCTCCCAAGTGGTTGCCTTCCCTCAGGTCTCCCTACCAATATCCTGTATGCACCTCTCTTTTCCCCTATACGTGCCACATGCCCCGCCCATCTCATTCTTCTCGATTTGATCACCCGAATAATATTTGGCGATGAGTACAGGTCATTAAGTTCCCCGTTATGTAGTTTTCTCTATTCCCTTGTCGACTCGTCCCTCTTAGGCCCAAATATCCTCCTCAGCACCCTATTCTCAAAGACCCTCAGTCTTTGTTCCTCCCTCAATGTGAGAGACCAAGTTTCACATCCATACAGAACAACAGGTAAAATTACAGTTCTGTATACCCTAATCTTTGTGTTTTTGGATAGCAACCTGGAAGACAAAAGATTCTGCACCGAATGATAGCAAGCATTCCCCGACCTTAATCCTGCTTTTAATTTCTTCATGAATGGAGTTTCGATTCGTTAGTGTTGTTCCCAAATACCTGAATTCTTCCCCCTTTCGAAGGATTTATTATTATCTTTATGTTGTGATTGTGTCGTGCATTCTGATTTCGAGACATGACCATGTACTTAGTTTTCTCAGCATTTACTTCTAGACCAATCTCCTTACTAGCAATCATTAAATCTTCTGCATTTTTCTGTATACTATGTATGCTTCTGCCCAATATATTAACATCGTCAGCATAAACCAGAAGCTGATGTGTACCATTCGATTTCAAGCTCTCCTGGTTTGCCTGAACCCTCCTAATGGCATATTCTAAAGCAAAGTTGAAAAGCAATGGCAACAGAGCATCTCCTTGTTTCAAACAATTCCTCATAGGAAACGTGTCAGACAGATGTTTGCCTACCCGAACTCTGCTATACGTTTCACTTAGACACATTTTTATTAACCTTACTAGTTACATGGGAGTACCGAACTCAATGAGAATATTATAAAAGACCTCCCTCCTAACTGAATCCTAGGCTTTCTTGAAGTCTATAAATAGCTGATGCACTGTCTCATTGTATTCCCATTTTTTCTCAAGTATTTGACGAATGCTGAATATATGATCTGTAGTTGACCTGTTGCGTCGAAATCCACACTGATGATCCCCAATAATTTCCTCTGCATATGGAGTTAACCTTGACAAAAGAATGTTGGATGGAATTTTGTACATAGGTGACGAAAGTGATATGCCTCGATAATTACCACAATCTGTTTTATCACCCGTCTTATAAATAGGCAAAATGAGTGACTCCTTCCATTCCTCAGGCAATTCCTCCTTATTCCAAATAGAAATAAGTTTATGGATCTCAAACCGAATTATCCTACCCCCTGCTTTAATCAATTCTGCTGGAGTCTGAGAAATTCCTGTTGATTTGTGTCTTTTTAACTTCTCAATAGCCATCTCAACCTCAAAGGCACTGGGCTCAGGCACTAGTGGCTCTGCCGTGTGTACTTCAGTCTGCCTAACATCATTAACCCCGTGTATATTCAACAGCTGGGAGAAATGATTCCTCCACCTAGCCAAAATACTGTGGGAGTCTGCAACCAGGCCACCATTCTCATCGTTTACTACATTAGTTCTAGGCTGGTACCCCCTCTTAAAATCACTGATACCCCTATACATGTCTCTGATATTCTTGTTCTTACTGTTTGTTTCAAGTTAATTAATTTTAGCTTTTATATATTCCTTAATTTTGATCCTGAAATGTCTACTAGCTTCACGTCTTACTTTGTGCAGATTATCTCCATTACTTGGTTTAGATACTGTAACCACTGAATTTTAGCCTGCTTCCTTTCATCCAAAAGTTGTGAACATTCTGCATCAAACCATGGTTTATGCTGCTTCCTTTCATGCAGACCTAGACCCTCTTGAGCTGAGATTTTGATATTCTCTTTAATGTTCTCCCAAGCCCTATACATGTCCTCACTAACATTTAAGTTTTGGAAAGCTGCAAACCTGTTTGAGATCTTAATCTGATACTGTTTCCTAACCCCTAGTACACATAGTTTTTTGAAATTAAACCTCTCTACATCAAACTTTTGTACTGCTTGTTTACTTACTGCCAGTTTTTCCCTAACTTTTGCAACCACCAGGTAGTGGTCAGTACCACAGTCAGCTCTCCTGAAAGATCGCACATCGAGTATGCTCGAATGCAATCTCCTATATATCAATACGTGATGGATCTGATGGTGAGTCGTCCCATCAGGAGGGGTTCAGGTGTATTTACGAATGTTTCGGTGCGAGAACATCGTGCTCTTAACAACTAGATTCTGTGATGAGCTAACACCATTATGCATATTAAATTGTGAAATTTCTATTCGGTTCAGTGAAAAATATTTGTTGATTGGCGACTGTGGTGCTGTGCAAGATTTGTTAATCCTGATCAGTGAAAATGTACTAAACCACCGTTGTTGAACAACCACATAAATTCCCCGCAGTTAATGGAACCCGAAGGTTGGTTACTGCATTCACAAGCGCCCACCACCTGCCTTTGCCCTGAGCCAGAGCAATCCAATTAGTGCATGTCGATCATACTTTCTAAATATATATTTTAAAATTATTTCCCATTTATGCTTAGGTCATTAAAGTGTTCTCTTTCTATCAGATCTCCTCACCGAAACCCTGTATACACCTCTCCTGTCCCCCATAGATGCCACGTGCCCCGCCCATTACATTGGGCTCGATTTTATCAACCGAATAACATTTGATGAGACTATACAGCATAAAGCTACTCGTCAAGTAGTCTTCCCCCCCTCCCCGTCACCTCGTCCCTCTTGGGCCCAAATGTCTTCCTCAGCACGCTTTTATCGAACACCCTCAGCCTACGTTCTTCCCCCAGTGTGACAGACCATGTTTCACAACCATAAAATCTGCAGGCAAAATTACAGTTCTGTGTACCTTTATGTCTGTATTTTTGGATAACAATCTGGAAAACAAAGAATTATGCTCGAAATGATAAAAACATTCCTTGACTTCTGTCTTTGTTCTTGTTAGCATTTATAGTTTCATAGGGATACGAAATTCAGTAAAAATGTTGTACAAGGCCTACGTCCTATCTGATTCACAGGTTTTCTTGAAGTCTATGAATAGCCGATGAACTGCCTCACTGTAGTCCCATTTTTCCTCAAGCACTTGACGAATGCAAGATATAGGCCTATGACTAGCAATTGACCTATTTTGTTGAAATCTGCTTCATGATCTCCAATAATTTGTTCTTAACATGGCGTGACTTTGACAGAAGGATGTTGGATATAATTTTGTATGCATTTGACGTAATTTATAAGATTTTATAATTGCTTCAATCTGTTTTATCATCCTTTATATAAACAGGTAAAATTGTTGACTTCTTTCACTTCTCAGGCAAGTCCTCCTTACTCCAAATGGACTTAATAAGCTTTTGGATCCCAGAAAGAAATGGTCCACCTCATTTTTTAATCGGATGTGCATGAATTTGATCGGCATATGTGGATTTGTGTTGTTTTGGTTTCCTCAACATCCATATCAAACCCAAACGCACTAGGCTCAGACACCCATAGCTTTGATCTGTGTACTTCAGTCTGCCTAACGTAATTAAACCTGTGTATAAACAATAGCTGCCGGTGGCCGCGCGGTCTAAGGCGTAGGTCTGCGGCCGAGCGCTTGCGGGGATCGTGGGTTCGAATCCCACGGGGGGGGGGGGGCATGGATATTTTTCTTCTGCAGTGTTTGTGTTGTCGGGTAGAGGTCTCTGCGACGGGCCGATCTGTCATGCAGAGGAGTCCTACTGATTGTGGTGTGTGCTTGAGTGTGATCAAATGAAATCACAAACACCCTCGACACCTACTGTGAGCAAGTAGGTAAAAGAGGGAAGGACTAAGAAAGAAAGAAAGTATAATCAGTAGCAGTGGGAAAGGTTTCCTCCGCCTAACCAAAATACTGTAGTCGCCTGCAAACAGTTCAACGTTTTCATCCTTTGCTACGTTATTTCTGGGCTGGTGAACGGCCTTCGGTACAATTATTCCTTCAGCCTTTACGTTTTAAAATGACCCAAAATTTAGAAAGCAATTGCAGTGATTTAAATCTGGTGAGCAAGAAGGCCACAATCCCGTCTTTATTATTCTACAAGGAAGAAAATTCTCTGAACAGAGCGTAGTGTATTTTGTGGTATGAGCTTCCGGAACGTCTGACTTAAGAAACAGTCTGTCTCGTAATCCGACAGGTGTTCAGAAAAATGTGTCAGATTGCATTTAAAATATGCCAATGAATTCATGTCTCTTTACGGAAGTGCCAAATAATACTGTCTGCACTCACGTGACACGACACCAGACTTAACACCAAGCAGTGGCACTTCGCGGAGTTAAAGGCTTGACCGTTGATGCTGGCATTTCAAGTTTACACTGATAAGATACCAAGGTTGGCCGCGAGAAGAGCGACTGCGGGTCTGTGTTTCATTCATCCAGTACCTAAAGATTGCTTTACGACTGGTGCCCCAGAGCTTGTGAAGCACAGTTGTCTCATTCGGATGCGAATGCAGTCCTCTTTTTTTGTTGTTATTAATGCCGCACACGCTCCAGTTTGCTTTGTAAGTCAGAACAACGATTCCTTACAATGGCAGTCCCTGTTTTTAAATAGCAGGCGTCTTCAGAGAGGTCTGTAGCTGCCTACAATTGAACCTTGTGCTCGAAACCTTTTCACTTATCTGTAAAGTGCTGTCGTGTTTAGATAAGTAAAGGTAAAGCATCCCATTAAGGCCTGGAGAGGCCCTTAGGGTTCCAGGAGTTTGAAGCTCCCAGATTTCTAGACAATCGGCACATGAACAAAGTAAGGTTGTCAGCCCTACGCACCGGCCGTCTTTACGCCCAGGAAATATCCCTGTTACTCATTTCTGTTGGAGGCTGAGTCGACCTCAAGGCCGTAGTGCGACCGGAAGTATTATGTCAATGAAAAATTCCAATAACACCATCGGGAATTGAACCCGCGACCTTACGGCGTGTAGTGCAGAACCTTAACCAACTGCGCCACCGCGTGCGTCCTGTTTAGGTAAGTAGCACAGGGAAAGTATCTTGTGGATTTAACACGACAGTTTCTATAGGAAGCTTAGTGAGCTTAGGTATTGTACTGAAACAGGCTAGGACACAAAGGAGTTCCCACTGCCACTAATGACTGAATAATCTTATCCTAGCAACTAGAGAAGTTACATACTCGCTTCGATGTAGCGCAAGTTTTGGGGGGGGGGGGTGCTGGATTTGCGGAGTGCGCTGAGTTTTATACGGTAAGCGAAGTGACAAATGTTGCTGTATAATAGAAGCCAGACCGATTGGTGTTCTTACATTTATCATTGTAGAGTTGGATATTGGCACAAATTTCCCAGCTGTCAGTGTGAACCCTTTGTTAGCGGTGGCAATGATGAAGACCAGACAGCGCTGGAAAGAGACCGGGGTTCCTACCCAGTCGCATCCCCATGCTGCATCTCTCACAATTTCGGCCTGAAATAATTCGAAATACCTTTACTCTGTTATTAGGAATAAGAAGTAATTGAACGACTTGGCTTATTGTGAAACATGTATTAAATTCTAAGAGAATCTGATAAATATCTGCTTAGAAATTTAGTACGTTTGGAAAAGAAGTGTTTTATTGCTTCAGCTGAATACTATGCAGTTCCGAAGAGCACTCCTAAAAATAATTCACGGGTGCATAATTTTATTAAAATACTCGGGCATGTAAGTAAAATTATTCAAAGTGTAATTAATCTCATTCTATGTCACTGAATGTTAGGCAATTTATATTATGTACGTCATTGACATGTGAACATTTTACGAAGGCATATCATCATGAATGTTCTTTTCGTCTTACTACAAGTTTTGAAACACATACCTGACGAAAGTCCCTTAGATAATTCTTTTATTACCTGCAAGATACTCGACAGTCTATTGCTGTTATGAAAATATCGAGAGGTTTAACTCAGATCCAATTTGAGATCATCAGTTTTCCTTACTTGCTCTGACAGATCATTTCCAAGCCGGCAGAATGAACACACAGATCCAGTTGCAAAAATGTACACCACTACAGCTTGCGATATGTCGGCATGATCTCCCCAGCTCTGTAGAATGAAAATTCGCCTGCTTAGAATTACGCTGACATGGTTATAACTTGTGAGAGAATTCAGTGAGATTTTCCTACCCTCTGTTATACCATGCAGCCACATATAATTTTAGTATTTAGTATGTATATTTTCATGAGATATTATTTTTGTATTTGAAAGGAACTTTTCTTTAATATCGAAGATCAATCATGTGCATTATAAGTAAGGAACGTAGTGGAATACCTGTAGTCTGTAGCAATTGAATGTCATCCGCATACGTCAATCACTGAGTCTTGTTTCGAATATGTGACATCAGAGAACGCCTTCGTTGTTTAGTACCTTCTTCATGGATTAAAGTATAGTACATTTTTTAACCACAACAGTGTAGTAGTGCCTCTGCCTGTAGGCAACCTTTAAAAATTTCCGTGATTTTGCCTTTGTTATTGTGGTGAAACTTCACATTTTGCTTTATGGTTTCATGCCTGTATATCTCTACTTCATAAGTAAGCTGACTTCGTAAAAGAGAAGAGAAGCGTTAAGAAATATCAGTAAAGTATGTGAACCGTAGTTATCACATGTAAGGGGCGACAGGTATTTCATTATTAGGACGAACGGTGTTGTTTAATAAATACGCTGATCATATTCACTTGTCTTTCGCAAATATGTGAAAAATTATATTTTTGACAACGTTGAATGCATTGAAGGAAGTCAAAGGTGAGGCATGGTTTACTTGTCTAGGGTTTATAATGTAATTTAGAATAAGTAATAATGTCAGTGTTACACTGAATTGTACTGCATTACAAATTTTAGATATGAATATCAAAATACATATATTATGCAGCTAAGTACAAGCGGAAGAGATTAACTCCTTTGCGCAAAGCAGTAGTAGTTAATAATAAATGCGGAAGGAATTTTGTGATAGACGTATTATCAGACGGAAGAGCAGATTTTCTACAACCATGATACTGATAGAAATGATGTTACAAATTCCATGTCTACCCCCCAAGGAAAGGAAATGCACTCCTATTACTGCGGTAGTTGCAGTGATACCGTTTAAGAAATTTGTGCAATTTTATTTGAGAAGAAAAGAAACTTATAGGAGGTATTTTTTATGTAGTGTGCCAAAATTTTATTTTTATTTCAGGCAGTTACTGGCTTGTAAGGATAGCTAAAGTCAGTACATTACCGTGACGGCGGAGAAGGCGTCAAAACACATTATTGATAAGAACATGAACAGTATACCGCACAGGGGAAGATTCATTGTGTCTTCTAATGCTTCCATGTATCTGCAAAAATTAAAATTTGTTAAAATTCCACAAACAATCAGAAGAGTGACACGAATTGTGATTCAGTTATTTCAATTATAATAGCACCGTTTTATCTGCTGGTGGTGACGTATGCAGTTGTTCAGTTGTTCCTGCATGTGACGGAACTGTTCATCAGAAGGGTGGGCTGGCCCGTGAACATCTGATTGTTGTGTCTGGTAGTTGCAGTTTTGTTCTGATATGACGTGTTTCTGCCTGATATCCAACAGGGCCAGTCTTATCTTCTCCAGCTGACTGCAGGCCACACATACTAGTGTAGCGTACAGGCCTTGGAAGCCAACAAAGTAGCATACCATGAAAATTGCAGCTACGGCCTGCCAAACATGAAAATATTAACTTAATTGAAGACAGTCCTTTGTGATTATACATTATTTGATTGTTTCGTTAGTGTCAAACACATGCTGTATTTGGCTGAGAGTCACTAACCAGTCGAAGGTTCGTGTAGTTCAGTAATTAGCATGGCGTGTGAAGTATTTATGACTCAGTTATTCTGTAGTAGGATCTGGTTCCTACAGCCAAGAGCTGTATGAAATGTGACAGCTTTTTACAAACTTAAGTGTGTGCCATGTCTAAGAATTTACTAAGTAACATATTAGAAAGTACTTTATATAATTAAAACCGTGGATTTCGTCACGGATTGACACATTCCAACCAATGCACCATTGAGAAGTATATATTAAACTTTATAAATAAGTCCCTATATATATGTTTCGACAAAACGAGTCGTCATGTTCAGGGGGTCACTGCTATGAAGTTCACACAACGGTCCGTATGGTAAAGCACCAAATTAGTTGCATTCACTAGGTCTTGTAGCCACTATACACACAAATATTCCGATTGGTCATTAAAATATGTTAAAATACGACGAGTTAAAGTCACAGGATTTTGGAAACACTTTGTGCACATGCCTTTAAAGTAAATAATTAAAACAGACACATAGCTAAAAACTTAGCGATGTAACTTTATACATTTGTCCAGTCTCCGTGTGCGTAATTCATTGTGTTGTGTCCCTGGATGTACTTGTGTTGTTGGTCACAGTTGTGTTTAAGTATGCAACCTGTTGTGTGTATGTAGACACGTTTGTTGCCTGGTTGAAGATATTGTCCTGTAGTGATGTAGGATGTGTGTTGATTCTGCCCTCGTAATGTCAGTCTGTGTTGTGGTAATGATTTGGAAGCGTAGCGATTTGTGCTTGTGCGCGTAAGATAGATTTGGATGATTTGACACCAATCCCTTATACGCCATAACTAAATATAAATTGTGTTGAAACGTATTAATCATGGTAGTTCATCCTTCGAAGTTAGAAAATGACTCCATCCATATTTGGAAGTAATGTTTAGAGGAATATAACATAAATTTATTATTTTAATAATTACTTCGTCCTGCTACTGTTGTGTGCGAAGCGTATTTCATGTATGTTTAGAATCTGTATTGCTGGTTTCTTAATAGATTGTCTAATTTATACAGCTTGATCAAGTTGTTTATTTGACATTACCTGTGTTAAATTTGCTATTTCGTATATCGGGCTCACTGACACGTTGAAAGGGTACCAAGTCGTCAAAACCATATCATGGCTCATCACAACGCGCACAGTAAACTGAATAGCGTCGAATGCAAGCAACAACGCAGTTATGTTTTTAGTAAGAACCTGAATAATCGGGATGTATCCAGCCTTTGTTAAATATCCTGTGTCAGGATCTCTGATCGGCAGTTCTTCCCATGTGAAGGAGTCAGTCAGACTGAGCAGATGTTCGATGTCACGTTTACGGTAACTGTAATGGGAATAAAGCTTGATTATTAAATGCATCAGTGCTGTGCACTTACATGTCCCAGACATGCTGAGTGATGTGCTCATTTATTATAACCTGATTTCTAAACTGACAGTCTGGCCCTTCTAAGGCGCAGGTGGAGGCAAAGGAATCTTCTGTCATGTTGGTAAAACCAACGAAATTACAATAAAGAAACTAATGTTTAGCTTGTCTGTAGTTTATGTAATAAATCCTTGGAGCGTACTTGTTCATTTCGATTCACGCAAATTGCCCATGTTTCTTTTATTATGCGTTTTATTATATTTACTTTATGATAAATTCAATACTACCTGACGTACTGTTGTAGTTAATGAGTGTCCGAATTATGTTATAAATGTTCCAGAAACAACCGTAATATTTATAACATTAAACAGGAAATACTTAACACACTGCACTTCAGGAGGAGGGCCAAAGCAGATTACAGAATACTACTATAAACTCTCATGAAATAGGAATTTTTCCTGACTCACCGATACACAGTTTTAGACGAGACAGATGAAGCTTCATAGATGCATGATAGACCATCGCTAAAATCATGTTATATTTATATGAAAATATAAAAAAAATCAATTTTATTTGTAGACGCAACATTGTGACAGAAGAATTGTTTTAAAACATGTGTCTGTCTAATATTGCGGGAAGCTGAGTACGTCGAATTGTACGGGTTACGACAAATAGCTGTTTCGTGAGCGATCATCAGGATAAACCAGGATAGTGCAAACTAACATATACCACCAGCATCTAGGATGTTATAACGAAAAATTGAACCGAACACAGTAGGAAACTTTTGTATTTAAATAAGTACGTTTCATTATAAATGAACGGGTGCATCAAGTGAAGCTTATGCATATCAGTACAGTTGATTTAACTCAGACCAATTATAGTGTCGTAAGGGAACCCCATCTGTAACCGAGGGAAGGCCTTGGCTTAAATCCCACATATTTTGGACTTGTTGAGCGTAATATAAGTGCGCTACAAAGAAGAATGGTAGTCCTAGTTATATCAGAGGGTAAAAAATGCCGATTAAAACAAGTAAGCACATGTGTTACATTGTGGGTGTAGGCACATTTCTAATCAGCCTAAAGATTAAAAAATTTTGTTCGCTTCATGTTGTTGGTAGCACTTCTATGACTGCGGTGGCGTGATGCAGACAGCTTGGTGTATTATATGTGTTAATTTCATATTTAGTAACAATTTAGTAACTTACGTCATTAGTGTAGGGTTACAGTGAAACGTTTTGTGCCTGCGTTTTCAGACATCACCTCATGGTTGGCCTGCGTGACAATTACTACCACGTCTTGAAGTAATTTGGTGTTACGTGGTTGTTTCTTCTGTTCTACCTCGGGTACAATTTCGATCGGTACAGGAGGAAAAATTTCGATCTGATGAAAGATGTTTTACAAAATTAGTTTCGACACTAATAATTGGAACTGAGTGACAAAATGCATAGTTTAATACCGCGTATCACTTGCACAGGAGGGAAGAAAAGATCATGCGATCGGATTCGTCCAAGCCAAACCCAGCATTGTGAAGTTTCTAGTATTTTTAAGGACCGTGAAGGACACGATATCTACTGATAATATTAAACAAAACTTATATTTTCGGTATTTTATTATTATTACATTATTTTGAATATTGTACTGTGGGCACGAATACGACTTCTTACCAGCTTCGGTCCAATACCCTAATTTTTAATAAGAATGTTTTTACGAAACATACTGCATCTAAATTAACACACCAGGAAAGAAACGTTTTGTGCAATTTTTTGCGATGCATGGAACAAATCTTCTTAAGTTGGGCGTGCTGCTAAACGGTTCGAATGCAATGGAATGATGCCTTCTCTACAGACGTTGTTCCAGAAGAGAATTTTACTCCTGCGCCAATGCTTCAGCGTGCTTATCCTACAACTACTACCACTGCTGCCACTGTCACTACTACCAAGGCAACACTATCATCTTGCTCATCAATGGCATTGTCCATAGTAATCTCCTATCAAAACTGAGACACTGCTGACGCCACAGCGTAAACTTCAATCGCGACAAACAATTCAGCATCGACCAGTACCTCAAATGTGAAGAACATCTTAGCAACACCTGAATATAAGACGGCATCAAGGGAACGAAAAACAAAATCTTCGGTCCACCTTATCTGGGATCAAAATGTGGAAGAAGCCGAAATAAAAAATTTATTTTTCCAATAACGACAAAACGAACAAACAGTGATTGAAGTTATGTCATAGGTACAAGAGCTGAAGGGGAACTAATTGTTAAAAATTCGCCAGCAAAGGATTATTCTGCCAAATCTGTGAAGAAAGTGTCTGGGTGTGTTGGCGGAAAAGTAATGTCTGTTACCACAAAATAAGCTTCGGTGCGAAAGGCAGAAGGCAACTCATTTGTGGTAGATGCCATTGATCAGAACTGTACCACCACGTGATCAGAATTTTACCTACGGAAGTACATTTTCGATCAATTGTAAGGGGTTACCAAACATTTTTTTATAATTACACTATTAAACATTTTCACATGAAAAAATCTGACATATTCACCAAAGTACATAGAACATGTTTCAGCACCGATTCTTTATCTTGTTCACGTATGTTACACATTAAAGCATGTTTTGTCTGAAATCATCGAAATTGTACCACCTTAACGTATGTAAAGGTATGCCAGTGATTTTAAAAGTTCTTGCAATACCTGTACTGAGAGAGCACTCTCCTTAATGTACGTTGATTCCAAAGCGGGTTACCTGAAACTGAGATGCATCCATGCAGCAAGTATAACAGAAATAAATAAACGCAATTTCTTCATGGCGTACTCCAGCTGATGTCTATGAACAAACGTATCCATGTAGAGAGACACAGCAGTAATATAAAAACACACGACAATGGTGGCATTATATACTGTGTTAATTCTTGACACAGACTTTAACTTAATTGGAAGTCCGATCAGTCGAAATGTAAAGAGAATTGTTTTAAAACGACTCTCGTGTAGGTTGCCACACTGTGACACGTTAGCCGTTGTTCTGTCGTTGATATGCTCCATGCAGGATCGTGTTGCCTGTGCCTTATACTTCCTGTATTGCAGTTGTGTGGTCGGTAGCACAGCGCAGTCCAGGCCTTGCTGCACGTCAGTATCCGATAAGTGGGTCACGACTGACTGCATTCTGTTGATTCCGACATTATAAACTTGTTTAAACACCCTCCCTACCATCGTGACTTTAAATTATTTACTAAGGACGAAGCAATTTGCGTTTATTAGTACAGAGCCTCTGCGTGTTGAAAGTGGGCGGGATTGCTCTTACTTTTCACTTTCCGTGTGTAAGCTGGAAGTTGTTGAAAACTGGAGCAACTCAAGGCCACTGGCTTAATAAAGGATGTATTAATATCTTAACTTCGTAAAGTGCCATTTCTAAAATTTAAATTTTTCTGTGTACTTCTTCATGAACGTCATAAAGAAAGAGTGAGAAGTGGCGATGTAACATCATGCGTTATAAAACTCGACACTGTGTGGCTGCGTGGTCGGTTACCTCTAAGACGCCTGAAATCCGGATTAGTTGGCTCCTGTTCTATGGTTAAATGAGCGTATTAGCCCTACTGAACAATGATGCCGCGCGGCGAGTTTCTTCCACATGAGACGTAGTTGGAAGTTGTTGAAGATGTAAGTCTCGGAATGCAGAATCCTTAACTATTGTATACTTCTCAGTGCTTTGGCACTGGTTTTTACACTAAAAATTGAAAAATTGCAAGAAGCGACTACTAGATTCGTCACATTTTCCTGTCTGGTGTCTTTCCGTCCGCATGGAACAATCCTTCTCCTGCCTTATGCATTTTCATGAAATTTATTTTTTCATTATTTTTCGAAGATATGTAAAGAAAATTCAATTTTTGTTTAAATTTGACAATAATAACGCCTACCTTACATGGGGACCCACGAATATTTATGGCAATATCTTGCTGAAATCTTAGAATAAGAAATTTTTCAGACTAAATTTGTAGAAAGGAAGAAAAGTAAATTTTGTTTTCCATAACCTTTTTCCGAAAATCGTGTCGTTTATGAGATAATGTGGAGAATATGTAGAACCGGACGGTCCACAGATGGCAATATATGTACGGCACAAGCGCTTTTAATGGTTGATAACTAAGGCTTAAACATATACACACACACACACACACACACACACACACAAGACATATAATACTTAGTGTTTTCCGTGGCAAAGAAAACGGAAAATTACGCGAACGCACCTCATAGCTGCGTTTATAGGTATGCTGCCTGTCTTGTTCCTTCTTACCCTTTATCCCTCTTTTCTTCATTGGATTCTCGCTTGGTCCTTGTGGAATGCCTTTAAAATATTTTTGGGCTCTGAGTGAAGGTCAGGACCTCGAGAGATTGAAGTTCCTTCAGTTTCTGCATGTGTTTACTAGAGGAGCGATATCGATATTCCTAGAAGCAGTGAAACGTGGCGAGGGAGACAATGAAGTCTGATAAGTCGTAGGTTTTACACTCAGTCGTCCAGTCGATGTGATGAATCCCACTTACCATTTCAGTCAGTGATGAGTGTGGTCTGTCCATTTAGTGTTCGTGTATTTCCGGTAATGTGGATACTGCCTGTGGTGCGACTGATGTGGATCGATTCTGTGGGTGTATTTTAAGGCATGTGATCAATCAGAAACAGGGGAAAGTCAGAGTGGCAGAATGAACAATTCAGTAGGCTTCGAACATGTTAGGCAATGGCGCCATTGGTATTGCTTCGGTTTTTGAGGTGGTGCCTAATAAAAGTACTTGGCGCAATTCATCCTTTTTCTTTCAAGGAAATAAATAATTGGTTGCACGCAAATTAATATTCTTCCCGCTGTGAGAACGCTTTTTTAACATTTGATAGTAATGTTTGTAACGAATTATTTGTTGACTATAGTCATGTGGAATTAGGATTTATATAGATGCGTATTTATATGAACATGTTTGCATGTTCATAGCCAGCAAACCGACAGCGCAGAATCCTGTTTTTAGAACTTTAGAGGGGGCTGTCATTTTGCAGTGTAAAAAGGGGAATCATGCACGAAGATTTAAGCGATGTGTTCTTGCTTCTATTATGTACTACTGCTGAAAAGCAGCAGAAAAATTGGTGTTTGTGATGCAAATATATTTTGTTCTTGAAAAACTTGTGTGTGATCCTTGTGTGTGCTTTCAGAATATGTTGTTTCTAACCACACGTTGTAATTTAAGACACCGTAATATCATCTGCCTGTTTATAATAATGTTTAGTGAAGGCAATTTTACATTTGACTGCAGTTTCTCGTAACTGTTGAGTGAAATCTTCCACCACAACGAGATTCAGGTTCTTGCGACCCTT
Source organism: Coptotermes formosanus (assembly GCA_013340265.1). Taxonomy (NCBI): domain Eukaryota; kingdom Metazoa; phylum Arthropoda; class Insecta; order Blattodea; family Rhinotermitidae; genus Coptotermes; species Coptotermes formosanus. The sequence continues at coordinate 28,103 of BLKM01007548.1, read as the reverse complement.
AATCCCGCAATAACTTCTTTGTGTACAAGTTGCGTCATATGTGTAGGATAATGATCCAGATATTTGTGAGTATCAGAGGTAACCTAGACAATTAGAAGTTTCAGTAGTCAGTGCACAGGTCAGTGAAATCCTGGAAAATTCCTGAATTAAAGATGAAATGTGTTAGTTGTTAATGTGTTTTCTGGGCAGTAGCCAGTTAAACATTCAGTACAGTTTTCACGTAGAGGATTATTTTCGGTTCCACTAGTAGCTGAAAAAAGTTGCGGTGGGGAATGTAACGTACGGTATTGCGCAGTGCTTCTGTAATTTTTAGCATAAAATATCAGCGTGATTTGTTGGCGCTTTCAGAATTCTAGTCTATCTTTATTTCTGTTTTGAAAAGAACCTTCATTATTTTGGTAGTATTTCAAATATATCTTGCCATTATCACTAAACTTCGCACCAAATTCTCTTATTAATTTAAATACAATACCATAGTACGTAAAAAGTGCAATGTAGAAGTGTAAGATTTCTTCTACATAATATGTCGAGACAATGAAGGAAAAGTTGGAATTTTAAAGAATTTATAAATATGCCTAAAATCTTGGGTCAAGGTAGGCCTGTTTTATGGTTTGTATGTGAAACATTTCCACACTTTAGTCATTAGTGTTCAGGCGAATGTTTTATAAGGCCATAGCCGTCGTAAGTGTTGCTATGTGTATGTGCTACATTCTCCTGTCCCAAGTTTCGCAAACAGACTGCGAAACTATTTGCACGGGATCGAAGGTTTCGTAACTTCGCGGCACATCAAGCAAATGTGAGTCAAATGACGTCTTGGCGTCTCTTGTCAGAGTGGCTTATGCTGTAGTATCATCATAATACATGAGTCAGTGTGTTGGTCTTGTTCTAATGTGATTTGTCCGGCTTTCCCTGGTCGGCAATCCTCAGTTCCTTGACCCCTGTGGTTTGTGGTTTTTTGTTTGTTTCTATTGTGCATTAATGTGAGAAATTATGTGTAATTTTGTGTCGTTTTTGTATGTAACAAAATGTCCTTAAGTAATGTATTATACACTTAATTTATTTGGGCTGTTGTAACACCTTGTCAGTACTTTAAATCGGATATTTTTTTCTAAATGTATAAGTAAGTAACTGAGTAACAGGATGGTACAGAGTCCTCCTCCAGGAGCTGAGATAATGAAGAATATTCGCACATTTTCTGGAACACGAAATTTTCTTTGTTCATGTGGGGCAGCTATTTGTTTATGTGTCCGCTAAATGAATCCACTCCAAAAATTCCCATAATACTTGTTTGCCTTATATTTTAATATTATCTTCCAGTCTACGCCTGTGTGTTTTCTGTAAATATACTGAATAATTTTCTTGTTATTATTGAACGTACTTCAGCTTTTCCTGTGTGGATACTTCTTGCATTCGTTACCATTACGCAGATATTTTTGTGTTCCCTTGCCTTCTTCTTTGAGTAGACTTTGAGGAGCCTGGGTTGGTTCATCGGTATACACGTAGGATAGGGGTTCCAATATCCAGGGTTTGAGTCCGGCCAGAGGCAGCATTTCTCAATGTTCGAAGTGTGGACTGCCCCTGGTGCTCACCCAGCATCCTATACAGTGGGTACTGATTTTGTTTCCCGGGCGTAACGCTGACGACCGGGATGTGAGGCCCCTCACCAACACTTAGGCCCGAGGTTAATAATGATTGGAGCCACAATTTACACCTTCCTACTTTAGATTTAACTCTTTGTTTAGATAATGTATCTTGTTCAGATTTAACTGTTAGCGGTTTCATTTTGTCATGTGCTTGTGTTACTGTCTGGATTAACGAATTTGCTTGACATGTTCCATGTCCGTGCACTAAATTATACAAAAAACAAACACCAACAAATGCACAAAGAGTTTTTTTCGTCAATTATAACACACTCGTACATGTTTCGGCTGTTGACTGTGTTTCGCTTAACTGTATAGCGCAACCAAGTGTAACGGCAACGGGAAGTTTCTCCCTGAAGATGACCCAGCAGGGTCGAAACATGTAGGAGTGTGTTATAATTGACGAAAACACTCTTTGTGCATTTGTTGGTGTTTAATTTTTTTGTATTACTTGATATGTGTTTCGTAAAATGTATGCCCTAGTCGAAAAACGTCCACGAACACGTGTAAACCTTAATGCCCTCTAGGTGAATGGAATTCTGAGCCTCATTCTTTATCTAGTTGATTTACTCCGAGCAGAACGCAATGTGCAGAGCAGTGGATCTCTCTCCAGTGTCATGTGTGCCTGTGGGGAGACACCTGTTCCATTGAGTTCACTAGAAAGAGCTGGAAGAACTTACCTTTGCCACTGGACCATCTGTTTCAAACAGACGTCTAAATGTGAATGATGTCATGTACATCCGAATCAAGGGCACCTAATTATCACCTTCCGAATTTTTTATATTTTTCGCACTTTGAGATGACCAGTGCGAAAATGGAGCCCTGAATCCGGCAATCACATCGACGGTCGTAATTCTTGTTTGTCTCTACGGACGTCGGCCACACACTATGCAATACTGCCCCCCTCCCCCCGCCCCAATAAACCGTGTGTTTGCATATGCGCATTTTTATTGTTGTTTTCAGTGCTTTTGGACAAGTGCTCTCTTTGGGCGATAGTGCCTGTGACCGGTCATTGTTACGAAATTATTCTTTTTCGCAGCAACACCTCTAATATACTATTGTCCAACACTGTAGTGATTTTTAAGCATTTTAAACGTTTCATGGATGTTTGGCAAAACAGTTTTTTCGTCTACGTGTAATATACATATGAGATATTATATTATTTGTTAGCTCCACTTTGACGTTTTTATTCTCTGTTTCGTAGCAGCTCTGTCTCTATATATACATGTATATAATATATTCGCTGATTAAGTGTTGCAAGAAGCTATTGTGTTTTAATCGGTGGTAAGCTCACCACTGGTGATATACGGAGGGCCGTCTGTTGGTACGCAACCTTGTTTGGAATTATAATGCTTTTCTTAATTCCATTTCAGATATGTTAATCGCATCAATGAAAGTGTTTGTACGTGGAAAATCAAAAGAGAAACACTTGTAAAGTATTTATAAAGTTAAAATAGAAGAATACATACTGCACGTTATTAATATTTTCGGTATCTGGAGGTATGCGTAGATATTTTGTTCGTGATAGCGCTAATCTAGGAAAAGGAGTTTGAAAATGTCTGGTGTAAAGGTTTCGTGGATATTTTTAGCAGCAAATGTTCAATTATGGTTTAATATAAAGTATGAGCCGTTGGGGTATAGGATATATTAGGTGCGCCAATTACATTTTTATTCTTTTTTCGTAGAACTCTTTCTATATATATATATATAAATACACACACACACACACATATATAGGCACATCTTTGTGTGTGTGTGTGTGTGTGTGTGTGTGTGTATATGTTTGCTGGTGACAAGCTATATTAGAAGAAGGAAAATTTTAACTGTATATTTTAAAAATATTTTTGGGATAAGGAGCTGTATGGTAGTTTTAACCACTGATTGCTTTATGATAGTTGAATACCTGTGATGATCTACACACAGTTCTCCTGCAGTCATACGTGTATTTACACCGTGTTTTCGTGCTCTTGTAACCTATTAAAGTTGTTGGTAATAACCAGGAAATGCCGAAACATGCTGGAGATATATTATTGGCATTCGCGTAATACCGAAACTACATACATATATGGTTGTTATTTATATTGCAATGCCTTGCTCCTGGTATCATCGTGGGCCGCCAAATATCCGACGTAACGCAGCCTACTCGACAGAGACGCTGCTGTACCGTTCGAGCATGTGCTAGGCAGACAGACAGCGGGAACATTCGAGAAGTGCGAGAAGTGGCGTAAAGACACGGGACCCAGCACCTTGCGATCAGTCTTGTTGCGGGAGCCTAGCAGTGCGATAAATTGGCGGCTACGGAGGACGATACTGCAAGTGTGTTCAGTGACTGTCGATGGAGTCATCTAAGGCTGGACAGTGTGTTTTCGAGGCGATATATTGGGGGTGTGAATCAGAACAGCAGATGGTGAAGGCGTGTGTGTGTGGATACGCGGTGTATTGCACTGAAGTTAGGAAATAGTAGGCCGAGATAAGTGATCGAGGTGTGAAGGAGAAGAACTATAGACTTTGGGATTCGTTAGCAAAGTAACGTAAACAGTACAACTGTACCCGGACAACTGAGTGCACAAATACTTACTGGAATTCTTTATTAATAACTCTAAATTCTTTTCATGTTTGCTGTGTTAATTTAAAGAAATTCGTAATTATCTAGACTGTAGTGTGAAATAAACTTTGTTAATTTGAACCCACGGGCTTATCTGTTACAATATGATCAAAAAAATTTGGTGTAGGTTTTACTTTATGTGAATTGGATACAAAAATCAAGGCATAAGAATCTCGTTCAGCAGGCTGGAAAAATGAATGTGTATTACCGGCCTCCGGGATATTTCCCACATCCTTGATATGCAAAGTACAGGTCGAGCAGGTAAATGTAGTCGGCTTTGTGGTTGTGCAAACGCCGTTATCAACGTTAAAATGTTTTTATACTCGTATTAATTTCAGGCCGTGTTTCTTCATACTTACGCATGGATCAGTCAATATCCGGAAATTCTGGAAGGTTTGCAGGACATATCCTTCAGCCGTGGTGTTGATTACTGTCTGTACTTTAATACCGGAATCAGAACTTTCTCCATAGCTTTACTCTTATTGTAAGAAACCCTTCGCTCCTATGCCGGATTTCGACTTCCATGCACACTAGTTTGGTTCTGAAGGCATATTGGATAAAGAACCTTTACCAAGGCCACGGAAAGAAGTCATATCAACCCCTTCAGCATTTGCCTTGTAGTATTATTCTTGTTCCACTGTAATTCCTCATATTCTGCTTCAGTTTTGTTGGAATCCTGCATAGATGAAGGTTTGTAGTGATAACGGTTTATAAATTTCGTAATTTACTTTAGATTTTGTGTGATTTGTAGAGGCGACGTGGATGTTAAAGGGAAGGTAGCAGTCTGCTGAAATGGGAACCATTGGGATCCCTCATCTCGACGATCCACTGGTCTTCTTTCCGAGGCCGGTATATAAACACAGAACGGGTTGTATTTCTTCGGATAGCTAAAATTAATAAATTGAGACTGTGGCGTTGCATCTTATAACTGAAGTCTGGTAGGTTTAAACTTACAGAGACCTTTCCGAGGACTGCATCCGTAACATGAGGACTTGCAGGTGGAATGTAGTATTTTATATTCACATCGTGCGTTGTCGTAGATATAAATTACCACAAACCAACTAATGCACTTTATTCACAATGAATTGTTCAAAAAATGCTCCTAAATGTTTCGAACCAATTCAGGGTTCATCCTCAGGGAGTCACACATTCACCAATCAGACGCACTACCGCAATATGATAACGAGAGATAGTTACTCTCGTTATCATATTGCGGTAGTGCGTGTGATTGGTGAATGTGTGACTCCCTGAGGATGAACCCTGAATTGGTTCGAAACATTTAGGAGCATTTTTTGAACAATTTAATGTGAATAAAGTGCATTAGTTTGAATGTAATATGTATTCTCAAAATACTGGTGCAGTGAACTGGGTCGTGGAATACCGTGCTTATGTGCCTGTTCACTTACCTTGGTTGAGAGGAGACGAGTTTCACATTGCGATAGCTTTACATATCTCATCCGTGAGCAGACTGTACTGAACAGAACCGTTTTGATCAGGTTCTTACGTCGTCTTTGTCCACCTGGCCAATATTGACATTTTATTGGTGAGTTAGTATGAGGAACACGTAGCTGATCAGAGTGCCGTACGCCAGTGTGTTCATGATGTACCTACTGCATACACTGATAGTAAGGAGAGCGAAAGTATTGCTGTAACCTCTAGTATAGAAAGGCAGATTTCGTTCTTTGCTGTAAATTTTTTGTCCGTGGGGTTTTATGTATCCACAACGGAAAACATTTTTACGAGGCACTGGACGGGATAAAACTCTATCTAGATTGTACAGTTTATAATGAATACGGGAAACATCTCTAATATGTACCAGGACTTTTTTCACTGTCACTGAACAACAAACACTCACTGCGTTCCCGATGCAGTCAGCTTTCGTCTTCAGGTAAAGACACCAATCCTGACAATAACTCAAGACGACTGCAGACTGCCTTCGAGACATTGGGAGTGCTTGGTGTTCAGTAATAATGGAAAATTCCTGTTACATAGCAGTGATGTTTCACATGTTAAAACATTGTTAAAGATTATATGGTGCAGGTATAATATATACTGTTTATAGATGTGCATAGAAAGATGTATCTTAGGGAGGAAGGAGAAACTGCGAACTGAACTGAGAACTAATTCCTTTGACTGTTGTAACGCTCTGCCTCACAGTGCCGACAGCTCATGATGTAGGTTACTACCTACCGGTAAGACGGACTGAGACACAGATAGCAGGAAGCAAGGAAGCATGGTAGTAACCTCCTAATATAGAAAGGCAGATTTTTTCTTTCAATGTAAATTTTTTGTCCGCTGGTTTTTGTATATTCATAAGAGAAAAATTTGCTACGAGGCATTGGCGGGGATTACACCTTATCTGGGATGTGTATTTTATAACGTATATGTGAACCATTTAACATGTACCACGAATTTTTTTCCATTTTCACTGAACACCAAACATCCGCAAAGTTTAGAAAGCAGTCTGGTGTGGTCTTCAGGTGGAGACACTAAGCCTAACAATAATTTAAGGCTAAAGCATACTGCTTTCGATACGTAGTGAGTGTTTGGTGTTTAGTGATAATTGAAAACGTCCTGGTACATATTAGTGATGTTTCACATGTTAAAACATTGTTAAATTTATATGGTACACGTATAAATATATGGTTTATATATGTGCACAGAGAGATGTATCTTTAGGAGGTAGGTTAAATAGTGTAGTAAACTGATCTTTTTAATATTGTAACGCTCGGCCACACAGTGCTGACAGCTGTCGATATCTTCTGCAGTGCTTTCGGTGGGAAATAATGGAAAATCTGACGTAGGTCCTGATCGGCCACCGAGCACCTGCAGTCTTTTTGGTGCTCCGTGTGTCATATTGGTGGCCACAAATTTCAATATTTTGGGCTATTTGGCGCAAGTTTGGGGATTCTTCAACAGAGACTTGAAATGTAGTTCCGCGTTACAACGGATCTAGGAATCGTGGTGGGGACTACACTGAAATTCCAAGTGGCAGTCCGAAAAAGCATGCGTATTTTTTAGAAATACAAGTAGAACTGGCTTGTGAACCAAATTTTGCACCTCCCCTGATGATTTGATTTCGGGCTTCCGCTGCGATGTTGATGAAATCTGCTCTCTTCTGGGCCATTGTACTGCTTCGTGTGGTAATTGTTCACCGACCTTTCGGGACAACGTGTCACTTTCCCTGTAAAATTCTATGTTACGATTCGTGGCTTCCTTTTCTTCTCGGACCCTTGTCCTTTGAATGTGGGACCGATACGTTGTCCCGAAATGTCGATAAAAAATTACCACACGACACTGCGTAATATCCCAGGGGACCTCATATCTCCCCTGATACGTTAAAATGTTCGTTTCATTATAAATTTTGTTATTAGCGAGTATGTTGGTGCAATATTTTTTACTCAAGGACTCATAATGTGACATCATGAAGAAATGTGTATTCATTCAACCATCAATCGCACAAAAAAGCTATTTCTGTAAAAGCTATCCCAGGAACTAAATTCGTCATCAGCTCATCAGGTCGCTAAAAAGACGAGTAAAAATGGAATAAAAAAGAGCTTTTTGTGTGTGATTTATGGTTGAATAAACATGTATTTGTGATCTGATACACCAACGGGCATGTCCTGTATCAAGATTACCCGTGCTAATCAAGCGCATGGTTACGGAAAACTCAATAACTTACGTAGAGTTTTGCAGTTTTGCTTTTCTTGCTAGTGGCCAGATGATGGCTCGTTTTCTGAGTCGAAACTAGCCGCCAGGATAGCGTCTACAGAAATAGGTTGTTGTGTGTGATTGATGGTTGACTGAACATACATTTGTGATCTGATACACCAGCGGGAATGTCTTATCTAGGCTTACTTCATCAAGCGCGGAACACTTTATGCGGATCCCTCTGCATGCATGTGGCGCTTCTTTATTCACGTTGTTTACATTATATGAAACATTCCTACTCTGGTTTTACACGTATTGTCAAGATCTAGAATATCTCAGTTCTGTTTCTTTCTCTGTTGCGGAAATCTGCATGTGCCTGTATGCCCATAGACCTACTTTCTTCACAGCCTTTATGAAGCTGTAACAGTGCATATATAATTTAGGGGTCCCATCTAGTGTTTAATATTAATTTCTTTTATAAATTAATGCTATACTTACATTTCAAATTAACCCCTTCTAAATGTGAAAGACTAATTTGAAATAAGAACAGTGTAATTTTTAATTGTCACAAGCATATAGTAAGACGTAGAGTAGCGGTGCAAATGGCAGCCTTCATCACGCGTGTTTTCTTGCCACTGAGTGAGAATACATCAGGCATCTGCAACTGTCACTTCACATTGCGTTGCGTGAGAGTAATGTTACACTTCGTAGTTGTTATTTTTGTCTTTCATGTGAAGCAGGAACATGAAGGATGATATTGATTCGTTCATCATCTGCGAAAAAAAGAAAGAAAACGCACAGGTTGCCGAATCTAAAACCAACCGTCATTGAGGACCTACCATGCGTGTGATTCCGCAACCAGTTGTAGGCTACTCTATAAATATCTCTATCGCATATAAGATGCAGCCTCTGTTTTAACATACGCCCAGTTAAAACAGGATTGAATTATGCTGTGCAAGATAAACATGATTTATAACAAATTATACTCTAATGAACACCAACCAATGCACACTACTGAAACAGTTTGCATTAAAACTGCATGAACCCGTACCTGGGTTTCAACATAAGTAATGTCATCATCAGGGGTTATCACTGGTGGACAGCTCCATTTAAACGTCCATACGTTAAAATCACACGCTAAAAGAATTAAAACTTCGGATCACTGCACTGTTCATATGACAAGATGCCAGACTGTTAGTCAGGATAATGTTGGTGAAGTGAACAGGCTACTGGCTGGTGGTCAGAGGAATGACGGTTTGATTCCCTGCAGAGGCAACACCCAGACGTATTCTGTGGCCCACCTGGCCTCAGGTTCAAGTGGTATCGGGATTCTTTCCGCGGGATTAAAGCGACCGAGGCCGTGAAGCTGCGAAGGCGTGCTGCTAGTGTCAAATCTAAGAATATGCGGCCGTATACTATCATTCCCACCTTTTTCTTTATATCATGCGCAAGTGCTTTGTGTTTACTACATTAAGAGTACAAATATGACGCTCTCGAATTTTTTCTTACCGCAATACGGAATCATCTGTAAATTCTCGTTTGTTAAATCCAGCCAGTATTCAATTTCCTTAAGACGTGGTCCACGTTTATTATTTCCTTATATTGAATTTAGGTTTTTTCTCCCCCTGTCTAAAGAAGGTGCGCTTCACATCTGAAGAAACACACTTTTTAATGTACGTCAATATCGTGCTGATGCAAGGAAAGTCATTGTGTTTGGAATGCTCTCCTTAACTCTGCCTACAGCACAGATGTTAATATTTTAGCCGTTAAGTTTTAAGATCTGTCACAATGGAAAAAGTAATTGTAAGGGTTTAGATCTGGTGAATGAGAAGGCCCCAATCCCATGCTCGTTCATCTCTTAAACAAGAACACTCTCTAAATAATATCTTGCGGTGTGAGATGTTTAACCATCTTGCTTAAAAACATGTTGTCACCTAATCCGACAGGTATTCATAAAAACGTGGCAGAATGCGTGTAACATATGGCAGTGGGTTCATGTTCTCTGTAAAAAAGTGCCACATATTACATGTGGCACTCATGTGTCGCGACACACCAGCCTTAACACCCCGCAGTGCCACTTTGGTGATTGACACAGTTAACCTCTCATGGTGGGATTTTACGGATCCACTGGTAAGAATCCAAGGTTGACCGCTATAAACAGAACGTCTGCAGGGTCTGTGTTGCTTTAGCTCAATACGTAAAGTTGAAGTTCACAAAATACAGTCCTGTTCTATGTCTTGTGTCGCAGAGCTTTTGAAACACAGTTGTGTCATTCGTATGCGAATGCAGCTCCCCCCCCCCCTTTTTTTTGTTTTGCTTATGACGCACACACTGCACTTTGCTCTGTAAGTCAAAACAACGGTTCTTTACGGAGCCAGTCCCCTTTTTCTGCAGTTAGCAGTGCCAAAACGAAAACTCTTGTAGTGCTTTCGATGGGAAACCTTGCAACATTCGACGATGAGCCCCATGTGGCACCGAGCGACAGCCGTCCGTTTCCTGTTCTGAATCACTGTGCTGGCGGCCACAAATAACAAAGTGTTGGACGAAGTAGTGGCAGTTGTGAGATGGCGTTTGCAATTGCAAGAAAGGGACTTCTACCAACTGGGAATCGGAAAACTAATTCCGCAATAAGATAAATGCTTGAATCTTGGTAATGACTTTGTTGAAAACCAAATTGGCAGTTTTGAATTGCATATGCATTGTTTTTGTTAGAATTAGGCTTTACTTGCCAACTTAATTCTGGACCGCCGCTAGTAGCGGTGTAAGTATTGGTAACCGGGAGTTAGTTTATGCAGCTGCTTTTCCTCAAAAAGATCCGTAAAGTAGAATCACAGACACTTTGTATACATTGTGTATATTTTGGGTGCCTTGTACGAAACAGATTTACATTGGGTGCGTTATGATGATATCTAATATTTCAAACGTTTATTTCTCTGTTGCGGAAATTTGTATGTGCCAGTGTGTATGTGCCAGTATGTGTGTGTCTGTGTGTGTGTGTGTATGTACATATATATATCCTTCTTTGTCCTTTATTGCCTTCAAGAAGTTGTAACAGTGCGTATATAAATAGGGGTTCTGTATAGTGTTTAATATTAATTTTCTTCATAAATTAACATGACACTTGAAGTTTAGTGCCTTTCTAAAGGTGAAAGTGTAAGCTGAAGTAAGTAGAGCAGTATGTTTACTAGTCACAAGCGTCGATGCAAGTGTCAGTCTATATTACGTGGTTTTCCTGCTAGTGAGGGGAGAGTACATCAGGCATCACAACTACCACTTAACATTGCGTTGGGTGAGAGTAATATTACGCTCCGTGGTTGGTGTGTTTGTCTTTCATGTGAAGAAGGAACATGAAGAATGAAATCGATTGGTTCATCATCTGCGGAAAAAATGAAATAATATGCACTGTATTAGAAATGAGAATTCCAAAGCAGCTAACATAAGACGTCGCCTTATGGACCGATTTTGGTGTAATAATATAAATATGGAACCTGCACTCTTACAATCAGCTGTTCAGTAGTTAATAGTGAGTAGAGCAACTCATTGCAGGAGTTGCCTAGCAAAGAATTTGATATCACCTGAACTGGTCAATGAATTATCTGTCTGGTTTGGACGCCAATGTTGTTTGAATAACCCAGACTGTTGAAATTCATTGCGTGCCACAGCAGTCCAATCCTTACCCTCAGGTGTCCTTCTTAATATTATCCTGACCTTTAGTGCTAATTATATCTTCCATTTAGAATTTTGGACTAACTTTGTATAATTTATTTCGTATTAGTGAATATTACAGCCTGTATTCATCATTGTTTCATGAGCTTTACTTCACTTTCCTTAAGACTGTAGGGTGTGAATGTTATGCATGTAACTTTTTGCATCTTGCTGTTCCCTTCTTTTTAATTTCGAAATAGTGTTAGCACCATTACACATATTAAATTATTAACTTACTATGTTGTTTAGTGAACAACAGTTGTGGATTGGCGAATAAGGTACTGTAAAAGACTGGTTGTTCCTAATCAGTAAAAATGTACGATTTTAAATAATCACTGTGGAACAAGCACATACAGACGTATTGCATCTAATATTGTATGTCAGAATATTATATTTATAATCACGAATATTTCACTCTGAATAGTATTCTTGCTTAGGTGTATCTGCCATTTTGCAAAATTGGATATTGACTGCTTTTTATTTCATGAAGGTTTTGGCGTTATTAATATTTCTGTAATGCGACACTGGACCGTATAAAAGGCCTCGACAAGGAAGGGCTTTCCGAAATAAACCTCAGTGTGTTCGACTGTGTGCCGTTGTGATTTGTTAAGGATCTTGGCGAATGCCATTATTATTGGAAACTGTTTAATTAAAAGGGTTTTGTTTTTATGCGTGTACAAGCGGCTAAAAAATGTTCGAGTTGAGGTAAGGATGAAATTGGGTTAATTTTTTTTTATATACACAAGAGACTTTTGAAATTATTGTGTTAAAATATTCTCATTTCGATTATATCTTTGCGACCAGAAATTAGGAAAGAAGAGACATTCTAATGTGACGAAGGTAAAGATCCTCGATGTGAGTAATTTATTTTGGGGGCTGACGTGCATATGTGTGAGAACACTAGGTTTAGTGCAGTGTGCATAATGGAATTAAGTGCTTAATGTGTTTTCCATGTCCGTGCACTATATTATACAAAAACACTAATCACCAACAAATGCGCGAAGAGAGTTTTATCATCAATCGTAACACACTCCTACATGTTTCGACCCTGTTGGGTCATCTTCAGGGAGAACTTTTTTGTTATCTTTACACTAAGGTTGCACTTTATAGTTGAGTGAGAATGTGCTGTTGACTGTGTACTG
>BLKM01007548.1:0-14980 GCA_013340265.1 Coptotermes formosanus | reverse complement strand
TACACAGTCAACAGCACATTCTCACTCAACTATAAAGTGCAACCTTAGTGTAACGATAACAAAAAGTTCTCCCTGAAGATGACCCGGCAGGGTCGAAATATGTAGGAGTGTATTACGATTTATGACAAAACTCTCTTTGTGCATTTGTTGGTGTTTAGAGTTTTTGAATTAAGTGCTCTTTCTTAAACTCATCAGTTAATGACCATTCGTTGCACAGTGTCTTATTCCTTATTATATTTACCTTCGAAACCAGCTTCAAAAATCTGTCTTCACACATTCTGTTTGCCTTCTGTTCAAAGTATTCATGCGTGCATTATTATTTTCAATTAAGTGATGTACGTGAAGAGCTACATACTGATGTCCAGAAAGCGTACTTTTATAGTAACTTGGCTACTGGGCGGACAACACAGAAATCGTTTTCTCCAACTCAAGGACACTAGTTCTGTAACCCTCACAGCCAAATATTCCCTGGCTGGCTATTGCCTGGTTTATGGTGCCCGTTTATCTTAAAAGCCACGCAGTATCTCTGATGCGTTACTCTGGCAATCCCTAGGTATACCTCGAGAGGCCCGTGTCCTCCAGGAGGTTGAGGCTCCCAGATTTTAAGACAGTCGGCACATGAAGTTGGCAACGTTGTAAGCTCTACGCACCGGCTGCGTTTATCACCCAGGAGATACCCTGGTACTACTTATTTGTGTTAGAGGTCAATTCGACTCAAAAGCCATAGAGCGGTCGGAAGGTTTACGTAAATGAAAAATTCCAGTAACCCTGTCGGGAATCAAACACGTGATCATCCGGCTTTTAGCGCAGTGCCTCAACCAACTGCGCCACGGCGTACCCATATGCAATCTAAACATACCAAAAAAAAAAAAAACACGGGTGGCGCAGAGCCGACGAACACATTTCAGAATTCTCTCCAGTCCGACTGGTGAGGTTTAGGGTGTGCAACATCACGGAAAGTAAGAGAGGATTTGATGCAATTTTAACGCCGGTTTAGTCACAATGGAGACGTGCAGTGCAGCGCCCCGAACTGCGGCTGTTCCATTTTAATACGAAGCGAAATCCATCATTCGGACACAGTGTCGCTTGAGGAAGCAGTTTAATGTTCCGTGGCATGGTGCGATTCCTTTACTCTACAGGATTTTGCTGTGGATACGTAAATTTGAAAACACTGGCACTGTAAGACGAGTCCTCACGGTGCTTCAAGAAATGTGCATTCTGAAATGTGTACAGAGCAAGGGAATCATTCCTGCGCAGTCCAGATCGCTGAGCTGTGCAACATTCACGCATCCTGGGCATAAGCAGGAGACGTTTGGGACGAATCTTGCAAGATAATCACATTGCAGCGTGGACGTGGTCTGCAGTCTCTTCCACAAGGTTATTTCACGTTTTGAAGACATCCCGTAGCCAGCACGTTCGCCGGCCATCACGGTACTAGACTTCGTTCTGTGCAGATATCTGAAAGAATGAGTATAAAGAACTCGCCCCCACACAACGCACTACCTGAGAGTGCAATAAAAGATGGAATTTCTCTCATAAATCGAGACAAACATTTATTGCGTAGGGCTTTTGATAATTTTGTTGATCGTCTAAGACAGTGCAGTCCACATCAAGGAGGCCACCATCGTGATGTTATCCACCATAGATAATGAAATTGTATTTTGTGAACATAAAATTGGTGTGCTTCATTTTAGTGTTCTCCAACTATTAAACAAATTATCGCATGTCAAAATGTGTCCGTCGGTTCTGCACCACTCTGTATTTGCGTTTTGAGAAGCGAAATCGCAGTCTTCTTGAGCTTATCACCCTAATAACGTGTGGCGAGGAATGCAGATCATAAATCTCAACAAGTAGTCTTTTCCGCTCCCCTGTGACTTCGGCCCTCTTAGGTCCAAACATGTATATCACACCGTATTCTCGACACACCTTCCGCCTATTTTTCCCTCGCAATGTGACAGATCAAGTCTCACACCCATACAAAACAACAGGAAAAATTCACCACCCTGTTTGTTACCCCCCGCCAATATTCCACTTTGCTTTCACACTTGGTCCACCCTTTTTGATTCAATATTAGGTTTTTTCTCGCCATGTTTAAAGAAGGTGTTGGAGGTGTCTTCAGGTTGCTCTCAGACTGACGTCATATCTTAAAAAATCCGCGCAGGGCAGTGTCCGGGACACATCCGTTACGTAGAATGCGTCAGTGTCGTTTTGTGACAGTGTCGTTTGTGTGTAGTAATAAAACAGTGGTTAGCAATGAACGTCATTTGTTTCCAGGAATTTAATTTGTTTTTACAAATTGCCAACAGCGGTCTGTGATACGAGTCGGCCGCTCGCTCGTACTGTGGCTGTGTGATCACTGCGGCCTCCGATGCGGGGCTTACGCCCGCTCCAGCACTCGGTTCTCGACTCGTATCGTCTGTGACCATTGTAATTTTGGTGAAACCCGACTCCTGTGATGAGGATACGACATCGTCGATCGAATCCATATCGTTCACATCCATAGGCACCGCCGGCTCCGCGGTGGAAGTGCTAGCGCCGACGTTGAAGCCGCCGCAGCAGTTTTGCAACGCTATCTCCAGCGCCGTGCTCACTCGGCGCCGCTCAATGGCCCCTCATTTTGTCAGGCATTTTGTCTTCTTTCTTCCAACACCCGAATCTTGTATCGTTTTACATATTTTCTTTGCAAACGTTGCGACATTTCGAAGTTAGTTTGAAACTGTTGTCACTTTTTCCACTTTTGCACTGTGTTACGTTTATGAGTTCACTGTTTTTGCACTTTAGTATTGTAGAACTCGTTATTACGAATCGTTTGAGTGGTTAAACACGCGTGAGGCCTCTCCGAAAGCAGAGTAATGACTGCCGCAATGGTGCGGAATAGCGTCATTTTTGCCTGCCGGCGCCGTCTCAAGATCAAAATCGCAATAAGTCGCAGTAAGTATGAGGCGTACATCTATGGTCTATCACGTGATACTGTTGCCATGTGCCTCCGACTATTGTACGCGTAGCAGTAAGCGTTTGAAATCTATCCTACTTTTGTTACGCTTGATTTCCCGGAACCGACCCCCCCATACTGCCTGCGAACAAAGACATATTCTACGTCAAAAAAAATCATGGGTTTTATTACACATAGATATTGTGCATGTATTGTCGAAGTCATTGTATTTGGAATGCTTCCTTTCAAACTGCCTTCATTACAAACTTTAAAATTATCGGCATTACCATTTAACATGCGTCACAAAAGAAGAAATTGGCTGGAATCATATAGTGAAAAAGTTGACCAGGTTCCCGCACTTATTATTCTGGGACCAAAACCTCTCCCCAAACAAACCGTTGAATATCTTGCGGTGTGAGCTGTTGAATTGTCTTTTTAAAAAGGACATAGATTCTCTCGTAATGTGATAGGTATTCAGAAAAATGTGTCAGAATACGTATAATATATGGCAGTGAATTCATGACCCAGCAAGAAAGTGCCAAGTAATGCTTGTTGCATTCATGTGTCATCACACACCAGCCTTAACACAGTGTAGTGACACTTTGCAGGCTGACACACTTAACCCCTAATTCTGGGACTTGGCGTATCCACTGAGACGATTCCAACGTTGACCGGGGAAAAGAACGTCTGCAGGTTCTGTGTTTCATTCGGCCAGTACGTAAAGATTCCAGTTCACAAAATGCAGTCTTGGTTTACGATCGTACCGCAGAGCTTGTGAAGCACACTCATGTTATTCGGATGCGAATGCAGCCCTTTAGTTTTGTCTCTCACTAGTGATGCACACATTGCAGTTTGCTGTGTGAGTTAAAGCAATGATTCCTTACAGAACCAGTCCCTGTTTTCTTCCGTTAGCAGGCGTCTTCAGGTGTTCATGCCTACAATTGAACCTGGTGTTTGGAACATTTTCGCATATCGGCAAATTGCTGTCATGTTTAAAAGAGTAGCACGGGGAGAGTACCTCGTGGATTTATCAAGACAGTTTCTGTAGGGATGTTATATTTAGTGTACGTGTCGTGCTGAAGCATGTTATGACCCAAAGGAATTTCCATTGCCAGTAATGAGTGATTATTTGTTTCATAACTTCTACAGAACTTAGAAGCACGCTTAGAATTAGCGCAAGTTGGGGGGGTTTATGGCGTAGGCTGTTTTGTATGGTAATCGAGGCAACAGGAAGCGTCAAGTGCCAGTTTGTAATAATAGGCATTTTGGTATCCTTACATTCATCATGGTCTTGTTGCACACCGGAACAAATTTCCCAGCTGTCAGTGTGAACCCTTTGTTGGCTGCGGCGTCGATGAAGACCAGGCAGCGCTGAAAAGAGACTGGGGTTCCTACCCAGTCGCAATCCCATGCTGCGTGTCTCACAATTTCGGCCTGGAATAGAGTCAAACTGTGTTATAACAACATGAAAGGGACTGAATAATTTGTGTCGTTATAAACGAGTATTGTTATAACCGAACAGCATAATGTTATGATTAAGGCGGAGAAATTAATTGCACCACGGAATATATGTCGCTATAGATGAGGTGTCGTATAAACCGATGTCGTTATAACCGGTTTCAGCTGTAATTAGAAATACCTTGAGTGGATCATTAGAAATAAGAATTGATTGAACGACTGTGACATATTATAAAATGTGTATTAAATTCTGAGATAATCTGACAAATATCTGTTTAAAAATTTTTCGAAATGAATTTGTGTAAATGTGTTTGATTACTAGAAGTGAATACTATGTAATATTCAGGCGTACCTCATAGAAAGAAACACTATTGCACGACCGAATATATTTATAGCAATTCGTGAGCATGTAGTAAAATTATTGGGAAATAATTAATCTCATTTTATGTCACTGAATGTTAGGCGAATTTATGTTACATACCTCATTGATATGTGAATATTTTCATAGGACTTTATACTGCTCATCTCCGTCCACTAAAATCAATTTCAGAAATGACAGCCAACTAAATGCACAGTTTTATACTATTTGTTACGTTTTTATTCACTGTTTTCCTCCAACATGTTTCGGCGAGCTGCCATCTTCAGGGAGGATACATCACTTTATTATATAAAACACTTAAGACATTACAATGTGCTGTCAGTGCTATTATTAAAATCTTCTTAAAATGTTAAAATCCTCGAAAATTCGTAGGTTATTTATCTATTCTGCGTGCTTTTATTGGTGTTCTGTCCTTGTTTTGGAATTATGTGCCTTTTTTGAACGGAATTAGCTGTGTTTGCTGTGCGTGTGTCTCGGTGTTAGATAGTAGAGACACGTAATACAAAGTACAAATAGTACAAAAATTGTGCATTTAGTTGGTTGTCATTTCTGAAATCTGAAATTTTCATAGGACATCTGGTACTGAACGTTCGTTTTGTCTGAATATAAAATTTGAAAGAATTATCTAACAAATCTCCTGTGGATATTTCTTATATTACTTGCTAGATATCCAAATGTATGTTGCTGTTATAAAAATATCGAAAGGGCTAAATTCAGATCAACCTTTAGAGCATAATTTTTCTTACTTGCTCTGACAGCTCATTTCCAAGCCAGCAGTATAAACACACGGATCCCGTTGCAAAAATGTACACCACTGCAGCCTGCGTTATATCGGCGTGATCTCCCCAGCTCTGTAGAATGAAAATAAATGTGCTTGGAATTACTCTGACATGGGTAGAACTTGTGATGAAAGTAAGTGAGACTCTTCCTCCCTCTTTTATGCCATGCAGCCACATAAAATTGAAGTGTTTAGAATTTATGGTTTCATGGAAAGTTATACTTGAATGTGGAAGAAAGATTTTATTAATACTGAAGATCAATTATGTGGATTACAGTAGGGGGCGTAGTTGAATACCTGCAGTCTGCAGGAAATTTGTTTGATCCGCATAAGTCAATCACTGAGTCTTGTTTGGAATATGTGACATCAGAGGACACCATCATTGTCTAATATGTCCTTCATACATATTAAATACTTTGAAATTGTTTTTAACCACAACAATATTATAGTTCTCTTTTCCTGTATAAGATTTATCGCGAATTCTGTTAGCTTACGTTTATTATTACGGTGAACCGTCGTGCGCTGTTCTCTCATTTCGTGGCAGTATTTCTGTACTTCGCAAGATAAGCTGACTTATGTGAGAGAGAATAGGGACCTTAAGAAATATCGGTAGAATATTTAAACAGTATTCATCAAATGCAAGGGGTGAGATGTACTTCATTAATGGTAGCAACGAACTTGCTTAATAAATAGGCTAATAATTTTTCACTGTTATTTAGCAAATATGTGAATAGTTTTATTTTCCACATCGTCGAATGCATCAAAGTGAGTCGAAGAAGAGGCATGGATTACTTATTTAGGGTTCGCTATTTAATTTAGATTACTGGAATAATGTCAATATTACATTTAATTGTGTTACGTTAAAAATTTTAGACTGTAAAAACAAGGTTACACGTGTATTAACCAGTTAAGTAGAAGCAGAAAGGAGTACATCCTTTGTACAGAGGAGAAGGAGTGAATAATAAATGCGGAAGGTACTTTGTGACTGGCAAAGTTACAGATGTAACATTAGATTTTCTTCGACCATGACGCTGACACATAATATTACAAATTCCATGTTTACCCCAAAGGAAACGAGGTTACTACGACAGTAGCAGTGATGCTGTTTATGAAAGTTTTGGAATTTTCTTTGAGAAGCATTCTATCATATGAGAGGTGGTTTGTATGTAGTGTGCCCAAACTTTATATTTGTTTCTGGCAATTACCGGCGTGTAAGGATAGCTAAAGTCAGTACATTACCGTGACGGCGGAGAAGGCGTCAAAGCACATTACTGAGAACAACACGAACAGTATACCGCACAGGGGAAGATTCATTGTGTCTTCTAATGCTTGCATGTATCTGAAAAAAGTAAAAGTTGTTAAAATCCCACAAACAATCGGAAGAGTGACATGAATTGTGATTTAGTTATTTCAATTATAGCAGCACCGTTTTATCTGCTGGTGGTGGCGTATGCAGTTGTTCAGTTGTTCCTGCATGTGACGGAACTGTTCATCAGAAGGGTGGGCTGGCCCGTGAACATCTGATTGTTGTGCCTGATTGTTGCAGTTTTGTTCTGATGTGACGTGTTTCTGCCTGATATCCAACAGGGCCAGTCTTAGCTTCTCCAGCTGACTGCTGGCTACACATACTAGTGTAGCGTACAGGCCTTGGAAGCCAACAAAGTAGCATACACTGAAAATTTCAGCTGCGCCCTGCCAAACAAGGAAAATTTAAGTTAATGGAAGATATTCCTTTGTAACTATACATTAATTATTTGGTTAGTGAGTCTCAAACATATACTGTATTTGAAACTCACTATCCAGTGGACGGTTTGTGCAGTTCAGTAATTAGTATGGCGTTTGAAATACTGAAGATTCATTTATTCTGCATTTGGATCTGGTTGCTAGAGGTAAGGTCTGTATGAAATGTTACTGCTTTTTGGTCACTTAAGTGTGTGCTGGGCCTAAGAAGTTACTAAGTAATATGCTAACAAGTATTTCTTATGTTTATTCGTAGCTTGTGTAAGTGGTTATTAATCACTGTAATTTATCCTGCAAAGTTATGACGTAACACCATTGATATTTGGAAATGATATCTGCAGCAACGTAATGAAAGTTTATTATTTTAATAATTATTTCGGCCTGCTGCTGTTGTGTGTGTGGTACTCTACAAATTGCGAAGCGTATTTCGTGAATGTTTAGAATTTGTTTTACTGGTTTCTTAAAAGTTCTTCTGATTTATACAATTTAATAAAATTGTTTATTTGACACTACCTGTGTTAAATTTGCAGTTTCATATATGGGGCTCAATGACACGTCGAATGGGTACCAAGTCGTCAAAAGCATACCATGGTTCATCACTATGGGGACCGTAGTCTCAGTAGCGTCGAATACAATCATTAACGCGGTTATGATTTTTGTAAGAACCTGAATGATCGGGATGTATCCCGCGTTTGTTAAATATCCGGTGTCAGGATCTCTGGTCGGCAGTTCTTCCCATGTGAAGGAGTCAGTCAGACTGAGCAGATGTTCGATGTCACGTTTATTATAGCTGTAATGGGAATAAACATTAATTTGTGAATGTATCGGTAATGTGCAGTTAAATGTCACAGACATACTGAGTGATATTTATAAATCGATCCTCTAAAATGACACTCGGACCCTTCTAAGGCTCAAAGGGGGACAACGGGATCTTCTCTTGTGTTTGTGACTGCCAATGAGATTACAAGAAATTAATATTTAGCTTTTCTGTTGTTTATGTAAGCAATTTTTGGAGCGTAATTGTGTATTTCGATTCACGCATACTCTTCGAGTTTCTTACGTTATGTGTTTGTATTATATTTATTTTATGAAAAATTTAATACAACGTTTAATATTACATACTTTTTGTAAGTAATGAGTATCCAAGTTATTTTATAAATTTTCCAGGAAGAACCATAATATTTGTAAGATTAGATAGGAAAGTAGGCCCAACAGAATACTAATATTTAGCTCATGAAACAGCAGTTTGTTTTAAACCACTGGTACACAGTTTTACAAGAGACAGAACAAACTTGACAGATCCTGGATAGACCAACACTTAAACATGTCATGTTTGTATGAAAATGTAAGGAGAAGCAATTTTCTGTAGCAACAACATTTTGACAGAAGGTGTATTTCAATAAAGTGTTCTCTAATGCGGGAGTTTCAGTTTGGCACATTGCAAGAGTTACGACAGGTTGCTTTTCGATGAGGGATAGGCAGTATAAATCAGGATAGTGCAAACGAAAACACATTACCAGTATCTAGGATGTTACAACTAAAAATTGAACAAAACTCTATTGGTACGCGTTGTATTAAAATAATTTCGTGACTTTGTAAATTAACTGGTGTGTTAAGTAACGGTTATGCATACCAGTGCAATCGAATTACCGCAGACCATTTACGTTGTCGTAAAGGAAACTCGTTTGTAACCGAGGAGGCTCTTGTTTATGAAACCACATATGAACATTTCAGGCGTAATGTAAGTGAGCTACAGAGAAGAGTAGTAGTTATGTCAGACCGTAAAAAGTGTCGATTGAAACAATTATGTAACGGCATGTCAGAGAATTTAAACATTTTCGAATGCTTTTACTAGAAAAGCACTCCACTTAGTTTACCTGATTTCAAAGCGGATTACCTGACACTGAGATGCATCCATGCAACAAGTATAAATGCAATAAATACACGCAGTTTCTTCATGGCGTACTCCAGTTGATGTCTATGAACAAACGTATCCATGAAGAGAGACACAGCAGTGACATAAAAACACGCGATTATGGTGACATTATACACTCTGTTAATTCTTGACACAGACTTTAACTTAATTGGAATTCCGCCCAGTCGAAATATAAAGAGAAGTATTTTAAAACGACTTTCGTGTAGATTACCACAGTGTGACACGTTAGCCGTTCTATCGTTGATATGCTCCATGCAGGATCGTGTTGCCTGTGATGGTGTGTGTCTGTATCACAGCTGTTGGTCGGTAGCGCAGTGCAGTCCAGGTCTTACTGTACGACAATATCGGTCGGGTAGGACACGACTGACTGCGTGCCTCGTATCTGGGGAGTTTTAAAGTAGGGCAAGCGCGTACACTTTCTATGAATTCTGTAAAAGTTTACAAAGCACGAAACCAATCGGCTTTATTAGTTTATGCGTGTCCAAAGCGGGCAGGGACGCTGCTTGTTGATCAATTTTCTGTATAAATTAGAAGTTACATAAAACTTACGCAACTCAGCGTGACTGGCAGAATAAATGTATATTAATATTTTAACTTCAGAAAGTTTTATTTCGAAAGTTGAAAGTTTATTTGTACTTACTTAAGGAGAACAGTATGAAACAGAGTGGGGAGTGAAGATGTAAATTCATGCCTTTTGTAACTAGACATTAGGTGGCGCTGATGTCAGGATATCAGTCCAGCCGCGTAACACATGGATAAGAGGCCCATGGTACATAGAGTGAAATGGGAAACTTTGCCCCACTGTCTAATGATGCCCCGTAATCCTTCTCTTCAAAACTTTTAACCTTATGAAAGTACCTACGTTACGTAGCTAGCATGGCTTGCAGTGACGAACGTGGGATTATGCAAGACGTAACCTCTGTTTCGTTCTCGAATTTTTTAAAGTTCCGTAAAATTTGTTGCTTAGTTTATAACTGTGTCTTGAAAGCAGCCACTGCTTAACAATTTTCAGAGTTTTTATGCATTAAAGTAATTTTAACACCACTCTAAGTGAAAAAGACGAAATTGCATTCTTTGCCGGGCTATACCTTTAAATATTCTCCAATATTTTCGCATTACCAGGCTCCTAGTTTTAGTATAGTTGCCCCTCTCTTATCAAAGCACTACGTAATTTACTGCCTTCTTGACATTGGCCCCTTTGCATTGTTGTCTGCTGAGTTGCCCCTCACTAAGAGGCGGGGGCACGTCCTTGTACTCCTAGAGTTTCTTTTGACGAGTCTGTGGTTGCGAAGGGGGCTGTGTCCCTTGGCTGCGGACAGTAACATCCCACTTGTTACTTGTGGCGGGGGGGGGGGTTGGGGGCAGATTGCCTGGCTACAACCGTGGCTTATCCACCATCCGCATAACAGATTTGCCGGTCACTCGTGGTGACGAATTCTTGCGTGGATGTAAGAAATAATACCGGTGGACCTTGGGCGGGAATTTTTCCCACTTGCTGGGGCAGGGACGGGCGCGGACTCTTCTGTGGACCGTGGCCCGCTCGCTGAACGTCCTGTGGCAAGTTCTGTCGCACCATCAAGCTGGGTGAGTCAAAACCTTTGCTGACATACGTTGATGCCCGCTGGGCGAACCCGTGAGTTGTTAGCTCGAATTAGTTATCTTGATTTGTGCCTCCTCCTTATACTTCCTCTTCCTGTCTCTCTTCTCCATGTCCTTCTTCTTCTTCTTCTCCTTCTCCTCCTCCTGCTCCTCCTCCTCTTCGTTCTTCTTAGATCCGCACAGATTTTTCCTGGACTGGTGTAGAAGTGCATCCAGTTTGCACCCCAGGTTAGGTCGTCAGGAAAGAATATTTGGATTAATTTTCATCTTCTACATAGTTTGGTTTATAAGTTAGAGCGCTTGTTAGCTGGAATTTTGGCAAAGAAATTTGGCTTGGGAAGCAGTGAAATGTGATCAGTGATCCATTTTACAATTAGTTGTCCATTCGCTATGATGGCTTCCTTTCACAATCTCAACCAGTGTTCAGTGGATGGATCCTGTCATTGTTGCTGGATTTCAGTTAAGAAAGATGCTTCCCGGTTGCAATGGATGTGGGTCGATTGTATAGGTGTGTTTTAAGGCATGTGACCAATCAGAGACACGAGAGGAGCAGAAGGGCCGAATGAACAACATGGTAGACTGTCGGACGTGTTAGTTCGTGGTGCCACCCCTGTTACTTCGTGTTCTTAAATGGTGTCTAATAGAAGGACTTGGCGATATACATCCACCTTTTCAAGGCAAATTAAGAGTGCAGATCACACAGTAGTTGGTTGGGTGTCAATTAATGTTCCTCATGCCAAAAACGCTCTTTTAGCATTTGGTATTAACATTGGTAATTAATTATTTGTTGACGATAGACATGTGGAATTTATATGTGTGTGTATATATATATATACACATATATATGTACACACACACACATTCATGTTAACATTGGTTGCATGTTCACAATTAGCAAAACGACGACGCACAAAAGCAGATTTCGCTGGTCGGCATCAAATTCCTCCCTGAAATAATTTTGATAGATTTTCATTAAGAATAGGTTCAAAAACTCGAACGTGTGAATCAGATGTTTACTTCACCTTCCGTTTGGGTGATACCAATTAATACCTTAGTTGAATGGCCGAAAAACGAAATTTGTGGCTGACCGAAAAGTTTATTAGGTTGTTCGTTTGTATTTACGTACTTAACGCACTTAAATCCCTAAAATAATACTGCCTCAATCTATCTGTCAAACTGGAAAGGCTTGTTTTAAGCTGTTCAGCGTCCCTTTAATTTGCTATGTGGAAATTTGTTGCTGTGACATAATGTCGATAAGCTCAAATATCGGTGTGATCAAATTAGGCTGTGATAAATATTCGCCGTGATAAAATGTCGGTGTCATAAAATGTCCGTGATAAATTGTCATGTAATGATATGTGATGGTCTCTTCTCTGAAAACAGTCTGATTCCACCCTCTATCCTGAGGGTTGCACCAGTGCAAATTTAACCCTTTCCTTGGGTGATTTAAAAATATTTTTCTTGTGTCAACATGTCATGTTCTACTACATTTGCGGCGAAGTAGTATTAGAATCGCAAAGGAAGCCACTGTCACAACTCGTGAGAAAAGCTTATGAACTGTATTTTGGCTGTAGAGAAAAGCTTATGAACTGTATTTTCGCTGTAAGGTCGGAGATCGAGATAAAATTTGGGCGCCGAAGGTTTGCTGCGACTCATTTCAAGGACTTTGGAAGGCTGGTTGAAAGTTACCCACAAATAAATGCCTTTTGCTGTTCCGATGGTGTGGCGTGAGCCTAAAAACTGCTTAGAATACTGCTATTTTTGCATGACCAAGATCACTGGTTTCTCCGATTTTCCATGCATAAAATAAAGTATCCTAATATACCCTTTGTGTTAAGACTTGTTGGTTATGATGATTCAATGCCACTGCCCCAGCTACCTAAGTCTTAAACTCTTGACTCAGATCAGAATCAGAAGAGACTAAAAAGTGGCCACTCCGTTCAGAAACAACACCAGGTCAGAAAGATGTGGCACATCCGGCTTTAGTGAATAAGTAAAAATATATTTACCTCCACTACATATCAATCTCGCTTTTATAAAAAATTTGTGAAATCGACAGATAAAAAAGGCGAAAATTTTGCCTATTTAAGGAAAAAATTTCCAAAATAAGTGAGACCAAGATGAAAGAAGGAGTTTTCGATGGTCCTCGAATTAAACAATTACTTGAAGACCACGACATTAGTACAAAATTAAATACTACAGATAGAAGAGCCTGCGAGGCATTTGAAAACTCCTGAAGCAATGAAAAAGCGGAAAATTACAGTGACATTTTGCAGGAACCAGTTTCATCAAACAGTGCTATGGGGTGTCTTGTCATTGAAACTTCATATTCTGCATTCCGATTTGGATCTTTTTTCCTGTAAACATGGGAGCCGTCACCGATGAAAATGGGGAACTGCCATGTGGACATTTCCGAAATGGAAAAGAGGTACAATGGAAAATGGAGTTCAAACAGGCTGGCTGACTGCTCCTGGAGTCTTAAAGGGATACACCAACTGGCGAATATAAGAGGCAAATAACACGAAGTGAGTGTTTTATGACGAATTTGTGTGTAGTTAGGATACCATACAGAGGCAGTGTTCATTATTTGACACTGTATATCGTGATCAAAACCAACATATTACTTTTTTATTAAAAACGTACTTTTCTAATTTTATCCCTCCTCCCTTAAAATTGGTGGGTGATGAAGTAATTTGGCTGTCATATTCGGATTCGGCAATGTCCGAACTATAAGAGTCACAGGGAGCGAAAAAGTGTTTTTTTGCCGACCAGTGTTTTTCATACATATTTGAATGCTTTATTGATTAATACTTGTTAGTTAGCATAAAGTGCTGAATAAAAGACTACACCTACAGGTGATACCACTTTTAGTTTATGGTGTATTTGATTTATGTGACCGTTTGTTTCCCTGCGAGGTAAAACGTGGAAAGGAGGACGATCAATTTCCCGAAGGAAACGTTTCGAACGCTAAATATATATAAAGGCCGTGTCCCAATATTTCCATTTACACCTTATGGTGTCACGATAAAAATTCGGTGTAGTAGATGACTCAGTTGAGATTTCAGCCCAGGTGTTTTCTTACAATTTATTAATGATTACATCTAACACAAATTTTGGGATTTACTCGTAAGATGTGTTACTGATTGCGATCACTGCCTGAATAGCAGAAGTCAAATCTGAACTAGAAGCAGCCAATATTCTGTTCCTGACACTGCATCAGATTGGCCGTAATCCCATGTCAAATATCGTGATGTCATTTATCGTATTTTGGCTCTGAATGTTTAGTGCATAAGTAACTTTGCTGAGGCCACGGGAAGAAGTCACATGGATCGACCCCTTCCGCAATGTCTTGTGTAGCTGTTGATCTTCCTCCAGCACATCTCTGCGTCTTTCACTGCAATTGTGTAGCCGCACTGTTTACACGAATGCTTCTCGTGATAACCACGTACAAACTAAGATATTTAAAGGAATTTTGGGATGATATGTAGAGGTCAGAGTGGGCATTACAAGGGAATGGAGCAGTATGTTGAGACGGAAAAGCTTTGGGCTGTGTCATACTCAAAATCAATTGGATAGCTTTTGGAAGGCTGGGTACAAAGGTTCAGTTCTCTTTATCTATTTAATAGGTAACATTAATAAATTAATATTATTTTCTTGTGTCTAATGATTGCCGTCTGGTGGGTGTTAGCCTAGAGCAACCTTTCGGAGAGTGCTGGTCTCCGACTTGTCCTATGAAGCTGCTCGGTTTCGTATCCCAGAACACCGAATTGTAAGTATGACTTTGTTAAATAAAAGAACATATATTTTTGCTTCGTTGTTCTAACCGTCGAAGATGGAGGCAGGACCGTCATTCGAGACGTCGTTATCCACCTACCAGGCCGCAAGATGTCATGAAATACAGGACTGAAACGTCAGGTTTCAGATTATTGGCATCCATTATGTCTTTAATAGAGAAGAATATGAAATTTTCTTGTATTATTACTTGTGTAAATGAAGTTTAATAGTGGATTTAAAATGTTATTTGAAGCAATATTTTTTTTTAGATTTGAAACTATTAAATCAGATTTGCTTATCCTATACAAAAGCACTGATCACCAACAAATGCACAAAGAGAGTTTTATCATCAATCGTAACACACTCCTACATGTTTCGACCCTG
>BLKM01007532.1:0-50772 GCA_013340265.1 Coptotermes formosanus | reverse complement strand
CCGCTTTGCTCTCGGCAGTAGACGGAGCTGCACAAAACAACCGCTTTACACATTCAGTAGGCGGCTGCGTGAGCCCCCGAGCCAGTCTGGACACTGTCGCGAAGACAAACATTTCCGTCCCTTCCACGAATCGAACCTCGAGTCTCTAGTCGTCTAACCTGCAGGCTTGTTTGCAATAAACTTATATGAATTACT
Source organism: Coptotermes formosanus (assembly GCA_013340265.1). Lineage (NCBI taxonomy): Eukaryota > Metazoa > Arthropoda > Insecta > Blattodea > Rhinotermitidae > Coptotermes > Coptotermes formosanus. Next base: position 50,577 of record BLKM01007532.1, on the reverse strand, counting down.
ATTTGAAATCCGAATAAACAGCGTGATTTAGAGGAAGGGCCGTCTTTACGGACGGTATACGAGTGTAGGGTTCAGGCAGTTGGTCACCGGCCCCTGACGGCGAAGGTCCAACTTCGATAGAATAAAAATGGGTCAAAATACGTTAATTCGTAAATTAAACCAGCATTATGCTAATATTAGATATACTGGAATGTAAATTATTTAACTTTGTACAGATATATTCATTACAAAAGAAGCAAATACAGCTCTGTCGTGCAGCATCTTGTCATGCAGTAAGTGCACCAATCCATTAACTTCAATCCAGTTCTCTCAATCATATCCTAACTACATGAACTTATTGGCCATCTGCTTGCCTTTACGCTAGGTGCAACATGAATTTTATCCTGATATCCGTCTTTTTTCTTGCGTGGCTCGACAGCCCCTAGTGCACCAAGGCCTCCTCATTGTTGGGGGTTCGAGCCCACACTCAGACACACCACACTCGGTACGACTCCTCTGGACGAGGGATCGGCCCGTCGCACAGCCCTCTACCTGATAACACAACGCTCACAAGAGACAAACACCTATGCCCCCGTCGGGATTCGAACCCGCAATCCCAGCAAGCAAGGGGCTACAGACTTGCGCCTTAGACCACGCAGTCACACAGGAATCGGCCCCTTCTGACACGATGAGTGTAATAATTTGCTGGCTATCTAGTTACTGCACTTAATTAACTAACTGCAAGGGGCACAGACTGTAAATACATCAGAGTCTCTCCGGCAGTAGCTAAAAGTGCATCTTTTGCTTCTATCTCATTTTAAAGCGCCACTCCTATCATGTAAGATCACTCACAGGAACTAAAATAAGAGCACCATAAATTAATGTCTACAAACCATGAAGGAAGGAAGATGCTCACAAAATGTCAGAAATGGCACATAAGGAAAAAACCTCAAGCGTGGAATACAGCACGCGACAGAAGAAAAGCTGAAGAAGCTCACACTTCAGCCTCAAAGAAAGAAGTCAGAAATTAAAGCAGGTATCAATTTTTTACATGTGACAGCACTGTCTTTAAAGGAAGTCCCAGGGTGGTGCCCCACACACAGAGCAGAGAAGCTGTCTGGCTAAGCTGCTGCCCATCACAAACCCATACAATTCAGCGATGATTTATGCATCTCAGCAGATATGACAAGCTCACAGGAATGCAAGGCAAGACTCACTTCCCAACACAAATCGTGATTCCATGTTCATGATAACTGAGTAATTGGTGTGCTTTATTTTTTTAAGTCATCACTTACATTGTAATAAATAAAAAGAACACAAGCACAGTCATGCTGGTTTCATAACTTGTGGTTCTTTATCCAAAGCCTGATAATGTTGCATAGTGTACATATATAGGATAAATATGGATAAATATCATAATATCTTACTTAATTCAAGTAAAATGTCCAATACCATAAAATTTGATTAAATGTGCTTTAACCTTTAATGGGCAAACAGGACAACACTGTCCCATTAAAAGCATATCCTTTTTGTTCAAAAGGGAGAACACTGTCCTGCAGTGAGCATTTAAACTGAATAGTGCTCCAGCCACAGGAGAAACATGGCATTAAAAGGACATAAGCTAAAGGTTAAACATGTGCAATATTCTTCCTGTAAATAGGATTCCACAGTTAAAACACAAACTGCTAACACTGTAAGCTGACTGTAACAGATACACCCTTAACATCATTATATATATATACATACAGATATATATATATATATACACATACACATATACATATACATATATGTATATATATACACACGAATCTAAAAAATCTGTTACATTCCATGCTTCAATTCTTGGTGTAAAGTAGGCACTTCAAAGTGGTGGCTAACTCAGTGAATTTTTCAGACTCGTGGGATCTAAATGTAATGCAACTCAATCTGAACACAGAATGGAAAATGTGGCAGCATCCAGGTACATGTTCTGTTCCTCAAGGAGCTGTTACTCACATGTAACTTTTTGCCCAGCTGACCTATGTGAAATATATTTGATGTTGCCAAAAACCCTTAACCTTTTCAGTGCACAAAAGTTACACACATCTTCAAATGTATGGCATGTCTCTTTCAAATCCTCATTTAAAGTTCCTTAAAATGATTAGGAAGCAACATTTTAAAGGAAACTAACACATGTTTGTTCTTTACACTACAAGAAGGAATGGAACATGCAAATTATGTATCACTACGATACTATAAAGGCAAACTTTAAATAATCCAATGGGACATTTTTACTTGTATTTGCCTACACAAAAACTTCAAATTACACAAAAAATTTTTGCACCAATAAAGTAATGTCTATTCAAGAACTGAAATGTCTGCACACACAGAAGCAATGCACATGACATCAGTTCCTGCAGAGTACCTTTTCACTTAAATATTTCCAACTTAAATAAAGTATGGCTTGCACTGCAACTTTCACAAAACTCACCCTGCTGGACAAAATAACATGGAGACCTTCTACAACAAACTTCACCCAAACTTGTCAAAAACTACGGAACGTACAGGTAGAAATTAATTTATGTCCCCAAGTAAAGTATGTCTGTCACTGCCTCACTTTTCACAAAACTCATTCTCGCTCAACATTTTTTTGAAGAACGCCTGCACTAAGTTTCTTACAAATATGGCATGCAGTTTAGTCACTGATATTAGGTCACAGATGAACAACTGCATGGACAGTCTCCACATCAAGGTTTTTTTTTTTTCATAAAGACTTTAAAACTGAAAATTTCTGTAAATGCAGCCAGTAGTTTTTTTAGCGTTCCCTTCCACAACAACCAAATTTCCTGCCTTCAATTCTCATACCCCCTAGGGGATATCACCAATCTCACGATAACCTCTCAACTGTTACCTGTTCTCCAACAGTCATCCACTACCTTCACTGAAACCTTGCCTATTCTTGATAAGCCAGTATGGTATGTAGGCACTCATGCATATGAGGCACATGTGAGTAAAATTATACTGCTTGGCTCCTTGTCTGTGTATTACAACTTACATCAAACATGTGATGTGAAAGAATGACAGTACCTCATAGCCATCTTTTCAAATCAAGCCTACTGTTGTTTACTAAGAGCCAACTAAATGCACTTATTAGGGAATACACACACAGTTATATTATATTATATAATCTCCAACATGTTTTGGCTCAGATTGAACCCTCATCAGGGAGACAAAATACAAGGGCAATATACGTAAGTGCATAATCACACTAGACACCACTACACATGCATCTCTATATACCAGATACAATGGAATCAAATACAGATCTTCGTTCTTCAGGGATGTTACGCTGCACAGATTGATAGTTAGTTACTGACATATCGGCACAACCTATTGGTCCCATTTCAAGGGTCAAGGGTAACTAACTACCAATCTGGTTGGACTACACCATTCCAGTTTATTGTCATTCCAAACACTTCAGTGTCATAATACACCAGGAGTACAGGACAAACACAGATCCAGTGTTCCCTGAGGATGCTCTGATCTGGTTCACTGATGGTTCCGGGGCTGACTCAGGGACAGGGTCTGGTATTTATGACATAAGACCAAATAAAAGCTTTAGCTTCCCTTTGGGTAAATTTGCAACAGTTTTTCAAACCGAAATATATGCCATTCTTCAATGTGCATGTGAAAATATAAGAAACGCTTATACACATAAGCAGATCCTTACTTTTTTCTGAAAGCCAGACTGCACTTATGGCACTTAGTAGCCCGAGAGTGACTTCAGGACTGGTTGCAGAATGCCTGGATGCTCTCTCTGCACTAGCAGGCTGAATGAGCTAACCCTCATGTGGGTGCCGGGGCACTGTGGCATTCCTGGCAATGAAGCTGATAAACTTGCCATACAAGCATCAGCTATGTTGTTACTTGGTCTAGAGCCGGCTGTTGGAATACCTAGGTTTTCAGCAGGAGAAGCAATTCAGAACTGGACTGAGTATCAACATTATATTGCCTGGAAAGATTTACCAGGTCATAGACATAGCAACCTTTTTATTAGTAGACCATGTAAGAGAAGAGCTGAAGACTTGCTTAAATTAAGCACGCATAAACTAAAAATGGCAGTTGCAGTCCTCACGGGACATGCTCCTGTGAGGAGGCACCTGTATATTATGGGCCTGTTTGTTGGGGATCCAAACTGCAGATTTTGCAGGATGGAGACTGAAACAGTCCAGTATATTATTTGCTGCTGCAAGGTGTTGGCTCATCAGCACTGTAATTTCTTTGAGAAGCTGTTTGCTGAACCAAAAGATATAAGCACAGCTGCAGTAAGGGACCTTTGCCTCTTTATAAGAGGCACAGGGTTATTGAACCTGTGCTGAATGGAGTGTTTAGGGCTGCACAATAGGCCTAAGGCTGAGGTGCATCCGCAGCATATGCTGATGGGCCAAGGAGGAGGAGGAGGAGGAGGAGGAGGAGGAGGAGGAGGAGGAGGAGGAGAACTACCAATCTGCACTGTGTAACATCCCAGAAGAGTGAAAAGTTCGTGTACACAACAGTGGAAGCCTGAAATCAGGAACAGCATCAAATAGAGTTTTTGTTCAACATTAATCGCAATATATCTCTACACACAAAATATTAGTGACTAAAAGTGGAAATTAAGAAGCATAAGCATTTTTTTAAATTAAGCTTCTTTAAAATAATCAGCTGTCACAAAACACTAATTTATATATAGCTAGAAGACAGTATTTGATTTTGCATCTAAATATCGATTGGACTTCATCATTCACATTGTATGATGTTTGTGTCCTATGGAAATTACAGAGTATAAGAACAATGGTGATAAAAGTAAAGTTAAAATTAATAGTTACAGTAGCATAAATGTACATGTAATATAAAATCACAAGGTATATTTTGCCTAATAGGTGTACGTAGTTGGATCTTAACAAACAGTGAAGTAATGTAAGGGCAGTGCAAATATTTTGATCAAACATTATGTTAGAAATTGTTTAACTGGATGATTACAACTTAAGATGAGACAATGAGAAACTTCACTAATTTCAAGCAGTTGAATCAGATCCTTTGAGATGCTGGGAGCTATTCAGCATCCGACACAGTGTAACATCCAAGAAGATATATCTTCAACATCACTGTCAGAACATCAAATCCCATATTAAACATGTCAGCATCTGAGAAATTTTTAAACTTGGAGACTCATAGCAACCCCTGAATTAGCCACATCTACAGGTTATCTTGCATGTCAACAAAGTCAATTTAACCTTTCATAACTTTCACAACATAATACAATCCAACATATAACTGAACACCAATGCATGAGGGCATATTTTATCCCTTGAAAAAAAAAGCCGAACAGTACTGCAGTGTTTGTCCTACATTTTAAGATTCTGCAAAAACTTCATAATATTTAAAACTTCAGATTAACCAAATATTTACAAACTGTATCCAAGACAGACATAATGTTTGAAAGGAAAGTAACAAATATTTCTACTATTACCTACATCTTGGTGTATGCTTTGAGTTAACATATGCCACTTCAACACCGTTTACAGATTTGTACTTCCTCACATTATCCAAACTTTTTGGAGTCCACACATTACATCCCCAGTAACTTGGTTTAATTAATCGCCATGCCAGGAATAATACGTAGGGAAGTGGAGGCAGAGCTCCAGCCTTTCTTAACCCTATCTGCACCTGCACATTATCCACCTGCCACACCACACTACTGAAACATTCTGGCAGCAACTTTGTATAGACAACTGTCTATACAAGAAGAGTGATGCTAATCCAAAATACTTATATTTTCACTCAAAATTTCAGAAAATACCACCTTCAGCATCTTGGTCATTCCCCCTTTTACCATAATTGAAAATAAATATTCTGACATTTCGGAATTACCTCCTCCTTCACAGTGCATAAGAGAGCAAGTGCATAATAATTTCAACCATAGAGAAATTTCTTATTACACTTATCATTTAACAGTATCATTAAATTAAATCTTTCATTATCAACGGCAGTAGTGCACATAGCCTCTAACTTGTACAAAATAGCATGACATAAAAATTTAGTGGTATAGAACAATACAAATCAATAATCACATCTTTGCATTAGCAAATGCTGTCTCATATAACAAAAAATTCTTCTTGGGAGGGCTAATAGTATTTTGCATGAGAGCCAAACAGATAAACAGCAGTGGTAAGAAAGAAAATCACAGTTAAGTGACTGTTTCATCCAGCCAATATACTTACCGGACATAAAGTGTTTCTCCAAGTAATTATCATAACCTCACAAATTTTTACAGAAATGATGAATAGCATTTTAACCTGTTACCAAGGCACACATACAATGGCTCTCACACTCCCCCAGATATAATGAAAAATATGTTACTACTCATATTACCAAGACACAACCAAAAGATACAGTAACAGTGATAGAATACAAGAAGCTTGCTTTCCATATCTTCCAGCACCTTATCACATTGGTGAACAACGAACCATGTCGGTCCCATCTAGATTCCAAGCATGAGTATCTATACAGTACAGTCTTCTCCTCAATACAACAAAATCTACAATAATAAAATTCCTTATAAAGAATGAAATGGTCCCATCACCAAATAAAATTTCTTCATTATAAACTAGGATTGTCCAGTAGTTACAAATGTTGACACATCAAGTTACGAAGGCTACTGTCTCTACTTCTTCAATACATGTCACACTAATCACGTCTTTTTCTGCATGAAATTGGGAGAACCACTCATCCAGTTGCACCCTGTATTCTGAAGATTACAGCCCTTCTACAGCCACACGCAGTATTTGATACAGACAGCAAAAAATGTTAAATTTTTCCCACAGCTTACCAGTAGTTTGTTTCATAATTCAACCCTGTATTTACTTACGTAGCAATCACCCTTTACAGCAGGGGTGCACAAATTCCAAGCACCAGGTCACCATGGCAACTAAATTTTGTACACTTCTGCCTAATATCTGTGGGTCCTCTGCAAGGAATTTGTTACATGTCACTGTTCTGGCACCTGGAGTTTCAAAACGCTCCCGGACTTCTGGAAAATTTGTGCATCCCTGCTTCAGAGTAGCAATTTTCCAGTTCAAAAACAGGAGTATCAGTCTTATGCAAGAAATTTCAGCCAGATTAAGGACTTCAGCAATGTGTGTGTGCTTAATCTTCAGAAATGTGCACGCGCACACAGATGCACACACTTCTCCAGGGCAACTGAGAATGTTACTCAGGTAAATGTATCCACTATTTGGCGAAATAATGCAGTTACTCATATCACGATCACTCACTAGGTTGCACAAATTATGGAATCTACAAAATCTTTTTATTTGGCAGTAACTATATGTATTTGTGTGGCATCTACTGTGACTGTTAAGCTTGGTCTCCAGGCAGAATACCAAAATTTAACTGATTCCTGCATGTACTATTTATACTGTTGCTCATTCAGCATATTCCAAATTATCTTGTATGTAACTTATCTGCGCACTCTTTTCCTCACTTTCTTAGAGCAAACCTACCATGAAAGTACCTTCCAAGACTGCCACACCAGTTTTACTCACCAGAGTTCAGTTTACAGCACCATATTTCTCTCTAAACCAAACCTAACAAAGGACTATACCTACCTATGGAAAGTACACACTTTTTGTCTTCGTATCAGTATGAGAATGACTGCCACCTAGGAGCAACATGAAAATATTATTGTATCACACCAACCACATAAGTGCTGGCAGATTTCACATGAACACAGGTCAACATAATCAGCACACTGCAGTAGTGGGGTTAATGTAAAATCTGGTATATTCACAAATGCAGACAGATGTGAACCAGACTTTCATTCATTTCCAGTGGTGAAAAAGGTTAAATGAGAAAGGGACAAAACATGGTGAGCAGGTGCTTGGGCTTTCTCCAGGTGTGGAATAGCCATGTTTTTCAGTGACATGTGCATACTCTCCCCTTCTTCATCATGGATAACGAGGTATATACCATATCTGTTTCTTTGTGTTTCAAAAGTATCACTGCATGTTGAACTTCATAATGTTGATGTTCATCTACTTGGTAGCTGTTAACACCAGCTGAATTAACAGTTTCTTAGAAATGCTGCAAGTTGCTCACATACATGAATTAAGTGCTTCACTGTTTCATCATGCTGCAGAATAAATTGCAACATACCATACAACAAACTATAAAATGTAAGTGGATTTTGCATTTCATGTTACTTCACTAAAAACTTGATAGCTTTCATTTTAATTCATGATTAACCTTCCATTATGAGGAGAACTGCAAGAGAACCCTCATTTTTTTTTGAACCCACAGCTCCCTGGATCTTCAGCCTGTTTCCTTTCTCTTTAGAGAATTTCTGTCTTCACTGCACCTAATTATTTTTTCACTCCAAGAAAAACACAATACCAATGATTTTCATGGGCATAGATCAAAAACAAATCTCCTGCACCGAACAGTTTCACACAATCAGCTGACACACACAACACAAAATAACCGTGGTGCATACGCTAAAGATGTATAACGAAAGTGATACTGTACAAGAAATTGAAGGTGTACATACATTCAAGTATAGACAGAGTTCCCCAACTTCAAAGTATCCCACTCTTACAAGTTCTTCTTTTGGTCAAATTTTGGTATGGTGCCGAACTTATTTTCATCCATACTGTGATGGGCATAACAACATACACATGCTAACCTTAACACAGGTGTGACTTCATCCACAAACCAACCATTAATGCCACTCATCTGACACTGAAAAAAACTGTGTGTTACGCCCACTTACCAAACTGCTGTCATCTAGTGCTGCTACTACACATAACTCTTTTTCACATACCTTCCATGAAAACAAAACAAAACAAAGCTCTATTGCAACCACATGAGCCTGATAACCATAGAAACAAGGGTATGGCCCTGACGAGCTTTTAAAATTATCTGCTGGTTTAACCTTGTCAGTGTACACTTTCAGAACCTTTTGGATTACATGAACTGTCACTCCTAGAACTTTACATAACCTGAATATATAATTATGTCTGCAATCTATTCCGAGGATTTTTCTACTGTATGCCAAAACATCCCTTACAATGAGATTAACGCCTACACAAGTTGAACCAAAGAACTTATGAAGCCGGTGTGGCTGCGAAATCTCAGCATGATGTTATACCTCTACTCCGCACAACTAACACATATCCATACACTCGGACTAGGATTTATTTCTCTCATGAACTGAACCACTGGCTTTTCTTTCTATACACAGATTTGAGAACAGGGATTAAAAAGAATAAAATTTAGCCTGTATGTGTAGCTGAACACTGATCGCCCAGATTTTCCGCATTAAACATTTGCTACATACAATGTTCAAAATGTGATTTATATAAGAGTTTCTAACCCTATCTGTAAAATAAAAACTTCAAAAGCACAAAATACATTAAATTTACACCTTCTTTTTATTATATTTAATTACGATAATATAACCACTCTGGCCCTTTACAAATGCCACTCATTCAGGAAACTAATTCTGTACATTCAGTTGCATCATTTAACTAAGGCATAACGAATTTTGCACTCGATCCATTAATGATACTTTCGACTAGCTTTTCTGCACCTTCATCATGCAATCCCGATAGCTTGTAACAATTTCACAACTTTCAGCCATTAGCTTATGTTCACCTTCAAACTTCTGTGTAACATAATTACTCTGCACCTTCCATATCACTAACTTTAACATTGGCTTGCTGTGCAAAAACCCTGCCAACTGGCAGCTGTACATTGCTTTCAACATCACAATCACTCACTTGCCTCTGCTAGTTACCGTTCTCCTGTGGTACAAATATCTCGACTTGACCTGATGACGCAGCAGCCTCCCCCTTCTCTCTCATGGCCTTCCGTCTTTGTTCCATCATCTTCCTACGACCTTCCTCACGAGCCTTTCGAGTTGCCTCACTACTTGCAGAACTCTTGGTTGGAGCTGCAGAACTACGCCTTGTTCCACCCCCAACTCTACGTTTAGGTGCACCATCTGCCACATCCTTGCCCAGAACTTGAGCCTGTAAACAGCATATTAAAACAAAACTGTTCATACGAATTTCAATCATACCCACAGAAAACCTAAAATGTATATATATGAATAGCCTACATTTTTATCTCATGCTACAAAATTCTGAGTAATGGCTACTTTGAACCACTTTCAACAAAAGGGGCCAAAAATAATGATTACCTCAACCCTAAGTGATGACCATTATACAAGAACTACACACTCAAATAGTATACCGCAACACAGTGAACACATCTGTACACATGATTCTGCGACAAGACAGTGAATGCAGATATTTGCTGCACAAATTCTGAGGAGATGCAAATTCATCTGTCTATATAATCAACAGACAATACATGAGTACCACTAACAAACACTAACAGAAATAACAGTATATTACAAATAAGAGTTCTGTTTACCAGCCTTTCCCTCCTCTATCTGAAATTAAAGTTGCTAAAATTCATGTTAAAATCCAGAATTTTAAATACAGAAAAATCTTTAACAGGCCACACACTGTAACAGCTTGTCATGCAAGATAACATTTTTTTGGAATTATGTATTCATCAGGTTTCAGAAAAGATGCCGACAGTAATTACATTTAAAATTAGTTCTCAGCACCTCTGTTGGAAAAAAAATTGGTTAATGAATAAAATTATTTTGCTTAATGAACAGTTTCACTGTAACGTATAAAGAAAGTTCTACATCAACTCAACACATTTAGGATAAAAATGAGATGAAAGAAAAAAAGGGTTTAAATGACTCTGAAGTACTATTACAATAATATTCATGTTCAGGAGGAAAGTTGTACTGACAACAGAAGAAGAGTGGGTACTGAAGCAGTTAGTTGAAATATGTTATGTCTAAATTATTAGCTACATGAATTACCCTGAAAACTTAAATAACTATATTAGAGAATCTTACTATCCTCTCACAGCAGTTCCACCTTTACTCCCTACTCCTCCACTTGATTTAAACTACTGCATACAGTGTATACTTCCTTATTTTTAAGTCCATCCTGAGCCCCAACAATCAGTATTCTTTCAAGGAAATATTAACATCAGAAGCTTCTATGCTTCTGGCTTATGCACTGTGCCATGTACATTTCAAGAATGCAGTTTATTATTCCTGGCTCTTCTTGCAACATCAGAACAACCTACGTTGTATGATCTCTCAACCTAAGCACAGCACTCCCACTACACACTGCATGAGATGAGAAGAGCTACACTTACAAAGCTAATGGGCTTCAAACCACTAGACTGTTCTACACAAACACATGTGAAAAATCTTTGAATCAGTTTTGATTCCTATAAGATATGAGTTTATCACAGCTGTACTCATAATGATTCAAGCCTACTGGAACTGCCTGAACTGGAAGATGTTCCTCCAAAACATCGGTAATTATTTACCAGCTGGCATTGTACAACATCTCAGAAAACTTGATAATTCCTCAATTCTGATTCCTTTTCTTACACAATATACTTTGGAGTTTGCACCTAAATGAGTGATATTCCAAAAAAAAAAATTCTAGTTTATTTACCTGATAAGGAGAATATTATATGACATAACAAATGAGATGACACTGTGTTTCTGTGAACGTTTGTAAAGTTCTTATATTTTATCTGGATAGGTTACAATACTGACCTTCATGCAGTTACATGCAGGACGTGACCCTTGTCTGCACTACAAGCTACAACCCACCACCGTACATAACATGCTCCTCCAAAAGCAATCACAACACAGTGTCACAACTCTGTATACAAAGAGGTTATTTTCACTATGAAGTAACACATCTTCATGCATTTTCAAAATGGTGACAGAATCTGACAGATCTTTGCTTCAGTCAAACAAAAACTTCTTATGCAGAATGGGCATATACAGTTATATAAATAAATAATGCATATAACACTTGAAACAAAAGCCTACAGACAGAATGACAGAAAAATATCATAAACTAAGGTATGACAACATAACCTCTTTTTCATAAAAAATGTTCGGTGTAAAATACACATCTTTGGCTGTCATAAATCACTGCTCTAACACATGCCCCCTATTCAACTACATAATTAATTTCACATTTCACCACTGTTTTTTTAAACTTTACAACATATACATAACACAGTAAATGCAGTCAGCTGGCCATCAGTTTTACCTTTTACTTTCAAATGTCACATGTATAAGAATGGTGAAATTCAGGAGACCAATGTTTCATTATGCAGGAGTTCTTTAAACAGTTGCTGCAGATGTTATGTATGACATGTCACATGAGCACTCTACTTCAACTGCAGGTTTTTGTTTGCATGTGGAGATTTTCTTAAAATGTGGCACATATGCAATACATGTTTCTGTATAACGAATGCAGCTAAATACATTATATTACACATGTTTCATAGTCAACTCACATTAATATGCATCAACAACATACTTAAACAGGTTACAAGACGTCTGCAGAGCATAACACTTCTGACACGTTCACTCTGTTAGTGTCTCTAGATTTTAAATTCATGAATAACTTCATGCAAAACACTGATAATGCAAGTATTTTAAATGTGCCTTTCCATGTTTAACACAGCACACAATATACAATTCAACATACCTTAGCAGCAGATTTATAATTGATTATGATCAGTACCTCACAAATGCAGGCTGCTTGGGAAGGTTAGGCTCAAAATCAATAACTCCTCACACAGAGAAATACTGTGATATGCAGGAAGTATTCAATGATGTGGTTGCTGCTGAAATCTCATGGACAAGGGGAAAACAAACACACTTCAAATGGTGGCCAATAGATCACCAATGGCATAACACCCAATAGTCCTGGTGGCCAACAGATGACCACCTGGGACTAAAGGGTTAAAATACAAATGTCCAGTCTTTATGCTTAGAACGTAACAGTTTCTTCAGCATCTGCTCATAACGCACAGGGAACAAAGTCTCTCTCAATTAGTGAGACACGTCTTTGTGTAAAGTGTGTTATTTTCATCTGAATAGTCGTAAAATTTTGGCTGAACTGCCACAAATGAAATTTCATGGCTATCTGTCCAGTGGGAGTCACTCTCCTCCACGCAGACAGAGAGATGGACACGATAAGGCTAACAGGCACTCTTCTCAACTGCTTTGCAAATGCACCTAAAACATGGCAGAACTTGTATAATGGAACTCGCGAAGATTCTGCATATGGTACTCACACCTGTTTCCTACACACAAATGCGTATTTTTTTAACTTATCAATCTAGACTTACAACACACTCCTGATTTAATCAGTCACATTAACCCTTTAAAGACGAAGCGTATCTGTTTTATATAAGGACTCAGTGTGTACCGTGCAGTAAACACTCTCCACTTCGGTTATAAAAACCAGTCTCTTAATGTTTTATAAGGCAAAAGTCGCTGTTTGTTCTGAGATCGGTACAAAACACATAAACACAATGTGGGCACCAAGTAGAATTTTTTTATGTTAAACCTGGTTGTACGTAAAGTTACCGCTAGGCTTTAAAAGGTTAAAAAGAAGTCTGACAGTCACATATGCAATTCAGGTAGTCATGACATCCTGGAACCAGCCACTAACTCAAGAGCCATGTAACATGTTACATGGCCATAAGAAGAGCATTGTTATATATTTCAGGAACCTGTGCTCTGCAGGAACCTGGTATTACATGGAGAACGATTCATGTAAAGAACATACCACAACTCAATCAATTAACAAAATGAACAAAAATACATCAGATATTGTAAGACAGGATGCAAAATATTTTAGCAGAAACAAAAACAGATATTCACAATGAACTCTTACAGTACAGGGTCATATATGATCATGTTCACTGATGTAACTGAAATAGACAAAGAGGAAGTTTCAATCAAATAAATACACAGTGAGACCTTTATAAAACAAGAAATGTAAATAGCTCAACCCAATGCGATGTGTAATATACAGATCTTCTACTATCCAGGAATAATTTAAATATTCTGTAACTACCATACGATACAACACTGCACATACAGGTAACATGAAAAGTTCTGGAAACAGTTGCAGCTAGTTCAGAATCACATGTCACACCAATGTGTTGGGAACAGACTCCCATATTACACAAGGTTCGAAAGGCTTTTGTATGTATTCAGCATTAAAATATGGGTAGTGCCAATATTTCTTGTCACTATAACAAAGTTTCTGTTACAAGCCACATTCATTCTGTCATGGTCACACTACGTACACAAACTGAACTAGAAATATATGTGAGTAATGTGCCAATATGACAGTTGTAATCAGCAACAAGAAAACTTATGAGAAGGCAGGTATGTAGATGTTACATGCATGGAAATGTTGGTATTATTTCACCTTATAAGGAGTAACAAAAAATATTTTGTTTTGAGAGCTTATTTGCATCTTTCTACACTGTTCACAGGTGCATGAATCTTGAACCATGCCAACTAAAAAACAGGCATCATTTGAAGTGGAATAACAATCAGTAAATTTACAAAAATTCACCAGATATTCTCACACAAAATAAAAGTACCATATATTCTGCAACAAACCAGAAGAGTGACCTGTATGTCCTACACAAAGGTATCCTCCAGGGATGTAAATGCAGTACCAGTCATAAAATAAATCAATTTAATTGTGAAATATGTCAAATTCTTGTGCCCAACTGTATAATATTGCAGGGAACATAACATAAACTGGAAACAGAAATTCACAAATCTCAGCAAGTATGAGGAACAGCAGTGAACCTGTAAGCTATTTCTGACTTATTCGGTGCAATATCTTTAAAGCGAATAAAAGTGGTTCTTAAAATTCAGTTCCTAGAACTAAGCCTCGTTACAATGAAGTAAACACGCGTGTAAAAAAAATGGAAAATAATACTACCTGTATAAATACCGGATTTTCATTAAGCTGACTTTTGTGTCAATTTTTTATTCTCAAGGAGAAGTTGCATAATTTCTGTCACATGCATATAATGTTTCAAAAACTTCCGACCAGTAGAGTATTCACTACCACAACAGTGTTACCACTCATAAGGTTTTCACTGAAATGTTTATACGTAAAGTAACAACAGTTTCTTCAGTTACAACCATCACTCATACTGTTACAATGCTGTGACAGGAAAGGCATTCCATGTGGGATTCATAAACCCTACTTTCCTACTGAAAGAAATATACAAATTCCTTTCACTAAGTAAGAAGGTATATTATTACAATATTAAGTCACGTGAGCACAAAACTTAATATACACAGCTGCCACTTGTGCATGGGAAATCATAGAGAAAACATGATATCCATAATTGATGACAGCTAATATTTATAAACACAATTCAATGAAGTTCCAAATGTAAGGATGTGTTAGCATGCTTCATTTAGGTACTGAGTCACAAATGGCAAAGGCCAAGCTTAGATGCCACGCAGCTCTTACTCTATTACCCAGTGAACGAACTGATGTGTACTGAAATAACACAATTCAGGGACAGTTGCTAATTTTGTGCTCTTATTTCTTGAAGCAGATTTAACAGTCTTGTCAGTTTCTAAGATTATGTAGTGTCAGTGAAAGACAAATTAGCATGGAACATTGGTGAAATGACGCTGACTGCAGAAGACCAAAACTCTTCGAAAAAAACCTACACCATTGCCAAATTGTCCATCACAAATCCCACATGGAGTGGCCTTACATTGAACCTAGGCCTCCAACGTGAGATTTTGTGCTCTTCAAGCTCAAAAAACAGAAAGGAGAACACGCAATAGGCAATGATAATTAAAAGCATTGGTTTTGTGACACCCCACTTTCAAAGAATGTGTAATCTCGACAAAACTCCTGTACATATAACACAGAGTATCAGGACAAAATATTGATTTTATGAATATATGTTCTTCCACAGCAGTATTATGACAGAATCTTTATTTCACTGCAGCAAACTTCATTCACACTACATGCTTTTACAAGTCTTCCCAACCAGAAAATTTATGTACCCTCATACAGTGAAAATACTATTTAAGGTTTCTTTGGTATGCAGTTCATTTATACACCAAACTGAGGAACATCTTACATAAAGGAAATTTGGCAATGAGATTACTGACTTTGAATCATCAGCCTCTCTTCTTCCATCAAAATGCCCCTAACAGTCCACCACATCAGACATATAAAAATTTGACCCACTGAGTTCTACTCACATATTTCATTCCAATTAATACTATACAAGATCAATCTACACACTGAAGTAAAGTGACAGCCGTGATCAACCAAATATGGATCACATTTTCCTTTACTCAAAATAAGTTAATTGTTTTCGAAATTCAGATGCAGTGCTTTTATTACAACAAAGGCACAAACCAAATCATGGTCATTATGCAAGATTTCAAATTGCCGTAGAGACAGCTATGAAGTTACTGTCTTCTGGGATCTGATGCCATGTAATCTCGTAGAAATCTACCAACATCTTGGAGGCACCTACTGTCTCCATTTTCAGGACAGAACACTGAAAATTTTTACCACACTCCATAGGATCACATCCTAAAAGACAATCACATTCACCAGGCAATTCTCATTACAGACACAGTATGAAAATTTCTGCACAATGTATGGTTCTCCTGAATGGCCATCCCTTCACTAAATAGTAGTAACAGAAGAAAACATACCAAAATTTGCAAGGAAGCATAGCAAAGCTTACCAGGTCCCTAGTCCAGGAGTTTAGGGCATCAGGGAAAACAACAGTGAGCCAATTAGCAGATGTAAATGATGCATAAACAAAGAACTGCAAGACAAAACTGAAAAACTGTTAGGTGTATGGAAAAATTAGGTGCACGGAACAAGAATTTCACAAGTTTTAGGTTAGTTACCTAGTGCAAACTACACCACTGACACCTCCAAAAATTAATGGCATGTCAGAAGTACTGTTCACAGTTAACCCCTTCTGTTACAATAAACACAGCAGAACATAAAAGAATGTCCCCTGCCATACTTAAAATACCAAAACACTGCATACAGAGGACACAAAATTAATTGGTCTGACAGCATCCGGATACAGCAAATCCAATGGCATGGCAAAGGAATAGATTACAATGACAAGCGGCATAAAATATTCCAAACATGTTAGATGAAAAGCATTACACTTCTGACCACTATTGATCTTCATGCATTAGTGTCTCATAATTATAAAATTCATTCTATATTAATTCAAAAGAAAGATGTCTGGCGGAGAGAAAATCTCTGGAAACAACCCTGACTAGATTCCCAGTGAAACAAATCACACATCATGAACAAGAACTTCAAAAAGCTAATTTAATTTTCTCAAAGAAAGGTACAACACCATTAAAAATAAGAAGCATATGGTACCATAAGGCTTTCACTCTTGACATTATGTGAGCTTATACAAAACAATGAAACATTAAAATTCCTGCAAGGAAAATTGAAATATTTCACCTTGACAGTCAAGCCAGCTTTCACCAACATACAGCAAAGCCTTTCTATTGTCAGACATCTACATGTGCTTACGTTCTGTTCCTAGGAAAACTGGTAGCAATATAAAACTGCTGAAAACCTCAGGAAATGTTATAGGAATCACTGTTCTTCAAATATTTTACGGTTATGTACTGAATTAAACCAAACACATTTGGTGAATATCCTGAAGCCATTATAAAGACTAATACATGTGGAGCAATAACAAAGTTCCATAAGGTTCTGCTTCAAATCTACAGTTTTCATGTTTTCTACCTTGCTGCAAATCTCATTCAGTTGTTCTACATGAGTATGGTTTCATGCTATCTTTATCACACTTAAAAGGAATCAAACACACATATTTACCTGAATATAAGATAACCCTGCACATATGATGATGACTTCTTCACAATGTTAATTTTAAGAAAAATATCTACACAAAATTTGTTTAACTTAGTATGCAATTATAAGATGGCACCCTGTTTTACAGCTGATAAAGCAGGAAAAAATTCTCATCTTATATTCAGGTAAACATGGCATTTTATAATACCAATACAAGAGAATTGAGTAAAAAAAATATGTGGTTACTATTCACCTCTACCCAGTTGGCTGCCCTTAGAGTTGTAATCTCTTCAAATAGTCTGTTCACATGTTCGACTTGGAGCATAACCATATCCCAGAAGCCAGCTAGATCTTCACTGGTTGTTGGAAATGGCTCTTCTGAATTCTGCGCCTGCAAAAAACCCAGAATTTAAATGGCCATCCAATACTCTGCATATTCCCGGACGACAACTTTAGATACCCTTCAGTTTACTTGGCATCACAATGTAGCCAACTAAAGCTGTCATTTAGTCAACTCACAGTTTCCCTGTAGAACCTATCTACATAAATGACACAGCATCACATCCCAAATGACTGCAACCTCCACAATCATCACAGTGTGAACAACAAACAGTATGCACTATGAGGTCTGTCCAGAAAGTATATATTTAATATATTTAATATTAAAAAAAAGTAGCCTACCTAGGACAATGGCGCCTTAATCCCCTTCGAAATACTCCCCTTGGGGCCTCACACATTTATCCCAGCGTCCCTTCCACTTTTCAAAACAGTCTGCAAAGTCCTCTTTCGGGATCGCTATCAGCTGCCTCGTCGCGTTCTCCTTAATTTCGTCCATGGTCTGAAATCTCCTCCTTTTCAACAGCGATTTTAGCTTTAGGAAAAGCCAGAAGTTGCAGGGAGCCAAATCTGAGCTGTACGGTGGCTGACAGACCTGGGTGATGCAATGTTTTGCCAAAAAACCCTGCACAAGACATGAAGAATGGGCACACACATTGTCATGATGAAGGTGCCAGTCACCACTTGCCCACAGCTGCAGCCATTTTCTTCTTACTGCATCCCTCAGCCACCGAAGAACTTTGATGTAGTATTCCCTATTTATTGTCTAGCCTGGAGGAGCGTACTCATGGTGGACAACACCTTCATGATAAAAAAAACCGTCAACATGGCCTTGACGTGGCTCCAACTTTGCCGCGCCTTCTTCGGACGTGGAGACTCAGGCGACTTCCATTGAGAAGACTGGGCTTTTGTTTCAGGGTCATAGCCATAGACCCATGACTCATCCCCAATTATGAACTCTTTGAGGAAATCTGGGTGACTGTCAGCAGTTTCAAGCAAGTCCTGTGCAACTTCAGCACGAAGTTCCTTCTGCTCCTGTGACAGGAGCTGCAGGACAAATTTTGCCGCCACACGTTTCATGCCAAGATCCTCCGTCAAAATCTCTGAAACAATAGTCCATGGAATCCCCAGATCTTCTTCTAATTCTTGCACTGTCAATTGCCGATTTTCGTTGATTGCAGCCCGCACGCGTTCAACATTTTCAGGTGTTCTGCTTGTTGAAGGCTTCCAGAACGTGGATCGCTTTGAACGGATTCCCGGCCATGTGTGAAGCGTTGGTACCATAATTTTATTTGGGCTTCACTCATCGAATCATCCCCGAAAGTCTTCTTAATCATTCAATTAGCTTCCGCCAACAAATGTCCAAGTTTCAAGCAAAACTTGATGCAGATTTGCTGCTCTACTCACTCCGTCATTGTGACTGCGACGGTCACACAGTACACAAGGTCACTCAATGGCACGTCACTGCCAACTGAATAGCTCCACGGGAAAGTGACTCTTCACGCATGCGCAGGAAGATCCCCTCTGACTGGCTGCCACATTACATCAAGGCCATGCGACCAGTTCTCGAGATATTCAAAATGGTTGGATACTTTCTGGACAGACATCATAAAGTGCAATATTGTGGATCCCATCCACCACCAAAGAAGGCACTGCCGTTACATTATTAATCTTTTGTTTCATGCTGCCAGATGGCATTCAGCATTCTGTGCCATAGAGGCAAAATATTAGACTGCAAAAGGATGCATCTGGTTGATATTAAGTACAGTAAAGCAAAGCCAAGCAATGCAAAGTTAAACTTGCCTGTGTAAATGCCACAAAGGCATATGGGGGGATGGAGATATACCTTCACGCATTCTTAACTTTGGCATTTGATACAGGTAAGTGGGCCCCAGGGCAGGTATGCAAATTTCAGACAAGAGAAAAACCTCTTACCCCTGCTGGGAATTGAACAATCATTCCTCAGCAGAAGAGCCCATGGCCTAGTCTCTCTCTCTCTCTCTCTCTCTCTCTCTCACACACACACACACACACACACACACACACACACACACACACACACACACANCACACACACACACACACACACACACACACACACACACACACACACACACACACACACATCTCATAACAAGCTTAAGATATCAGCCTACACGTTCTGTGGCATACGTTCAGGACAGTAAAAATAATGTTACAAGCAATTCCCTCTTTTAACAGTTGATGGGCTCCGCAATACTGCACTCAGTTCAGGGATATCCAACCTTTATTTCCAAGGGTCACAACCATGATCGTGGGCTGGTTCACAGGCCATAAGTATAAAAGTCAAAATAAGTGGGACAGCAAACCACCTACACTGTTGTGTAATTTTTATAGTATATAGATATATAATTTACCAATGTGACCACTGGCCACATAACATAATCTGGCAAGCCACAGTTTGGTAACCACTCCTTTCATGCATGCTGTCTTTCCTTCATTTTTTTTATATTGTCTTCCACCATAACTACTTTTGTTCCATAATGTTTGAGAGCTGGTGTAAACATAACCCCTACCTCCCCCCACTAAGAGAAGAAATGTGGTTTATGTTACAATGTTGTCAGCATCTCACATGGCTTAGCATCAATAGCAGAGTGACTATTTTACAATGCTGTCAGTATCTCACACTGTTCTGCATCAACTGTAGGGTGGCCAGTAAATAATAATATGGAGTTTAAAAGTTATCAGTCATGGCCTTAATATCTTGGGATATCCATGAAACTAAAAAAAAACTCAAGTCAATATGGACAATGTCTTGGCTGAGATCCAAACTGGGCACTTTACAGATAAAAGTCTAGCAGACAGTGCTGGACATGAAAATATGCACCCGTTATTACTAGTTGTGAAAACATCAGCTTCTACATGATTAGCTGTATACATAAACACAATTTAACACTCACAAACTATTAAATGAACAAACAAAACAGGATTGGGAGGGAGGGGGGTGGGAGTGACAGAATCAAAACAAGCGAATCTGTAACATCTAACTCACAGTTTATTCACTATCTGTAACTCCTATCACAGGTAAGAGAAACCTTAAACCTTTCCACACTACAAGACCGGGGGCCGCGGTGGCGCAGTTGGTTGGGGCACTGCGTTACAAACCAGCAGGTCGCGGGTTCGATTCCCGATGGTGTGAGTGGATTTTTCATTGACATAATCCTATCAGTCACACAATGGCCCTGGGGTCGACTCAGCCTCTAACAGAAATGAGTACCAGGAATATTTCCTGGGGAGTAAAGGCAGCCGGTGCGTTGGGCTGACAACCTACCACATTCATGTGCCGACTGTCTAAAAATCTGGGAGCCTCGACCTCCTGGAACCCTACGGGCCTGTCCAGGCCTGTAATGGGACTGCTTTACCTTTTTACACTACAAGACTGGCAACTGTTTGCATTCCAAACACCTAGGTCTCTCTGCTGAAGTGAAGTCAGTGCTGTAAATAGCAACTCACAATGTTCTTGTGGCACAGCCCTTCAAACTGCTGCAGTTTCTGTCGTATCAACAACCTAGCTTGCCCAGAAGCAGCTCGTAGCTTTCCTAAAGCATCCTCAGGCAGCAAATCTCCCTTTTCTAAGTCAGCTTCTGCCATCTCCACAAGGCTATTGAGTCGCTCCGTCTCTTGCTTGAGCAACTATAAACCAAAAAGTAATGGGTAGGTTCAAAACAAATAGCAGTAAATGTAACAGTGGTATATCAGCAAAATCAAATGTACAACCACTCAAATTATGCTTTTACATCTGTCAACAGATACAGTCCTTTCCTGCACACATATTACTTATATGCCTCTAGCACAATCCAACCTATTTCTCAGACATTTCAAATTCTTGGCACTTAAATTTCCAAAGGAAAATACAGACACCTCTTCAGAAAAAAGATTATAATTCTCTTTCTATTAAATTTCTTTACAACATTCTTACATAACCTGCATATACATCATTAGAGTAGAGCCTTGATAATTCAAAGCATTTAGAAATGAAAACTGGGCTTCAAGCTATGCAACTTTAAACCACACACTTCCTAACTGCACACTTACCTGTTCTGGGGTTGCTTTAATTCCTCATGTTACACTGAAAGATATAATTTTTTCACTTCTTTGAGTAATTCAAAGATCCTTTCTCGTTTGCAATTTGAAGTGCCTACTATGTAACTTAGTAACTATGTACTACAACTTACATCAAAATGCAAGCCATCAAACAATAATTCACATTTGTTACACTCTACTCTTCATTCACCAATTCTTAAAATAAGACTCAACTGACCTACTCCAGGAGTGTTCAGTGTTAATTAAGACAATGTTTACATACACTGCCCAGAAAATAACGTAATACTGCAGACTTCTGACAGCCTGGCAGCACCATCATGACCAGACTGGCACCAACACAACCAGTCCAGTACCATCACGACTCAGGCAGTGCTGGACTATTAGGAACCTCGTTATAACCTTTAATTTATTTGTCAATTACAGTGTTACATGCCTTTCTCTTCTTACTTCAAATTATTCAACTTCTAGTAACCAGAGGCCTGTAATACAGCTTCAAATTAGAAATTAACCATATTTCAAAGTAACTGTATTAAAAAGTAAACAAAGTCCCATGTTAAAAGCCAGGGAGCGTCAAATGCTTGGACTTACATCACATTTTGAAGTAACTACTACCAGATCAACAAGATTTTACAGTAAACTGTGTGTAAAAAGTGTGTGCTGTAACAATGAACACTTAAGCGGTGCCTCATTCCTCTTCCACATCATGTGAACCTTAAACTTAAAAGGCCCAAACACTATAATTGTAGTGGAATAAAGTGCAACATGTAAAATCTTCAACATATAAACATTTTACCTTCAAGAAATAATGTCCATCCTTGTGTGTTTCAGTGACTGGGTCTACACTTGCCTCTGATCGTTCAGATGGCTGACTGGAAACTGTCTGAGACTGCTCAATGGGTAGAACTACATCAGGAGCTGCAGGCTGAAGGTCTGTTAAGCTCTCTGCCAGACTCTCTACTGAGATTTGCTGCTGCAGTGGTATAACCTTTGTTGCAGATCTAGCACATTAAGAAAACTGTCAACATGATACACATTTGTTTCCTCCTGCACATAAGACCTTCTGAAATAACTCACACTATTCTTCCTTTCCCAGTAAAGAGTATGGAATAATGTCACATTAAAAACAGGCATAAACATGATCCACCTTATTTTAATCATCACATAATCCTACTCTAAAACTGTGCATTTAAAAGAAATCACAAGTTCTGTATGAGCAGATATCACCACATCAATTCACACAAGTTGAAGCAGCACGTGTGTGATCAACATATAGCAGCCATATTCAAGACTATAAATAAGCTGTCACAGACTGCTGGCATTAATTCATGGTGTGCATGTAAATTGTGTATGACTAAGATATTAAACACACATGTAAATGAGAGTGCAAATTAAAAGGACTTATGTAGCTACAGTACATTCCCTAAGAGGCCCAATGTTCCACAGTGTTCCCTATACTTAAAAATATGAAAACCATATTTTGATTGATACAGGTTACAGTGTTATGAGAATTGATTCATATGCCTGGAATACAAACATCCTAACACCCTTAAAAACCTCATTCAAACATGTAATAATTATTTATCATTTCATTAACTAACTAACTAACTAAATCCACAGAACAGAGTACTTCCTGAGAAGCTAACAGTTTCTCATCTGGTCAGAAAATTGCCGACATTTTATGGAAACTGAAAAATCATTGCCATGTTCACACCAGCTTGCCACTTCTCCCGATCTTGAGCCAAATAAATCCAGTCCACACCTTCTCATAATTTTTCTTTAAGATCTGTTTTAGGCCTTCTAAATGGTCTGCTTCCCTAAGGTTCTCCCAACAAAAACCTGCATGCATGTCTCTTCCTCCCCTCTTTCAATCACATTCCTTAATTATTGTTCCATTCTTTTTCTGCAAAACTAAAGTAAATTATAAGCAAATGAAATAAATGCCACACATCAAGTTTCTGATGGAGCTTCATAACAATGAAATGTCCCAGCATATCGAATACTAGCTGACCTGTAATATTTTGATTTAATAAACAATTGGCTATCTGTTACCATAACCCAGAAAATGTTTAAGTGACAGTATACCATAAGCTTGCTACACATGAAAATCAGATGCTAAAACATTAAATTAACATTTACTTATTCTAGTACTAGCAGTAGAAATATAACTGTACAACACTTCTGTTATTGTAAAATTTGTTAAAGAAGCGCAAAGGGCATGAAGCACCTTGTACCTCCCCAAACACGCGTGCCTGGGAAAATTTTAACTACCAGTTCACATGTTCAACTGTAAAGTGCCAACTACTTATATGCCTCCTTCCAGAATGTAAGAAGGGCTTGTAATTTGTTCAGTTTGTGTGTATTCATCAGTGAGTGCATGTGTGCACACACTCACTTCACAGTGTTTTACTGGGACAGCCATGCTTCCAAGACCCTTTTTCATGTTCTGAATTTTTTTAGGAACCATTTCTTCGAACTGGTACAAACAGATTTTGGCACACCTCCATCCTAAGCATGATTTTCTGTATACTTTGATAGCCCTAATTTTCTGTTTTACCGATTAGATACGCTTGCTCTGGTTTCTTCAACAGCAGATGTTCCAGCACTACGTTCATGCAGTTTCTTAGCTGCAGATCCCAAAGACAGCTGCGCACGAAATTCTGGGCGTAAATGCCTTAAGACTGGTAGTGCAGGGCTACTGTTGTTGTGGTGACCATTATGCGGAGTACAGCTTTCAGATGGACCCTAACAGCATGTAAGTTATGCATTATAAAATGAATCAACAGTTTCGTTTTGTAGCAAAAAATGTCCACAGAACTGCCTTCAGCATGAATATTCCACATGCCTCATCACCAAAATTCATTAAGTAACTGAAATGTTACAATGATGAGACATAAACATAAGCAGACAGATGTGCATTTAACAGTCATATGAAACGGTTTTTGTCAAGTGGTAACAGTGAAAAGTCGGTGTATATATCATTCCAGCACTTAATGTAATACAAATTTACTCAGCCTCATATCCTGCCAGCATAATAAAAATTAAGAGGAATTATGTCTATATTTTTCATTCATTAATAAGATTTTCTGTAGGTATGTTCTTTTAAACCCTAATCACCAATACTTCAATCAGCCCTCTTCTACACTCCTGAGGATAAATTATGCTTAGCTGAATGCAATGTCATCTACAAAAATAGAAAAATCAAATAATGAAAATTTGTTCTGGATGCCACAGAATAAGCATTATAACATGACAGATGATGCTCTTGCTTACAAGCTAAAAAATGCAACAATTCAGAACACAGCAACATACTATGTTCTTTTAGAAACAATACTACCAAGAGTGTTTATATAATTTGTTTGAAAATTAATATATATTACAGATTACACATGCCACAATGAAGCTGAACATTCTACGGTGAGTAGTGATTTCATTCATTGACTCACAATACTACAATACACAATTTCACTACTGATTTAAAATGTGTATCACTTCCTTTGAAGCAGTAAGATGTAATCCCTAACCATATAATGGAAGCATGTTTTAAACAAACCCTACTATAATCCCTCAATTAACTATTCCAATTAACCCAATTCTATGTTTTAAAGGAATGTTGTCTCATTATTAACATACAGGCAGATCTGTAAAATGCAAGTAAACATATCTACAGAAGACAATGAGGTTGTGTAAAATACAATGAATTCTTATCTAGTCCTTAATTCACACACCATATGCTGAAATGTGACATGAAAAATACCCACATAATTACTGAGTCAAAGTATCATTCAAAGTCCAGTTTGTTCTAATTTTAAAGTGGCACTCACTTCACTGCATTCAAAACACAATTACTGCACAATTCCTTTAATCCAGCACACCTGATAGTTCAGCACATGAGGAAAGTCCCAAGACCAGATATTCTGCCACCCATAACTTCTGATGCATGTACTGATTCCCTTGAGTTATGTGGGCCTTACTGAGCCAATCAAGCTGTTGTAATGGCTTTAAAAGGTCCGAAGATCAGTACACAAGGTACTGCTGGCAAGAGTAAACATGTAACTTTAACAATTCCTCAGAAACTTGAAATAATTAGGAGGCCTGAATGTGGCAAAAGCCAAAGAGAGGTTACAGCTTCATACAACACTGGATCATCAACTACCTGTGATATAAAGAGACGGAGGGTCAAGTGGAAGTCCTTTTCAAGCAACAGACACTGAAAAAGTCTAAATTAGCACAACTGGACAATATGCTCTAAAACTGGTTTACATCAATGCATTCCAAAACAAAACCTGTGACTGAGCCTATGATAATTGAAAATGCTAAGTATTTTTATGATGAAATGAAAATAACTAACAAATGCACATCCTCTGATGTCAGTAATGAAAAAATCACCCATACAAATTTATGACAAGCTTAAATTAAAAACTTAAAAGGAAACCTCTAGAAAAGAAGTGAATAAGTCACTGTATAAAGTTAGGTTAGGCAATCAATAAGGACGACTTACCTGCACTTCATCTGCAGGTTTGTGACGTGTCCTTCTAAAGAAACCTTGAGCCAATGCTCCAGGACCATATAAACGCTCCACCCTCTGTTGAATGAAAGACTTGCTAGTCCATGCAGTCATTTCCAAATCTGGACACTTAGTTTGGGCTGCTGATGTACCAGAAGGCCCCTGACTCTCAATTGAACCACATGTGGTTAGACCAGAGCAAACACTTTTCACATAACTTGCTGTTTGTGATCCATCCACCCGACTCTTCAGCTGAGATGAATCTGAATAACCCTGAGTAGTAATTGTTGAAGTCAATTCCACAGAATTACTAGAAACAAAAGCCGTACGCACATAGCTTTTTGTCTGAGATGTGAATTCCACCACTCGTACAGCTCCAGGGGATCGCTTCTGAGGGGATGTTGTTGTAGGTGCACTGAGGGAATCCTTCGAAATTTCTGGTGAATCTGGAGAACGCTTCAAAGATGAAGACAGGCTGGAACTATCTCTAGGAGAAGAAGTCACATGGGAACTTGGAAAATCTCTCAGAGCAGTCTTTGGTGATTCTGGTGAGCATCTGATAGGAGAAATGGCTCCAAAACCGTCTCTAGGCACTGAAGTCAAAGGAAAGTTCTTCACTGGCGAAGAAAAATCTGTTACCTCTCGTGATTTTGTTGTTGTCTCTACAGCTGAAGATTCACAGTATGATGATAAAAATGAAGACTCTGTTGTAAACATGGAGGACATGAAATTTCGTGTTGACTCTCGTATATTAGATTTGGAATCAGAAAAAAACTGCTCTTTACTTGAACTACCACAATTACCCAAATGAGAACTTTCTACAGGTCTGTGATCCCATTCATCTGAGGTAATACCCAATTTTTCTGGAACACCATTCACTGTATGCTGCACAGTTACCGAAAATTTTCCATCATCCCCCATCATCCTTTCTGACTGAGAACTCTTTCTTCCTAGCTGATCAAACCCATTCACATCACTTACAACATCTACTTGATTTCTGCTAGGTGTTCTTATGTTTTTATTTCCAGGTGTTTCTTCTTCTACTGCATTTGTTCTTGATTTTAAGGTTGATGCAGAATCCTCTTTATCACCACTACCCACAACACCTGCTTTCATAGGTGATGCAACTAGAAAATTCCCACAGTCTGTTTTGTAAGTTGGTATAAGATGGTTTTCAAACTGATCAGCTCCTTGTCGTAAGGGACTCACATCACGACTTTTTAGGATGCCTAAACGTCCGGGGCTATGATCTCGTGAAAGAAGTCCTTCACGCAGCTTACTGTCATATGTTGTGATGCCACTATAGCCACTTATTGAGCATGCCAGACCTAAATAGGAGGGTTTCTTCCCTGTAAATCCATCACAATTTAACAAATTCTCTCCAGTATTCACTGAATTTGTCCCATTAACTACCACCACACTTGGAATATCACTAGTTTTACTAGAACCAACATGCTTTCCATTGCTTCGAAGCACTGAACTCTTAGGTGACTGACTTCCTAAGGCTGTGCTATCAGTGGATTCAAAGAGGCGAGCAGTCCGCTTAACATATTCAGGTGTAGAAGTACCTCCAGATTTGGTCGCTACAGAGTCAGGATCAGGAGTTTTTGCTGATAGTTGTACACTTCTTAATGTATGTGCAGACACTGTACTCAAATCCACACATTCTGGAACAGATGCAACATGTTTACATACAGTACAGGCTTCAACGTATGCACTACAATTACTGTAGTTTATGTAAAATTGAAGTACCTTAATATCAAAATAAATCTGACAAATACAGCTGCTGCTGTGAAGTTATTTCTACTTGATGATTACAAGTACTCTTTTAATGCTACAGAAAAGTGACCCACTAGTTCCCAGGCACCTTACTCTAGAGCACAAAGTGTTATTTTAAAGTTAAAGCTGAAAGCATGTGGATGAATACTTCTGCTGCTTGTAAGAAGAGCTACTTGGAATTACAATAAGTAAACAGTAATGCCCAATTAGTTTACATAAGCAATGCTGATCCTCCCAAACACATAAAAACAACAATAAAAGCTGTCTCTGATTTACAAATTGTAAGAACCATGGAGGCAAGCACAAAGCCCAAATAACTTTGAAAAATTTTCGGGCCCTGCAACAGCAGCACAACAAATAAACTGAGCTGAAGTTAAGCATAACACAGCTCTAAAACAATTATCAGTGTCAGCACTGCAATCTACAGCCACAGCACACCATATGAAGGAACAGCTGCAAAAAATGAAGCAGGCAGCTGAAAATACAGTAACAAAACCAGACACTGTAATGAATGTTAACAAGTTTGCCTTCAACCCACACCTTGAACTAAAATGGCTGGCATTTAGGGTTATATGGATGACCCTGCATACATTTTTATGAAATGTAATATACAAAAGATCATAAATTTCAATTCATGGTCTGCAAGAAGATACTAAAAAAAAATACACCAGCCACATAACATATGCAGAAAGAAACGAAAGAAGAGGATGGACCAACTGTTACATCAGGTACTAAAATATTCGTCTTCTGTCATATTCATATCTATAATGCATAATCCTTCTGTCCAGCTGGACACTGCACCACGTCATCTTACAATTTGTGCCTTTGTCCTCATACAGTAAAATGTACTTTCTTCACCACAGGCCTGGTGGTTACATTCTACACTTATTTGTTAATAATGTAATGGAAAAAGTTATTACGAGACCTGACATGAGAAGTTTTGATAACTGTTCACTTCCTGTATAGTACTTCTGAAAACAATACTTACTACTATCTTTCCTAATTTTGAGAACATTTTAATTTTATTCTTCTCTAAATATTCTGATGACACTGCTCAAAATGTACGACACACTCTGCTGTTTTAACTCATGTCAGAATGTACACAGCCTATGAATTCTACTTCATGATGAGTTCTTGCAGCATATCATGTTGCCATCAGAAAGTACCTGAAGCATCACTAGCTGTGACATCAGCATCAAGTGAACAGCTGCCAATGGATTCATCAGAGGCCATGCTGGAGTTGTGGTGATGATGACTGGACAGCTGGATTCGCAGCGTGTGAGGCCGCGATGTAGCCGCCACTTTAGCCTTCACCTTAGCAGCAGCAGTGCCACCGCTCACCTGACGATTGCTGCTGCAAACACCAGCTCCATCTCACACACGCTTTTAAGGTGGTGCAAAAACCAGAGTGCATACACATGCATAACAGGCATGCACGTAACCACGGGACAATGCCTTCTTCGGACATACAAGCAATGTGTTTTCACCTAGTTCATGCTTTCGATTTGTGCAGTACTATATACAGATCCTTCTCTGCATGATATATGGATTCATATCAGGTCTCAACAAATATTCCTTTAGTTCTATTTCACAACTGTCTTTCAAATTTGATTATTTATGACCACAGTAGTTAATGGTCATGTTAAAAATAAACAAATATGTGTGGTGATAACATATTTACGCATAATTAGTCTGAAAATCGAACCTAATCTAATCAGAAAAATAAATTCTGTAATGTCACTTGTCCCAAAATAAAGTTGACAACTTATGTCAAATAGCACATTTCGATATTTACTTCATCATGCCACCGCATTACTTTACAGCTCATAAATTAATTTCCTGAAAATCCTTCATAACTTACAGTCAATCATTTGATACCATGAGGCTCACAAACACATGCCTTCCACAAAAGTAACAAGCATAATAGCAAAATGTACTACTGTGTATTATATGTCTGTTCCATCCTATTAAATTCCTTCTACTTTAAACAGAGGAACCCAATCCCCACACATTACAGAATGTCTCAAAGGCAAAGTTGCTCCAAGTCACAAACAACCAGCTGATGAGTAGACTTACGGAATATGTCACTCACAAGTGCAGGAACACACATTTAATGTTATCCATATTCTGTGCAATAGATCAACTATACAGCATTTAATCCAACTAACTGCATGTGTAACCATAAATAACTATTTATTATTTTGTGATGCTCCTCCTACATGTTTCCTACACGTTTATACCACAGTGGTCATAAACAGCAACAGACAACATAGGAATATAACTGCCTTACAACGAATATGACAGCAGTGACAAGGATGTTTGTCTGCAACTGAACATAAAGTTATCAAGAAATGCAAAGCACCTGTAATTAATGTACATTTTATACATTTTTAGTAATACTTTGACAACGCTGTATTTTAACTCGATATATGCATATCTTTGACAACATTTATTACACATGTATTCCTTTGTAAATTACCTCCGCGAAGATGGCTTGTAGAAACCAAAACATCTAGAAGAAGCATCACAAAATAACAAATAGTCATTTATGGTTACATGTGCCATTAGTTGGATTCAATATTGGATTGGAACACACATGTTTAACAATCGACAACCTGAGTAACGTAAGTATTACAACTATATGCTGCAAATAACTGCCTTGTTGTACAGTATGTATGGTATCCTGTACAACAGAGAAGCCCTGATATTATCCAACTCATGCGCATGGCACTTTCCCTCTCAATTACAAACTGCAAACTCTATTCTTGTACATACATATCAAGAAAATAATACAACACAACCAAATGTTTCACTGACAGACTCACAACAGTCATGCACATTCACTAGACATATTTACAACTGCAAGTAAATTTCTACAAAAAGTGAAAGCATGCAGTCAAATTGATTTCAAAATGCAACGTCACAGGAACCCATTAAATACGTCTAGCAAACTGGCATTCTATTGACAACATACTGCACTGCCAGGACCCTGTTTAAAATGTATAATTCTCAACTAACTAAACTGTCATTTTTACATAATCTACATTTAGCACGTTGGTTCAAGCAGTGACACATGAGCCACATATTTTGAACACGCCTGGCTTAAATATAAGCCCTGACACTACTAAATTCTCTAGAATAATTCTGCTCCATGGAATTAGTTCCGTGACTTGTGAACAATTTGAGCTGGAACACATAAACTCCTCAGGTAAACTTCCAACATTGTTATGTAGTTACCACATAATTTATACCACATGAAGAAAGTATGTTATGTCTCCATGTCAGCAATCAGCATGATAGTATAGTGTGGTGCACAGATGTTTTCCCTCTTTCCCACTCATACTTATGAAAATGTAATATCTCCATAATTTTCCATTCTCTAATAACAGATGCGTAAAAGGTCAAACAGTCCATTCTGTATATACTGTACATATGTACAGGCGTGTCTGCAAAAGTGACAGACATAAAAGCAAGTTTCAAGTACACCTACACTCACAGAGGCTGCACATCTTGCAGAAAACACTCAGGCCCTACCCAATGCAATGCAAGAGAATGTAATTACTGTCAGCATCTGACCAATGGTGTTAATCATCCAACAATTTAAAATGTTTTAATGCACACAAGGGATGAAGGAAGTAGGAGGGGAACAATAATATAACAGACAAACAGAAAGGATGGGAAAGGAGTAGAAAAGAAAGGAGGAAACACAGGTATAGAGAGGATAAAGGAACTGATCAAAGGGAGTTAGACAGAAATATTTAAATGTAAAAAAGACAGTGAGGAAGAAACAGGGAGAACAAGGACAACAGGATGGACACATAAAAGGAATGAGAAAAGAATATAGGAGAAATGAGGGAAGGGAATAAAGGTACAGAAGGGATAAAGAGAAGAAAGAAACTTGGTGATGGAGAGTACACAAAAGTAATTATTTTCCATCAGGGGCTAAGCAAGTGCATGCATAAACTGTCAAGGCCAGATGACCAGATGTCCTGAAATTTTTGAACAAATGTGTATTATTGTTTCACCAAAGTGATGGCATAACTCCACTAAGCAAGTCCTTGACAAGCCAGTAACTCCACACCTAATCAAGAAATTCCCTACAGTTTATGGAACACAAAGGTTTATTATTCCGATCAGAACACTTGACCCCTGGCCACTATCCTATGCCAGATAATTCCAGTGCACAACCTCATATTCCATTTCTTTAAGATTCATTGTAACGTTATGCTCCCACCTATGCCTACAATTTTCAAGCAATTTCTTCAGGGTTTCCCACCCAAACCCTGTGAGCAGTTCTCTCCCACGCATGTCATATAATCTGCCCATCTCACCCTCCTTCATTTCATCATACTAACAATGTATCGGCAGGAGCACAAATCATTAAGTTTCTCATCATCACACAATATTCTCTGACCTCCTGTTACCTCCACCCTCTTTGATCCAAACATGCTCCTCACCAGTCTGCTCTGGAACACCCTCAATCTATGTTCATCTCACAACATGAAAGACCAAGCTTCACACCCACACAAAACAACAGGAAAATTCAGTTTTGTACATTTAAAACTGCACATAAAACATAATTACTATGCTACTTGATGGAATATGTAAATTCAAGGAAGTCAACAATATTTGTGCTTCCATTATGCTGAAAATGAATTTATGAAAGACATATGTATACCACCTTTGACTACAATGTTCACTGATTCGGAAATGTTATTCCATTTATTACAATAAAACCTCATACAAACTTCCATAAATCCTTCCAAAGAAAAATTAAAACACTAATTTCAAGAATATCTGTTATCACAAATTCATCATGGAACCACACACAGCAAAATCCATCAAAATGTCACAGCTACTTGCACCTTGCAGACATAAAGGAAAAAAAAAGCATACCTTTCAAATAAACCAAATGTCTACTTGTACATTAGTTGGATTAATTACAGTTATCAAGTGACAGATACTGAATTTCTTATAAACTTACACATTCAGCTCCTACAGTGCCCTCAAACTATTTATTCCTCCAAATGTTCATCACCTTCAACAAAAAATAACCTCATACATCACAATAAAAAGAATAAACACTGAGTCAGAACAGTACTCCTACTAAGCACAGACAATTAAATCAATCTAAACCACTCATACATAAATGGCAGAGCACACTGTCAGCAGGTGCAGGAGAATTCCCAGCCCGTTATGCCCCAGTTACCAGTTCCACTACGTTAAATTGCACTTGAGTGAAGCCAAGCAACTGACAGGCATTTGCATACAAGTAAAACTACATAACCACCCTACAGCCCAAGCCACCCACCACCACATCAACTTTCCAAGCAGGAAACACATACATTATTATACAATTCAGCAATACAATTTCATTAGTGAAAGGAATGAACGTAACAATAGGTAATAATATTAACAGAGGTCAAAAGGAGAAAAACAGGTCAATATACATTCAATAACACAGAAAAGGGTGCCACAGAGAACTTGTTTTTATAAAATTCAACCTACAGTTCTGTGTTGTTAACTGACAGCTTTGTGTGTGTAATTTCCACTAGTATAATATGTCATGAACTGCCAGGTTTCAGAAGGTGGGGAGTGAATACTCTTATCATTACACAGGCTGCAGAATGATTAACAGAAGACTAGAAATACAGTTTGCATGTATACTAATTTCAGACTTATCAGCTTATGCCACCAATCTACAGGGAAATTAAAGCAACTCTGTCACCAACACTCATTAATTAGAAATAATATGCAGTTTTTAACTACACAGAATTTCCATGCCCAACCTCAAAATTATAAAACATAACACAGTTCATAATTTCCAGCAAATGAGCCATACCACAAAAAACGTAACATCTAGGAAAAAAATACATGAAAGAAATGTTAATACCATGTTACTTCCAATTCAAGATGCCCTCTAACTTAAGATGTGCACCATTTTTAAAAAGGGTGTTTCAGGAAAACAAATTTTTGCAAGCAAATACGTTTCACTCTCCACGAAATTAACTAATCTTTTAGCGATGCCACTTGTTCTTCCAGCGAAATGATGTTTTCTAGACTTTCAAAGAGCGAAAAATAATACCTCCAATTTAGGGCGCACGCTACTTTTCAGGTCGGAAAAATGTGAAAAAATGTGCGTCTTAAATTCGAAGTAATACGGTATTACTAAAAGACAAAATGTGGAAGTTAGCAAGGCAGAGAAAAGTTCACTGATACTACAACATACAGATAACGCGCGCGGATACATACATCCGCACGCACACACAGGGTAGAGTGAAGTAGAAATAACTTTAAATAATTAGCAAACAGCAGAAACAGAGTTATCTGTATAACGTAACTAATAATTTTAACATATGATGTACAAGCTGTGTAGTGTTAGGCACAAAAACGTAAGATGAATGCTGGAGTGAACAAACACGGAGTAGAACTCCAGCACCTCAAAGTGCAAACAGGAACACAATTATCCATTCACTCGTAGAACTTGTATCTTTACATTCACAACCAGTGTTGTCGCTTTGTATTAGGAAAACACCTCAACCACAGTTGCCATTTCAGATATTTCGAAAAAGCAGTTGCAAAAAGCAACTATTAGCTTCGTCACATCTGCCTGTCTGCGTGGAACAGCGCAACTCCTCCAACCAGGGAGGATTTTCGTGAAATTTCATATTTGGAATTAAAAAAATGTCGGCACACTAATATTTTGGTTAAATTAGCACAAAACTAACAGGCACTTTACAAAAAAACCTACGTGCATTTATGATACTACCTCGCCGTTACTGGCCTTTACAATTCAGACAGAGTTCACTGTGAAGTATGCGCTAGGGTGGAAGAAAGATTTACGATCTAAAACAGTAATAGAGCATGATCGACTGTAAACCTCCCAATTTATGATATCACGACATCACAATCGACTGTAAATCTGTTGCTAAGATACAGATAAATACGGTGCGTGTTGTGTAAAACACTGAAAGGCACATGTTAAATACCCACATTTGAAGACCTTTTCTTGAAATTATTCACAAATTTAAAATCTAGAAACAATAACACAGAGAAGGAGCCAGAAATGTTACGCTCTGCACACATTTTATTACTTGTTTAAAGGTTTATCGTCACGCCATGAACGCATAAAGCGAGACAGGACGTACTGCTCCACTGACTTTTAACCTCTGCACTGGATGGAGCTAAGTGGTCAGGTTCACACATCGACTCTATACCCGCGAGCAAAGCACCGTGGTACCCACTGTGGGGGTGGCCGGGTTGGCCCGCGGAGCCGGTCTGTCCATTTCGGAGAGTATAAAAACCTCTTGCCCCTGCCGGGAATTGAACCTTGGATCGTCCAGCCCACAGCCTAATCACTATACCATAAAACAAGATACCATTTTTTATACCGCAGGCAATTCTATGCACTGTGTAGAAACCGTTTTTCGTGACAGAATACTAAACATGGGAGTGCGGTCTCTTGATTGCCAGATTTGAATCCATGTGATCTTTACTGTGAGGCATGCTAAGGCATAAAGCCTACAGTAATAAGGCTTGAAGTGAAGATGATCTGAATAAATGCATTCAGGGTGCAGATCCTTCAGTTTCACCAGCCAAACTGAGTCTTTTCTTCAAATATGGAAATAGCCTGTGAAGGGATCAATGATAGGGGCCAGACAAACTATGTATCCTGTACAGTGTGGCTGAAACATTAAAAGCTTTTGGCGACAATGTCAGTTTGGATACACACAAGTATCAGCCACCTACTGAACAAGTTCACTCAAGCAGTTAAGCTTCCAAACTGTGTTTTGGAGCTAGTCGCTTTAAATCTTGGCTGTGACTACGCTGACGGTGGTATTCCCTGGTTTTCCCAACTACCTCCAGGAAAATTTCAAGATAGTTCCTCAAATTAGCCCAAAACCAATTCCTTCCACACCCTTCCCAATTCATTATTAATTATCCTAGCATGCAAGGCTATACTGTATGAGACACTGATAGAATCATTAAATAAACCATAAATGAATACATAAATAAATGAGTAAATACACACATATATATATAAACAAGGGCTATCTTCCATATCTGTGTAGCAATATCTCTCAATGAAGAAAGCAGGAAAACATTCTTTCATATCACAAAATGCCAATACAAATAAACATTTGTCTACACAATAACACAGCAAAAATACATTGTGTTAAAATCAGTGCTTACTGAATACAATGAGATATGATTAGAATAATGTTCTCCGAAAAACAACATGTTCAACATACAAAACCCAGATAATCAAAATGCCTGTCAAGTCACATACACACATTCTTCGAGGCATGCATGTTAATAGAATTCACTTGCTCTGTTCTGGTCATGAATAACAGCTAACATATTCAAAGTGTTCTCTAGAATGCCTTGACATGACACAAGGATGACAGGTCATACATTACTCCTCTCAT
The DNA here is from genome assembly GCA_013340265.1 of Coptotermes formosanus. Classification (NCBI taxonomy): domain Eukaryota; kingdom Metazoa; phylum Arthropoda; class Insecta; order Blattodea; family Rhinotermitidae; genus Coptotermes; species Coptotermes formosanus. The sequence goes on along the minus strand of BLKM01007532.1, from coordinate 13,666 downwards.
TCAAGAGTCCCTTCCCCAGTCTACATTCACAGACAGACACTGAATAGGGTGACAGTGTGTATTTTTGTCTTAGTCACCCCTCCTTTCCGTCAGCACCACATGTGTGTACTGGGTTGACTATTTATAACTTTTGTCTCACATACCCCCACCCACCCTCTTACATTCCTAACGAAAGAAACATATATATGTATATATCTGCAAAGCAAAATATAGCAAATGTCAAATGTAACATTCAGTAGCACATGTGATACCATCACAAACGTACAGGGATCTGGTTATGACCAAGAGCACAGCTCCCTTACTGTACTGGACACAAAGATCAAGATGACAATAATTCTCTACCAAACTTGAATCATTCTACAAATACTTTAAAAAATAATAAATTAAGCTATGAAACTCTGTGGTCACAGTTGTGCTTCTGCATCATAACAAGGTCTATACGAGTATGAAGTCCAAATCCAATAATTATGGAAGAAAAGTATATGGTACATCTAATGCTCCAGTCTTCTGCTACAAACCAACACCCACTGCAGGATAAGGTGATAAAACAAAAAGAAACCCCCAACAGGCAGGATTACTATCTCAAAAACACTAGTAACAGAATCTTGAAAATGGACAACACAACTACAACAACCAGGACTGATGGCATCGACAGTATTAAACAAGTGCATTTTTCTGAAAATCAGTATGCACACAATCAGTAAAATTTATTTACAGGCCACCCATAATATTCATAATAAAATAACTGTTCTCAGTTCATTCTCACATTACACTTCTCAGTGCATTTATGACCTATCATGTGGGTTCCCACATAATACATAAATTACAACATAACATTACATTCTGCAGAATTATGAGATGACAACAGACATTGATTCAGCATTGTCCACAGTACCTTTGTACTATGAAATTCTTTGTTCTGTTGCATAAGAATTAACATTTCCTTTGCTCACTGTACCAGCTTTCTAAAGTTTAAAACTGATGACTGAATTACCTATATTAAGTCACCATATGGTTATTTAAAGCAGCAGTTTCTTATGCATGACACTGCAGTGACAGACATGCATAGCCTGAATGTGAATTGAAGCTGAAATCTAATGCTCTAATGCCCCCTGACACAGAAGGAGAATAACAGTACTTCAAGAGGGATACCAAAGGAACACTTATATTTGCAGATCATCAAAGTTTAATGCACGAGTCATTTAGTGATTATACTTCGCTGTTTAACACGTGCTCCTGACAATCAACACATCTCAATCCTCAAACCGTCATTAGACAGATTCTTAAGTTACTGCCAATGAAGCTTCAAACACACATATACTGTTCCCTGAGTTGCAAACCTCACATCTGGAACTGAACTACATGTACAGAGCAAGTCAAGTTACACAACATACGTGGTTGCCTACAGTATTATTCAATAAATATTTAATAAAAAGTACTTACTTTTTACCCTCAGTTTCTCAAGTACACAGACTTTAGTGTTATTACATTCATGCACCAAACACAAAAACCGTCCCCTTTTTTGTTACAGCAACAAAATATATCCCAAACAGAGCAGAACTATAATTATTCAACACTGGAACAAAAATCCCAATTTCAAAACCCTATCAATAAAAATTCACCTCCTTCACTGTTCTGATTCACAAGAACAGCCTCCTGGAAACAATCACGAGTCACAGGGAAAGACTCCTGAATGACACATCACTGGGGAGGAGGACGGAGATAAGTGAAGCACTGCATAGACATTTCCATCACATATGAAATGCTCTCTGCAGCAGGGCTGTGTCAATCCACACAATATGTTTTGTAAAGATAACGATTCTGAGGTCGAAGAGTCTGCATGCTTCATCAAGAAGCTTTGCAGAGAGAACACCGGGATCTGACACACATACACACAGAGCCCACAGAAGGCCAAAAGTATGTTACAAACTTCAAGAAAAGGAAGATGAATATCTCAGATGACGATGTTCACTTCTGCTGCAGAAAAACTGCACATACATGTATGAGCAGCATCTCTACACCAGTATTCTCCACTACAGCCTGTACCATTTATTTCACTTATAAACACAGATTCTCATAAACTGGACTATTGTTACTTCATGTACAAAATTAAAGAGCAGCATGAATCCTTGCATTCATCACAACCCAAAGAGCAAAAGAGATCTCACATATTTACAATATTTAACCAACCAATTTCTGGCAAATTAAAGTTAAACTGGCGTAGTAAAGAAAATAAACACCCTTTGTAAAAATGTGTGAGAAGAATTCAGAATACAGAACGGATGAGCTACTATGGACAGCTGGAGACATCTTCCAGCTTCACAAATTAGTTACATTGTGCAGAAATTGACAGACATCATTCTAAAGGACCCCAGTTGACCAATCATACAACAGACCTTTTCAATAGTCATAACTAACAACATGTTTAACCACATGTAACATGTGTAAGTTACTTTAAATACTATACGACTTCAGCTCTAACTGTAGCCTGACAACTGACTACTATATCACAACAAGAGGACAGAATTTCATTCCACAGATCTTTCATGTGACTAAACTGCGGATGTAGAATTTGTTATGGCACATATAAATATCAGTTTCAAATACAAAGATAAATGAACAACAAATACGTATTTCCACCATAACAATACTCATCTCAAACACAGAACAAAACCATGTTAAATTTTACACACAGTGTTACAGCCAAGGGCAAATTTTTTCTCTTTCAGGTTTTTAAGACCATTTAGGAATTTCCTTTCACGAAAATTCTTCTGCACAGCAGGACTAAAATAATATATAACCTTCTGGGTGCTAGCTTAAAAAGTTTTGCACGGTGATTTTACTGGTTCTTAGTAGGATACTGAGTAACATGATTCCTGCATAATATATTCCACTCTGACACGTTACTGCCCGGCACATGTAAGTCACATCAATGTTTGTGCTCACATCATGTGTCTGAATTACTCTGACATTTTCCCATGTTGTCCATAACAAATATTAATAACAAAAGTAAAAAATCTCTCCAATGCAGAAGAATATTAAACTTCCTAAATAACTACCCATGGGAGACTTCCCTTTTAGTGCCTGATATTATTCTAATAATGTCCTCCTGAATGCAAAATACCTTCCTGGCACCCAATGAATCTCCCCAGGTTACTTGTTCACAAAACAAGGTTTTTGAACAGGTGGTTTACTCACTGTATAACCACATGAGGAGGCTACTATCCCGAGAAAGTTTCACTGAATTCAGTCGCTGTAAAAGCTTTAAATTATACAAAAAAATTAACTACTTTTAGATTTTCAAGTTTCTTAAGTGATGTTAACTGTCGTCATGGCATGGCATGCAGAACTTGGTTCAGGGATAATACAGTCAATGTCTGTTTTTCAATTTAACTTACAGTCAATTTGTAGACCAAAAAAATGAAATGCTCCCACCTCTTCAATTGTTTTCTATCCATATCCTACATTTTGAGCAACCCCAGTATTGTTATTAGTATAGTTAGTATAAAATGTCACGTTTCATAAAAATTTAATGGAATTTGTTTTCTTTGCACCACTTGTTCAAGTTACTGAATACACCATGTGTGCGATTTTTGAAATGGTAGAATTCTGGATGCGAAATAATAATACTAGTATCACCTACTGACAGTTCATGGTTGGAGACATATCACTGAAATATACGACAACGAACGCAGACACACGTACTGTGGGACTTTAACGTTACACCTAATTTTAACAGCACATAAGGTGTCAAACACATATGGACAATCTCTGCACCTCAAAACGTCAAACACATACTAACTGGCGTTCCCCAAAACAAGCTTCAAGCAAAGTTAAAACGCTTTCACACAAACAGTAAGTTTTAACATACTAAAGCTTACAAATTAAAGGTTTCACGCCACAACCAAACGTGAACAGTCGTAAGGATTTGTCGGCATAGGACGAATCCCTGTTAGTTTGCCACATCATTCTTTAACATCCTGTGCAGTTAAAAAGTGTCATTCCGATACTTACAATTAGAAAAACTGCGCTTCCCAGCTGTTGTCCATAATCTTTAAAATGACTAAATTCTTCATTCACTAAAATTTATTGCCAAAGTAACGATTTAAAATCAGGGTGTGACCGAATTCCACGCCCGAGCACATCCTACACGTCAACATCGCGACTCCTAGCACGCCATCTTTCACTACGCTACTATTGCGCTATCTGCAAGTAGAAATTTGAAATGGTACGAATATGTACGTGACTTCCGCTGCTGCAGCACGAGCACCGAACGTGGTTGCAACCGTGTTGCGACGGTAAGAAGGGGGGTAATGCGGATGATGTAGGACACTGCTAAGCAGTGTGTCTGTATTTTGAGTAGCACGAGATACAGCATTACACAGTCCGAAGAACTGATGCATACGGAGATGAGTGCATGAAGTATATACACTGACGTTTTAAAGCAAGCATGTCTCCATCGGTGGAGCCTTTACGACATTGTTTCGAAAAAATGCGGAAACCACAGACTATGTGGAGCACCAGATTTGTACACGAATGCTGCGCACAGAGCATCCCACTAATCTCTCCCCACAGCACAGCAGCTTTTTAAGGCAGAATTATCGCCCACGAAACCTGCACCCGCCGTAACTCCTGTGCTGCAGTTTACATTATCTCACAGGAGAATTTCGCAGTGCTGAGCTCCAGGTTTTAAGCAGACCTCGCACCTTCTAAAAATATTTCTCCACACACAACGGAGCTCTTTTCTTGACATACTGGCAACTTCCCTTCAATTCTTCCATTTAAAATGGATTGCCTTACAATGTCTTCTTCAGTTAATTCCACCAATTAACTGAATTAATTTAACATAGGCAAATGGTCGAAGTCTGTCTCTTCGCAAAACACTGGTCTCATGATTGCACGCACGCTTTAAGGTCGGTGTAAAGGAAATTTTACGAATGGGTAGTGATTTTCATAACACCAACGCCTGTTATTTTGGCTGCTTAAGGTTTCAGTGTAAACCACCATTCATCCGAGAAAAATACAAGTTTTCATATTTTAATTTGTCCGGCACTGAACCTGTAATTCGACATTTTTCCACTCTTATGTATGTTGTTCTTTCACTCAGCACTGTTGACGCGGGACTTTTTAAAAAAAACTTCGGCAACTTTTTTTTTTATTTTTCATGACGCATATTTTGCAAACGAACACCTTTTGTTCAACACAAAACATTCCTCATACTCAATGACAACTTGCAATGCCGGAGACGTAACACTTAACTGGGCGACCGTTTGACGTTCCAGCGTTCATAAAACAACCCAACCCTCAGCACACTCGCGTTACCTAACGCGCTCGTATTTGCCTACGCCCGGGGAAACAATTAGTGGGGTAATTTCTTATTAGGTTATGCAGATATTTCCTAACTCTTTATTTATAGCGTTACAGTCATCACAAATCTGCAAATGCAGCTTCAAATTCAACCATTTTTTAGCAGAACACAACCAAGAGAAATTACTTTTGTGTTTTTGGTTCATTTTGTAACGATATCAGTATCTCAGACTATACAGGGTCTATATTGGGTCGACTGGTAAATGATGAAATGGAAAGGATCTGAAAGAAAACTCTCCTGGCCTAGTAGAGGTACTATCACAGCATTTGCCTTGGACGGGCTAAGGAAAACCACCCTCGGTCAGAATAGCGTGTCCTGAAAGAGATTCGAACTGAGCGCCTCAGAATACAAGGCTAAAACTACACCAATCTGCTTTGTAGACAGTAGCACTATAACTACCACATTCACAGCTCATGGAGAGCAACGATGCCTTAGTCAGTACAAGGACCAATGGGCCACAAGATGTACAGCCTAGATATGATTCATCGTACGGGTACAAGGAGCATGTAAATGGCACAGGAGGCAGAAGCACGAAGCTGAATACGTACCTCCACCTAGTGCCACTATTCAAAATGAGCTACACATCTTCATACCCCCTGTGGGCTACTTTTACTAGAAGCAGTGCTTAGACACAGAGGTAAATTTACATTTACCTCTGTATACATAAACAAGCCCTTTCACTTGAGCTTTCATTACAGTCACATTAGGTTTTGTGTGTGTGTGTGTGTGTGTGTGTGTGTCACCGTTGTTTGTTTCTTTCTTAGTTTCCTAAATTATGCTTTCTCAACTATATGCATACATGCACAGTTGTCATCCCAGCATTTACCTCAACGAATGCATTAGAGTCAGCTACTTGGTTGAGAATCAAACCCAAGCGCTCCCAGATATGCCACAGGAATTGCGATGTATGAGTATGGCTTAGCATTCTCCATACAGCATTCTAGTTTGGACCATGAGAAATTACAAAGGAAAGAATTTTCATTGCTACTTATATATGTATTTACAATTCTGTGGCTCTGTTTTCTTTTTGTGAAGATGAAAAGAAATTTTTTTAAGAACAGATGACATCTTTTGACCCAACGTTATGAGTTGAGTTTAACACCCTTCCAAGAGAAGCCAGATATTATCCCTTATTACGTGGCAAAATGGGTGTGTTGTCTGATGAAGTAATTCATCCTATAGCACACTCTGGTGTTATGAAAAGAGATGTTAACAGCAGGCTGCATACTGATACTGGAAACTTTTGTAGTAAGAAACATATTTTTGCAAACCCAGTCTTCTTCTTTACCACTGCTTCCATCTGAAAGATCTCAATACTGCTGCAGGGGTTTGGGAAGTATGATGAAAACATAAAATAAAGAAGACAGGCAATGCACGTATAACATAATGCTGTGGCACATTTGCATAACCATTGTTGGCATGGAAATGCAAAATGCATTCTCTTTATTATTGTCATTGAAGTACAGAATATTTTGTACTGCGTGTACTTTCCCGGCTGTCCTAACATCCTAATACCTTTTGGCTTGAAGAGGTCAAATATATGGTGATTTTATCTTGCTGCCAACAATATCAGTGTACTTAGGTCTTGTACTATCATTGTACATAAAGATTCAGTCCGTGTTTTCTGTGAGGTATAAACTGAACCTTTATACAATACAGGTGATATCAACAATGTAATCAATATTCAAAATGCTGCCACGGAAATGCAACAATGTATTCCTTTTGATTTGCCACACTATATGTTGCTATCAACAATGCTTCTTACGCAATTTAATGTCACCAGAAACGATATAACACACTTAGGTCTTCATGTAAAGTGCCCCAAATTTTTGTTCAATTTTATGCAAATCTGGTTGTTCTTGACAGATTTTCATAAAAGTCTCCAATATCAAATTTCACAGAAACTATCCAGTGGGAGCTGAGCCAATCCACGTGGTCACGCAGACGGATGGACATGACTAAGCTACTAGGTGCTTTTCACAAGTATGTGAAGGCACCTGCAAACACAGTTACACAGTTTACGAGTTTAACATTTCACCCTGAAATGGAAAATATGTCATTTGTAGCCATTTTGCTACATCTTTTCTCCATGATCAAGGTTGCTTGAAGCCTTTCACAGAAACAGTAGCTTAGGTATGTGGTATAGTATTATAGAAGTTATATATTAATCACTGGTAAATAATTTGGAGACAAGCTGTACCTGTTTAAAAACCAATAGCCCCCAAACCTGCTGACAGAATTGTCTAATCACATAAAAATTATTCATACCTCTGGTGACGCAAAGAATTTAGAGATGTTATCCAAAATATTCTCAACAGTAACCACTACAGGTTTCATGGAATTTTGTTACTATATGTGATATCTAAGTTCCCACACTGATTTTTTAATCATCAAGTGCCATCTAAGGGAAAGAATTAAGCATTTGATTTCTGAGAATATGGTATTGCATGTGGATGAACAATGATAACATTACGTGTTCCACTTCTCATATGTACTTTAATATCGGAAAAAACCCTACTGTTGCAGGGTCTTGTGGCACTGAATTTTATAGTGTTTACTAATAAGGAAAAAGATAACTGTAAATAATTAAACTGAAGTAATATTAATTTTACATTAGTTTTGATAGCAAATCCTGAGACATCAGAAAATGAAGTACTTCTGTTCTGGGAAGGCTGAGGTTTATCCTTTTTCACTGTAATTTCAGTTTCATCTTATGAAGTTAAGTAGTTTTTATGTATGCAGTTACATGCATTTCACGACCATATCCATGCTTTTTTATTTTGCACATATTCATTCATATTCAGAATCGTGCATCAACTTTTAGTAAGTGAGATTTGAGGCTTTTATAGCACTGACTATGAAGGTTGCTGCCTTCTGGTATGTGACACCACATAGCATATAGTCTATAACTACAAAATTTCAGAGTATTCTGCTGTCTACATCTTCAGAGTGAACCTGGAGATGGTGGCAGTAAGTTTCTCCAAAACACTGGTAGTTATCTACCCATCTACATAGTGTCTCATCCTAGAAGGCAGTAATCCTTAAATACTTTTATCTTTGTTATTACTAGTTTTGATGAAAAAATCTATACGAAACAAAATTGTGAAGTCAGAACTGTATAAGAATGCACCCACATAAAACTATATTGCTCTCATTTAAAAGTTGCTCAGGCACTCTGACAACAGCCCAGAGTCTACACTCATTTAAAAAGGTAACTGAAAAGAGAAAGGCAGGCAGACAAATAAGACAAGACCAGTTCAGGAAAGGAAGTGGGGCAGACATGAGGAAGTAGCATACATATTGTACTGTCACATAAGGAAGCACTAATTAAAATTCAATCAGTAACAACACCCATGTAAAAGTAGTTCACAAAAGAACTGTATATGTGTACTTCTTAAACTGTTAATAAGAAGCAGGAATGTGTAAACATGCTTACAAGACACATACACATATACAAACTATATTTGTCTGTATAGTATAACATACATCTGCATTCATATACATTGATCACATTCTTTGTTCCAACACATACAATACATGAGCCATGCAAGTACAGATAGTTCAGAAATTACCTACAAAATCAGTACATTTCTAAGCCAGAATCAAAATGTTATGTAAAAACTGTGCTGGATATAATGACATATAATTACGTTTCTTAATTTTTCAGCACGTAATTCCTACTAAAACAAACTGTCTTTATTTGTGTTTCCAAACCAATGGCATGAACTGCTTCAATGGAGTTCAGAATCCAAACTGCAGCCAGTAAAATGCTGCAGGTTTTTACAATTAAATTCTATCCTTGAAATATGATTATACCAGCACCAAAACTGACTCAGTTTTCAAGGCAGTGTGGTTAAGAACTCTGTTATTCTGGGATATGATGCCACATTAGTGAGTAATTGATTCCCGATGTTTTGAAATCACTTTGTTCCTTTGAAATACTGGGGCCAATTATGCATAGGCACAGTGCTGACTCCCAGAAAAATCAAGTCCTTGATTCAGACATAGTACAAATCGTATGTTTTTTAAACAGACTATCACATTCATACAAGATTTAATAACATCAGCATGCAGATAAAATCTTACATTGCAAGAATACTTAATTATGGGAAGAACAAAGGACAAGGACAAATATAAAATTATTTTTGTACCATTTCTATTGTCTATATAAGAATGCTGATAGCAAGTCATAGAGTACTGGAATCTTAACTCCTATTTCTATAATGTTTTGGTACAAAATGTGAAAGTACCAAAGCACTACTATTTTAAATGTACATTCTTTAAACATTAACTTTATGCACACAAACTGCTTTATTTATTCATCCTTATTTGTATTAATAACTATGTCTAATACACACAATTTAAACACGGTTTATTTCATTATTCATTTTTAATTGTTGGTGGAAACATTGAAGGAAGTGGCTGTCTGCACTTAAAACAGAGATTTCAGTAAAGGTAAGTTTTCTGTAATAGGGCATAATCTTATTGAAACACAACAAGTGTTAAACTTCTCATCCTCTCCCTTTGTTGTCACAAGTAATTCCACTACATCCACATAAAACTGCTCTTGAATTGATGCAATGAAAAAGCTAGAGGTACCTTCAGTAGACATGAGATGACACAATAAGGGAGTTTATTCTGCAGAATTAGCATGCTAAAGTGACAGAGAGAACAGCCTGTCTAAAAATGAACCTTGTATTTAAAACATTCACGCGTGCTTGGAGAAGAAACAGTAATTAGTCACATAACAGTAGTGCATGAATTACAACACTGTGAAATTGCAAGGTTCATATATATATGTGGCTTTAAGAACAGTATGTAAACCAAAACTACATCCATTCAGACTGCGGTGTTCTGCAATGTGAAGTTCACACATCTACCAAACTACTATCTTCTGCAGTGTGAAGTTCACACTTCTACCAGACTATCTTCTGCAGTGTGAAGTCAACACCTCTAACAGATTACTGTCTTCTGCAGTGTTGAGTTCACACCTTTACCAGACTACTCAGCATCACATCCCAGAAGACAGCAGTCTTCTTTATCACCAATGTGAAACCTTAGATATCACCACTTTCATTTAAGTTGTGTTGGCTTGGCCAAAGAAATCATGCAAAGACGAAATTGTAGACCAAAGACTGCCCTCTTGAATTGAAACAAGAACATGAATTACCAGAAACAATAATTTTCTTTGGTAGTGAACAAATTTTATTTCAGAAAGAGTTTATTAATTTTCTACTTCATATAATACAGCAAACATATATCAAAAGTACCCCATAACAAAATATGTGGTGGACTGTATGAGTATACATCTTCAGATTAATATAATAATATTGACGTAAGTACTGTTGTAAAGATCTTTGCCATGTTTCTTTTATGTGATATTATATTTGCAGTCTTCACTGTTGACACTGTTATGGCATCAGGAGTAATTTTCAGACTGTAGGCTTGAATGAATATGCAGACTAAGTATATCATCTTGTGATATGGATGAGACAGATGTTGTTTTCTGAGATAAACCTAGATCGAAGAGCATGAGATCAATAAAATGAGGCTGGCATCATTGGTATAAACCAGAGCTGCACCTTTTTAAGTGGCATTGTATATTGATTGCAATGTAGGATTCTTGAAATCTTTGTTATAAAAAGCCAATTGCAACTTGAAACAATGACTGCTTTAAACACCTCAAATATTGATGGGGAAGGGTGTCAATATAAAACAGCATTCTTTGTTACACTGACTTTTTCAAATGCACATAATAATAATAATAATAATAATAATAATAATAATAATAATAATAATGTTTGATATATAAATTTTGTCAACACAGGTGTTCATATAACACCTGACCATTGTCATTCAATATGCATTCACTGCTGATAGTTGAAAAAAATACACAGAGAAGTACCATGTTATGCCTTGGTTATATTCCATCCTAAGTGCAAAAGGTCAAAATTAATACGAAATATGTTCAATATAAGAATAAAATTAATTTGAAATTAATTAAAAAGGAATGAAGAAAAAAGCAAAATTCTAGCTGCACTTCTTTAAAAACAATACCAAGATTAAATATACTTAATTAAAATTGAAAGGTTAATTTTAAGGCCTGGACGTGATTGAACTTATTGCCCCTGGCCCACAGACAAGAACAATGTACACAGTTTTCTGCTGGAAGTGCTATGTATTACTTCAGACCAGAATGAGAAACTCAACAGGTTAGTAGCCGTCACCACAGTGCATTCATGTCTTCCAGTGCAAGGTTGCCTCTACAAAGAACCAGTCCACATATTATGCTTTGAAATATTATAAATTACCAGTAAAAGTGTGTTGGTAACAGTAGGTATATGCACAGATGACAGAAAAGGACCGGTCAGCTTTCTGAAGTTTCTGTTTTAAAAGATATATCAATGATGTAAAACCTCTGTTACATACTACAATTCTATTTCTTGTTCATTCATAATTCTATAAGAATTATTTACATTTAACTTCACCAAGACAAAAAGAATTCTGGATCAATTACATGGCCTTCATCACACTATAGAAGAGAGTTATCTCAATTGTTCATTTTTTATACAGTAGTGACTAGGGTATGGACTGGGTTACAGGGAAATCATGGTTCATTACCTGGTAACAGTAGAGATTTTCCTTTTTCCCACAGTATCCAGACTGGCTCTGGGCCCACCCAACCTCTTGTATGATGCATACTGATATACCTTTCTATTTGGGCAAAGCAGTTGGAGCGTAAAGCTGACCACACACCTATATCCAGGACTGTGGTTTGAATACCTGGAGCTCTACTCACCACTTAAACATGCATCTTTGTGGAATGGTGCTTAATTAAGCATGGGGTCAATTTTAAGCTTCATATTACAACAGATTCTGAAAATTGCAACCTTAGTAATTTTCCAGTGTTTTAACACAGACTCATTATGTATGCAGTTCACGAATGATTTTCTTTGATAACTGTATACTCATACTACCACACTATTAATGAACTAATAACACTCTAGTTTAAATCTGCTAGCTACATCCACCCACTCACCCTGTGTTGAAAGCAGCCCGATGCTTGGTTGCAGCAAGACCTCTACTTGAAGTCTGATGTTTCTTTCCTTCTCCTTGCTCGCAGGGTTTATCGGACCCATCATAAAATACCTGCACATATCAAACAAATATGAAACAGCACTAGTAATATGTCAGTCTACAGTAATCCAAGATGTAATGTATTACAACTTAGAGAATATTTGGAAAACACAAAGAAAAAAATAACTCAACCTTTTCTTTAATGCATGCATATGCCTTAAACACAACCAACAAAACAAATACAGAACTTAGTACATTTACCCTAAAAATTGACATTGTTAATTCTAACAAACCTACTCGCATCCAGGTGCTGAAACTGTTACGAACATTGTTAAAACAATGTTAAGGCATCACAAAAATATATGCTTATTTTTATCCTGCAGGAACAATATTAATAGGTATAGTATTGTTATATATATGCAACTATACAGCTTCTGAATGAACATACCATCTTTCGTGAAATGCAGTATAACTCTCATCATGTCACACCTATGTGGTTACAATGCATACCTTGAGAACTATGACACAAGACCTGTTTTGTATGGGACCATTACATTTTTCACTGTGACAGATGTTTGAAGAAAATACAATATTAGTACACTAATTATTATTTACTGTACGAAATGTGCTAAATATACATTTACTGCTCTATTTGACAGTACTATATTTATGAACTACACAACTGAAATTTCAACAATTTTGTTGGCATTCCTCATACACAAAGCAATTACCAACACAGTCAAGAGTTAGTGCTGCCAGCCTCAGGCATACATTCTGTTCATGAAACCTACAGTTACTTCAACACAAATGTAATGGTAGCATTCAGTAACTGATCCTTTGAAAACGCACATAGCTAAGTCCACTGTGGTATACATACATAGAACACGAGTGTGGAAATTCCACTTCACTCTAGAAATTTTATGTATTTATTTATTTATTTATTTATGTTTATAAATTTGAGATTAAATTACACAGAACAAGTAACGGAACAGTATGAGAATAGCCTGGCAGCTTTATTAAATAAATGGACATTTATTCATTTCTTATTTTCTACAAGAGGTGTGAAAGTGAACAGAGCTCACACAAATTATTCTTCTCTCCATTATGCATTAATCTGAAGCACTTTATGCAAAACTGTACAAAATATATGAAGGAAAAATAAGGATATGTAGAATTAATAATAATAATAATAATAATAATAATAATAATAATAATAATAAT
>BLKM01007531.1:0-35025 GCA_013340265.1 Coptotermes formosanus | reverse complement strand
ATATATATATATATATATATACAACAGGAGAGTGCTGGAACGAATGTTAGAACAGACATGTACAAACCCAAATGAATACTACGTACAGTAAGGAAATTATTCCATCAACGAGAGAAAAGCCACTCTGTAGCTGCACATGCAGCTTCCTCTAATGAATACGTAATGTAGAAAGGCTGTTTAGGAACAATTTATTCTGAAAGTGCTCTACGAAGGATTCTCCTTTTCTTAACAAATGATGTAGTTCAAGTGCAGCTTTAACCTCAACAGTACTTGTTACGTCAAAACAAGTGAAATGTTTCAAAACGTAACATTTTACAAAACGGGAAGACATAACATTAGAACGCATTCTCAGATGATTCTATTCTGTCATGAGCGTGTACAGGCACACCATAGAGCCACAGTGACGCCACCTCTCAAATTTAGCGTCTGATATGAATCCGGGGATTTCTAGCCTCCATTGGCGAGAAAGAAAAATTTTCTGACAGCCGACAAGAAGATTCGATATAGGACACTGATGTCTATACTTATCAAATGCTGCGAGAAACTACCGAAAAAACAAGTGTTATTCCCCAGCAGAGGCCATCACTCCGAAAACTGTTTCTTCATGCGATGCAAAGCTCAAGCAACCTTCACGTGGAAGTCATTTTGAAGGCAACGGCAGTTGTGGTTGTCCACGTTCAAGAGGAAAGAGATGGTCACTAGTTAATACTTATGTTATTTAAGGCAGAGAAGCAGCAAGTGTTGTAGCTTCAAATCAGATGAGTACAAGTGATTTTATGGTTACTTCTCACGTTTAACGCGGGCCGGGATAGCGCAGTCGGTATAGCGACTCGCTACGGGCTGGACTGTCCGGGGATCGAATCCCGGTGGGGGGCGAGATTTTCCGCAGCCGTCCAGATCGGCCGTGGGGCCCACACAATGGGTACCGGGTCTCTTTCCCGGGGATACAGCGGCCGGGGCGTGGGGCTAGCCACCCCAACCCCTCCTCGTGCCGAGGTTCACGAACGGGTAGAGCTATACGTCTACTCCCCCTCTTGGGCCCTCAGGGCCTGTTATGGGGTGAACCTTTCCTTACTTTATATTTAACAACGCTGCTTCATATACTCGTAAAAATCTTACGTGTATATAAAATCGAATGGGATTGGAGAATTACAAATTATGAGTCTGTGTAGATTTGAAGAAGGCGTAACAGCCTGTGATGAATGTTTTTAAGAGCTCATTAGAAAGACACTGGAGATGAAGACTTCTGTAACAGCTGTCACAAGCTATGAGGTTATCCTTATTTGAAAGGCAGGCCATTGCCGCGTGAAAAATAAATTTCCTTATCCTTAAATATTACACAAAGTGAAATGGGAAAGAGAGGTGTGGTCTGTTTAATGGTGCCAGTACTCTTCTAGCAATGAAGGAACAAGCGAATATTCTCAAAGAGAACATAAACTAATGGGGCTGAAAATTGGAGTACTATACGCTAGTCACTCAAATTCTATGTGTGGTGTAACTGATGGGATGGTGTGTTTTCTGCTCTTAGGTATGACCCCGCAACAGCCAATCAGTGAAAACTCAGTACTGAGAAACAAGAGACAGCGGCACACCCAGGCACGTTCCTTAAAATCTATACGAAAGCACTGAGAGAAATAATAAATTACCCCATACAGCAAAGCACATCTGAGAAGCTAGTAGTAGCTCACCTAGTCAAGAAACTCCCTGCGTTTAATGAAAACTAATTATCCATCACCGTTTTCACAAGAGCCCATGATTGGTCCATATTCTTAGCCAGATGAATGCAATCCGCACCCTCCCACAAGGTCTCACTAAAAACCATTTTTAGACGCGTTAGCGTAAGACGCGAAAAGCGCCTGTTGGGTTGGTCGTGTCAGTTCGCGGCTCCCACTGGACAGATTCTTATGAAATTTGATACAGAGGACTTCAATTCAAAATCCGTAGAGGAAAATGAAATTTGCTTAAAACCGGTCAAAAATATCGGGCACTTTACATGAAGACGTTAGTACGTTCATACTGTTCACGGCAGTACAAATATTTGTAGCCCGACAGCGGTGCAACGGGAACCCACCAAAGCATTACGCATGCAACACTCGACAGTTTCATATTGTTGGCAGCTACATGTAGGGCAACAATAAAACAGGGAATGCACTGTCGCGTTTCCTTTGCAACAATGGTTACGCTAACACGCCACAGTGCTAAGTTATACTACATTATAATAAATAAATACTTAAATAAATAATAAGAATTTAACATTACAGCACACTATCTTGTAATGTTACTTTTACCTTTACGCTTAGATCTTCCGAATGACCTCTTGCCCTCGGGTTTTCTGATCGAAGTTTATATGCCTTTGTCTTCCCTCTAAGGCGCAGAGAATACAGGCACAGAAAGCGCAATTTTAAATTCGGAAATATTCCGTTGGGGGGGCAACCCTGTTACCCAGACGCCATCTCGCTGTGCTACGAGTACCGTCGAGTTGTACACGAATGAAGTGACGTAACCCGTCTGAGGTAACTTCATTAAGGCTGCACAGCACTCTATGCTTGAGCATCATTAAGCCTGTAGAAATTACGGAGTTCTGTTGACAAGACAAGGTTTGCCTGCATCAGGCGGAACAAGAATTACTTAAGTCTGAACAAAGTTTCTTCGGAAAATAACATCAGGAAGGTTTGCGACGTCGTTATTTAATTTGCTCAAAAGAATGTTCCAAACATCAGTTTATGTCCACGTCTCTAATGGCTTCTGATACCAAATTACATACGTCCTGCTGCAATTATATTGACATTTTCATCCAATTTCTATACCTTCCAGGCGTCGTCTGCTTCAACTGCAGCGTACCACAACGTATTCCAGCAAAGAACAAGTGTTTTTCCATGGCTGCCAGTCCCCATTGGGCCTTGGCCTCCTTTTCGTAACGGTTTCAAAATCACACGCAGTTAGACACACCACATTCCTTAGGACTCCTCTGGAAGAGTGATCGCTCCGTCGCAAAGACCTCTCTACCTAATGACACAAGACACAAACATTCATGCCCCCGACGGGATTCGAACCCGCAATCCCAGCAAGCCAGCAGCCGCAGAGCTAAGCCAAAGGAAAACATGCACACTATTATTATTGATGTTATTAAGGACAGTGTGATTTTATAAGACTGGCACTGAGATATTTTCTATAATATGCACTTTTTTAATTTTATGGCACAACTCCACTTACATGAATGATATACGGGCATGGTGTAACTGTAACACGTCACGATGTATTTATTTGCATGCTAAAGCCTTCAGTGATGCTCCAAGGTTGTATATTTTTTCCCCTTTAAGATAATCTTTTGGACCGAACACGCAAGAAATGCATTTATGTAAAACGAGAGACTGACGTGTTATATTTGCACAGTGATGTGGTATTGAACACTACACAATATATAATGAGTATATTCAAACACAGGACCTCACTTTACTATCAACAGCACCCTACTAGCAGAACAACAGTTACTTTGCTGATTCAATGAAATAATATCGCATATGCCGGCACTTTACAGATACTCTATACAATGCAAGTTACTACGTCAGCAAATGTTATTGATTTCGAATTTTAATTACATATTGGAAACGAAGCAGCATTCTACACACCGGCTGTAACATAACGCCATTTTGCAGGAAATGTTAAATCTTTATTAAAATCATGAAATTTTATTGTTCATTTAAACAGAAATGAGAATTTTCTTCCAGAATGAATTGTAATGCATTAAATCGCATATTTGATTTAATGTCACATCAGAGAAGTAATTTCCTGAACGATAAATCGCAACTACGAAAACTGTTAACGCTACGATATTCAGATTCGTCTCTTCCACCTACAGAGAGCACGCAATACGGCAGTCCTCTACCTCGTCCAGGTGTTCCGCACCGGTAAGGTCAGTTTCAAGTAAGAATGGTCCCTGTCAGACCTTCACCAGGTCGCTTTGGTTGTCAACTTAGTTTTGGGAGAGAGAGAGGGGGGGGGGGGAAGAAAAACCAATAAACCCGAACAAAATTATTAAAAGGGAAAAAAAAACTTATAGACGAAGTTTTTAACTTATGCACTGATTTATATCACTTGTACAGAAAAGTTTGAACGTTGCACAGTTACAGGACGACCTCAAGGGAAAGACAAGGCACTGGAATTTGAAACAAAAACGCTAGACCCCACTCTCCGGAGAACTCGCTTTGGAAGAGGCTATGGACCTGTTGCAAGACACACTATGCAGTGAATGAGGTTGCATAAGAATGCTTGGTTAAATACTATTTATGCATGCTTAATCACGCAGTTATTTAGCGTCGGTAAAATTAGTCATAAGGTATTAACAAGAGGCATCGAGAAAAACACAACGTCCCTCGTTAAAGCTTCCGAAAGGAGACCTTGCAAGCAACTTCGAGTACTAACAAGTACTGTCAGGATTTAGCCTGATCTTCGACAAAGCAATGTGTATGTAATTGCATACTTATGTAACAACTGCACGACTTTATGATGCCACGCAAACGTCACACTATCCAAACTGATGAAACCAACTCTAATCCACCTTGCAGAATGTTTGGTTTGACTCCTGGAAATTGTACGCTGTATCGTAACGTCCCTTTCACGTTCCTACATTTTATATTAGTATTTAGTCGTAACTTCAGGTTGGGCACAACAGCCACAATCACTATCAGTCAGAGCCAGAGCATATTAGAGAGAGAAAGCGAAAAATGATGTGGTGGATCCGTTTTCAAATCACATGCTATGATCCCATGAACAGCTTACAAGTGGTTTCAGCGAAAGTATTGTTGAAACGACAAGTCGACGCGAGAAGCGACACGATGCGGGTGTTCCTGTCACTCCTTGTTAAATCCGGACACCAGATTCACAGGACTGACAAACAGACAAGGTCTCACATTTGTTGTCTGCGTCTCTACTTCTTCTGCTGTTGCTGCTTGCGCAGCTTGGCTGCAGACTCCAATTACTTACACTCACTCACTCACTCACTCACTCACTCACTCATCCATCCATCCATCCATCCTTAGAACCAATACAAGAGTAAACTGACTAAAAGTCCAAAACCGTATGTGCGCGATGTGAAGAAATTAATGAATTGGAAAGTTTCTAAATACAGCGTAAAAAAAACGGCAGGCAGCAGTAGAACGGCCTGTGTGGGGAAACTTGCAAGTAGAAAAGGCAGGTAATATACGTATAAAGTAACATCGAGGCGCGTTAGCGTAGCCACTGTTGCTGTGGAAAAGCAATAAGCATTACATATTCTGAGTGTGTGTGTGTGTGTGTGTGTGTGTGTGTGTGTGTGTGTGTGTGTCTGTAGCCTTAGTTATCCAGCATGCAAAGCACATGTGCCACAATACACTGCCATCTGTGGCACGTGTGACTCTACCATTCCACATTACCTCATAAAGGGCACGATTTTCGGAAAAAGTTACTGAACATAAAATGTATGTTTTGATTTTCTCTACAAGTTTTGTTTGAAACAATTCTCATTCTAAGAAGAATTCAGTGAGATGTGTAGAAGTCTTCATGTAAAGTACCCGTTACTCTTGTCAGACTTCAACGAAAGTTTAATTTTCTCGACACATTTTTGAAATATACTCAAATATCAAATTCCATGAAAATCCGTCCAGCAGGAGCCGAGCTGTTCCATGCGTACGGACTGACGGACGGACGGACGGACAGACATGACGAAGCTAACAGTCGCTTTTCGCAAATTTGCGAAATCACCTAACAACTCTTCTAGAACTCAATGGTGTTGGAATAAGGCACACATCTCCTGAATTATTTCTTTTCTATTCACAGCGGGTAAAAGGGCTATGCTATTTGATGTTCAGGACACTTAACAACGCCATTTCAGGTTCAGAGGTTTATATCGTCAGATGACATGGGGAGGCGATCATGAAATGTGAGTGCGTAAAGGCTTATAAACAGGTAGACAATGAAGAAAATCGTAACAATACAAAATCAGGCGTTAATCAGAACGAGAACAAAACCATGTGCTTCTTCAATACAAGTCTCGAAAGTCGCACCACCACCCTGCTACATGAAAGATACGCCAATTTGCAGGGCGGCATGATATTTGTATAAGACAGCACAAACTGTCTTCCGTACATACTCAGTCACCAATGACGTCAGGTAATGTTTGCTTTAAGTGTTGACATTTTATACTTCGTTTGTTTGTTTGTTTGTTTGTTTATTTGTGGCTCAGCAGCCCTATTGTGGGCTTAGGCCTTCTCATTTTTGAGGTTCCATGATCACACTCATTTAGACACAACACAGTCGGTAGGACTCCTCTGGACGAGGGATCAGCCCCTCGCAGAGCCCTCTACCTGACAACGTAAACACTCACAATAGACAAACATCCATGCGCCCCGTGGGATTCGAACCCACGATCCCAACAAGCGCTCGGCCGCAGACCTACGCCTTAGACCGCGCGGCCACTGGGATTGGCTTGACATTTTGTGCGTCATACAAAAAGCAAATGCGTCCGACGAAATGAAATTAATGTAAAGGTACTGACACCGACGGTGCACATACATACGGAAAACATCTACAGTTTAAAAATACAAAATTCACATACAGGGCTAATGATCCCCTTGGCACTCCAGCTTACGCAAGCCTTCAGGGTCCGATATAAAAATGACATCAATGAAAACAATGAAAGGAACGTAACAAGCAGCCATATCCCTCTGCTTAAGGACTCTTCTGCGAAAGCTTACAGGAGATACAGAGGTAAAAATCTGTACGTTCAAAATAGCACATGTTGTTCCCAGCTTTGTGATGAACATTTGCGTGTTATGTTACGCAGTTCTCCAAGTTTGAAAGTGAAGCTGTAATCGTTCATATTTGCTTACTTACCTGGTGCACAGCAATTCATTTGCTTAGAACAGTTTTCAAATTAATATTTACGATTTGCTCCACGTACCCTCCCCCCCCCCCCCCAAAAAAATTATTGCACCTGGATGGCGACCGTCTTCTATCAGTCCGCTGTGCATGACACAGTTTGTTTAACTTTGCCAGTAAGAGTTTAACTAAGTGCAGATTCAGGGCACCGATTTTCATTTTTACCGTCAGAAGTGAATGTAAACTTGTACACCTGTACTCTGTTCCACATACGTATGGCTATTTGTTTCGGTTTGTATCCGCTAGCTTCGCAGCACGCCACCGGATTTACAATCGCAGTGCTTTGGTTTGAACACAGAGCTGTGTGTCGGCTTGATGTCTATTCGATACGTACGTCATTCTAACCAGTGAAGCACGAATTGGTGGTAAAGGCAAGGAAGCTATTGGCGATTTGTCGTGTGCGGCGGATCAATAAAGTGAACATCACCATGCCTACTGCCAGCCTATCACAACGTGTCAGATTTCAGTTATGAGCCTCTAAAACTTTATACGACCATTTTCTTGGACAAAGCGCGAAACCATCCGAATACATATTTTTCAACCGCTAGGAGTTAACGCAGAACCATTTCAGGTGTCTTCTTGTAATTCCACACTTCGCATTATTATACTGACAAAACCTGACTTGTGCCCCTAAATCTAATAGATTTTGTGTTTTGCTTAAGTGACGTTTACACGCTGGCTAAAAAGAACACCGCTGGGGATTTCTTTAGTGCGCACGTTTCCCATTCCTGTTCCACAGCTTCTACGTGATTCTGTCCTCCTGCTAATTGGTAACCGTCAACAGCACATACGCCAGTAATTTTCAAATATTAATAAGCAGGGAACACACATATTTCTGTCGCAGTAAAATCGTTACCGTTGTAGCACAAAACAGTGTTGATAGCCTGTCTATTGACTGAATGTCTATTGATACCTGTCTACTGCTTGTTTGCTTCCTTACTCATGATCACTGATGTATAAACAGAGTAAGCAGCTTCTGTACGAGACACTCACTCATTCTAATAGAGTAACTAACAATGTGTAACATTTCTGTCTCTAATAAATTCTGAGACAAGTTTTAAACTGCGCACTTACAGGCGCCCTCTTGCATTAAAATGAATTATGAATCGAACTTCCAAGCGTTGTAAGGGGTTTGGAATTTCCTTCGTATAAAACGGAGTTCAAGGTAGATAGGTGCCATAAGAACTCGTTTTCATGTCAATTTACCAAGCTGGCTGAGGGAACAAATTGCATTTATATTTCATGATGAGACTTATGCCTGTCAACAATAGCTACTCTCATCATGTTACGAGGCAATCTACCTTCTTTTCAGTGCCCCTTTCTTTCTGGCTTGTAAGTGTAACTGAAGCCTGCCTTTACCAGCAAAAACAGTAGCTCGAAAAGAGTATGCCCCATTTTGTTTTCCCTTTTGGATGAAGATTATCTTGGAGTTGGAAATTACGAATTCAGCAGAAAGGGTTTATGAATTAAATATGTACTGCTTACAAATACCTATGCACCATAAAAGAACGAGAAATTACGTAAACCCATACAAGGCATGATGTTCATTAATTTTTCAAAATGGACTGTAATTGGTTTACATCTGGTAATGCACTTACTCTTTGCCCTGTTCCAGACACTTCAGTCTCTATTCACAGTACCAAGAAAAAAAATAATACGAACTGCAGTAAGTCCCTACACGTCTTCACACTCCCCTACGACAACTTGCAGTGAAGATCACTACGCAGAATCAAGTGCTGAGATGTGAGAAGTCCGAATTTTGTCACAACATTTCCGACTAAATAACACATCAGTTTTACAGATATACGCATACAACATATCATAGCTCTTCGTCACCGCACATTCATTGCTAAGGTTATGTAATATCCAGCGATGGGGGGATGGCATACGTACTGGCGCTACGTACTGTTCTGCCTGAGAAAAGAATATTCACTCCAAGGTATGGAAATTTTTTGAACCTTTTAATTTGTAAAATTACAGACAATAGATTTATGGGAGGATATCCTTATTTCACAAACCCCTTAATCTAAACTCTACACATAATGCAGTGTTAAATCTGTTTTATATGAACTCATCCACTTAAAAAAGATGATTCGTGTATGGTACAAAAGGCACCTGAATGCAAAGATTCCAGACATAATTCCAGTACCTACTCTACAGTTCCCGCACACCCAGAGAAGACACTCTTTTCGAAAAAATATTCGTGATATGAGAATAAAGTACCGTCAACACAACTAAAATGTCTGCATTATTTAGTGTTGCAATATGTTTACGCTAAAAGTTGTTTAACAACACATCAAACCTCTTACGTGTTCTTTAAACGATTTTTAGCCTGAAGATGACAAACAGAGGTCGAAACATGTTGCAACAATAAATAATACAGACATTTTAGTTGTGTTCATGGTACTTCATTCTTTCATCTTGTAAGTAACACAACGGGACGACTAACATACAAAATATTCTTGCTCTGTTGTTTGATAAAGTTATAAACGACAAATAAGCAGGCAGCGAGACACTAACAGCTGATGTGTCCGTTCTGGGCACTCAGCCAAGATTTTAAGGTCATATATATGCCCCCTGTATTTTCAAAATTTGCAGTAAACAAATTTCAGTTGTGCTACTAACGAGGACGCATGCGAGAGACACGCAAAATTCCACATGGATATTCTGCTCACGTGAATTTCACACGGCGTAACGTTTTTCGGATTCCATATACATCAACACAAAGACAAGTTTAGATGTGGAACACACTGACCCGTACATACTAGAAATAACTGAAAAATGACTAAACTGATTATATTCATATGAGCAGTCACTGTTTTGTGTGTTCAACCTCATAGGAAGGTAAGCACACTTTTTATGCCAAAGGCCTGTCTTTATAGCTAAACACTGTACAATGTGCGGGTAGTATCCAAACAGGACCAAATCGGTTTACGAAGAAAGAGTGTGGATTCTGCTTAAACATTTTACGTTCATTATGGATAACGTGACACTAATTTCTCCACTCCACGTTCCCAAAAAAAAACACAGCATCCCACTACATGTGGGCTCTACGCACACAGGGTGCCCTACAAGTGTGTTTTTAAATACAGGTATTTTATTCTCAGTAAACAGTCTACGTTTTAAGGCGTCTATCTACAAAGAGAATCAGATGAGACAGAACAAGTTGCCTACAGTGACTACAAAACTATATGTGATCTAATGTTCAAGGAAAGATAAAAACACAGGAAGAGTGCAGGTACAGAACCAGTTATTCTTAACCCCAGCATTCGATAAAGATGAAATGCCAGCTTCATCGTCTGGCAGCTAAGCACAGCCTCTCAGTACCAGGCTGTGCGTCCACACAACCTGATCAGAATGCTCTGCAGAAGAAGAGGTTCTTCACTCCTACAGGAACTCAAACACCGGTTCCTCCAATCTGCCTAACCACAGCCTGATTACTACTCTCCTTCAGTTAATAAACAGTGTATTCATTTGAAATGACCAATGGTGCTGTAATTTTCCATGTGCAATGGACGTGTTATTTTGCATATGAACATGTGTTGCAGCAATAAAACGGAGCAAACTCACGTCCGCATGTCATCTTTCACATCGTCCCCCTTTTTAACAGATCCAACGGAATATTAAATTTACAAATTTACTGGTTATTGTGAACTGAGTTTCCAGGAATGTGCAACCAATCTCGGTGTCCTGTCCATAAACTTTTGTGTTTCTGATACTTCACAATCATAGTCCTTGGACAGCACCCAAAAGCGTTTTTTAAAAAATAATAGCATATATATATGTATATATACGGGTACGCAGGGTTTTAAATAAACTAAACCCAAAACAAAAATTTTTATCGCGTTCCTAACCAAATTTCTTTACAAATCCCCATCCTGCATAACTTATATTTTACTTGGTCAGTACACTACAACTTGTTTCTCTCAAATACTATGTACTATGTTTCAATCAGCGACTGCACCTCCCAAGCAATCTTTGGATCTACCAACAAATTGGATGTACTTCTTTCTTCTCCTTTAAAGGGTTAAATAAGCGGGCACAAGCTCTCTATAATGTGATTCCTTGTTAAGATACAAGTCTAAAATATTCCACAACATATGTCATAAGACGCTTAGTTTCCGAGACACATGTCACCGTGAAATGGTGCAAAGTAATGTAGCCTTCAGCAACTGCTGGAGGCATTCCCTAGAGTGTGCTGGGGCTCCGTGGTGCTAGAATGAAAGCGTCTGTTTCACAGATAGAGGCACATCTTACAGCAGCACTGGTGAAAGTTAAAAAAAATACTACATTCTTGAACAGCCATTCTGTCAGGTAGCAGGTAGGGGCCCAAGACAACGTCCCCGACGGTACCAGACCAAAATTTCACACTGAATTTGACTTGATTCCCATGTCCGCGGATAGTCTCTGGGCCATTTCGTGCTCATAGGTGACTCTTGTGGACGCTGAACACACCCGTAAAACATGCTTCATATGCCCACAGACTGTGTGGAAATGGACGTCATCCCCTAAAGCGCTCATGTCGTAGCCACTTGCCAAGCTGCATCCAGAGGAAACACTCGTGTGCAAAAGGACGTACGTCGCGCCAGTGGTAGTTCGGATCCAAATTTACAGGACGACACTCGTTTGGGGTAGTCCCAATTCTCGTGCGATACCACGTGAACGGCTCTTGTTCCACAGCTGCAATTATGGATATCCATCGACTAGTGTTCTTACAGTGTGAGAGAGACCTCCAACTGCAAGTGCTACAGGTTTTAAACTTCCCGTCTCACTGAGACGCTGGTCCAGTATTCGAAATACCTTAGCGTCTGGATGACGTCGACCAGGATAACGTAGCATGTATTACTGTGCCTCAGTACAAAGCGGATTATTACGCGCATCGAGGGTTAAGGGCACGTCACAGTACCGTCGTGTGTGTCTTGAGGAAGCCTAGCAACCTGTTTGTTGTCTAAGAAGTGCGTTACCTCATTCCACGGTGACTGGCATTTCAAAAATTAAATTTCTCAGGACCCATGTGGTGTTCTATTTTCGACACTATTTTTAATAAAGAATGGCACTGGGAAGAACTTGGGCGCGAGTTTGTTTCCGCCCTGTACATACAGCATGCACATTTCGCATTTCTCGAGTTTTTCACTCTTAACGGAATATAGTGTACTTGGGGAAACAAACATAAACGTCGCAAAACTAGTGTTTGTTATGTAGATGTTTGGTGTTTCAGTCGATATAATTCGCTTACTTGCATAATAAGAAATATTCAGATGTCTGCTCTTCCTTCGGGACGGGCGACCATGTTTCATACTCACAAAAAAGCTAGGTTTAATAATGCATAGCTACATTTAACTCTAGTGTACTTTTACATATTTCGCATCGTCTTAATTTTCTCCTTCTTCCCTTTATCAAACAGACACAATGTTACATGTTTATTACAAGAGCCTATCTGCTGCCAAAATTGGGTGTAGCTATGAAATATCCACTACAAAGACAAGAAGTGATAACTTAATACATGAGCTGTAGCAGTTCTTTACATCATGTTTCTGGGTATGTCCTGACATATACAGCGGTGGGCCCCAGGGAGCTCAGTGGATAGAAACACTCAACAATACGGACACTCCATGACGCTACCAGGTTTGTCGTGTTACAAAATACAATACAGAGCTCTGCGTGAGCGCCTAGGCCCTGCACTCCCTAACAACATACTTCAAATTTACTAATTCACTCATCATGGACCTACGCAGTTTCAGACCGTGCAGTGTACTCCTATATGGCTAAACTGAGTCAGGCGTGAAATGCTTCCACTTTTATTCCCAAACATGCAGTTTAACGAGGGCATTAGTTGACTCACAACGTTCAATTATTCTTGATTTTAGCTAGTTAACAACAACAACAACAACAACAACAACTTGAGCAGCGTACCAGGAAAGCACGATATCAAGGAACTACAGAAAACAGCTATATTGGGCACAGCGCACACACTGCGGGAAGTACTAATGTAGAAGCACTAAAGAGTTTAACAGTGAAGACAGCGTTATATGCACCATTAACAGTATGCGCAGAATAGCTGCGACACTGTATACCCTAGAAACATGGTTTGTTTCAGGTATATAAGTGTGAATGCCCTGCATAAGGGATGATGATGATGATGATGATGATGATGATGATAATAATAATAATAATTTGAGTGTAAGACAACGTGTGGAGTTACTTACAAAATTGTAACAAAACATGTACATTTTTATATGGACTCAGCAGAAGCATGTTATAAATTGTGATAATAAATTGCACGCTTAAGTAAACATGGTTGTACTCCCATGGATGTGACTTCCATTAGCAACAGATAGTTAAAAAACACGGACAGTATGCGAAATATTTAAATAAATTTCCTACCAGTGTAAAGTATTGACTAGTAAGATCAAAATATACTAGAAATTTAGGATCTAAGGATGAAGTGAAGGGTGCTTACACACTGTTGGTGCAGGGAAGCTCCTACAAGCATGTCAGCTGGAACTCAAAGTCATAAAAAGAAGGTAATATAAAAATTCATCACACAATAAAGAGAACTATAGCCAGCTGCCTTAGGTGCCGTGTTTTTGTTGACGTGGTAATTAACCTTCGATATAGTCGTGATTTATTCTCACCCTCTGCTGCAGGTCAACCAACCGTTCAGCTGTCTCGTTCATCAGTTCAAAATCCCCTCCCAGACACTGGTTCGGAGGTCTTAGCATGAATAGCATTGCATTTCACTGTACGTTTATGAAGATGAAGATTGGTTATACAGACCGTTCCAAAAGCAGCGTAATACTTACTAATTGAACACAACTTTATTGGCCTTTGGATAATTCATTGGGTGAAAGCATAAAGACCTTAAAGATCACAGACATGATTAGACGCTACTGAAGAAATTTGTCTAGAAACGCACGCAAAGTAAACTGAGCTTATGATGCGTCAGCAGAAATAAGACTGTGCCATGGCTCAGGCTGTTTGTTGCCGACCTCTCACAGCAGAAACTGTGACTCAACACTGGCCACTCCATGTGGGATTTGTGGTAGACTAAGTGGCACTGGGAAAGGTTCGCCGAGTACGTCGGTTTTCCCCTTCCGGTATCATTATGTCACTGCTCCATACTCGTCGTTCATAACCGACACTACACAATCTTAGCAACTGACAAGCGGGGATTAATAACAAACATAAAACACACCAAAAAGAAACACAAAATCAGACAGCTGACGTTTCAAAACCACGGCAAAACTCAAGCAGGGCCGAGACTGAAAAGGTAATCACAGATCAAAACTGCATTCCCGAAGAAGCAAAGAACTAGCTTCGTTCGAGGAATGCTTGTCTCCACTGCATTCTAGCCTATCCCAGCTCTCAGCGTCTTGTCGTAGTTATCTGAAAGCGCGGAGTTTGGGTCCGTTTGGGTTGTCGGTCATAGAGGAAAATGCGACAGACATACATCGAAGAAACTAATTGCAAAGATGCAACAGAAAGACAAGAGGAAGAAAGAACGGTAACAAAGTGAGTTATTAAAATTACTGTAAGATCTGCATCCCTGAAAATTAAAGATCCTTGTAGTAATCATCGGCAAATGGAGAAGTTCCGTCCTAAACTTTCACCACTCCTTTTCTGTAACGGAAAAGGGACCCGCAGTAAGAGCACAAAATTTGTTTTATTCACCCATCGGGCTTTCTTCTTTAAGTTAATTAGACTGCTCAGGAATCAAGACAACTCGGTGGACTGACATCGACAAAAACCAACGCTTCAAAATGCTCTCGGTATAAGAGAAGTGAAAACGGTTCACCAGCTGAAATGACGTGTCTTGTACTCACGTTTCTGCGAAAGGCTAGCGACAAGCACAAACTGTGTTCACTTACAAACGCTGGCAAACACGCAAATTCAAAACACAAGTAAAGTTAGAACACATCACGGTGGCGACTGAATGATAATTTGTTGCCCAGGAGGAGGTACAACTATAAGATTACGACGTTGCGGCAGTTCCGCAATACATATTTTTATTGCCTGGACAGTGTAGTCGGCACGGTGACTAAGCTATGGACTGAATATTCTGGGGTTCGATTCCCTGTAGGAGGAAGATAATTTCTCTCGCATCAAAACGTCCAGACCACCCCTGCGACCCAGCCAGCCTCCAAGTCAACAGGTACTACGGGCTATTTCCTAGTGCTAAGGTTAAGAAAGAGTGGAGCTACAGTTCTGCTACCCCTGTGTTTCTTCAAGGCAAGTACAGGGACAACTTCAGGTTTGTCAAATTATTTATTACCGTGTACGGTAATTATAACTAACTTCACGGTTCAGAATCCTTCGTGAAAAACTAACAGTTCCTCAGCTGGTCAAGAACTCTCCGCATTTTATGGAACCAGAAGGTTCATTACCGTGTTCACAACAGCCCACAATGTGTCCCTACCTTGAGCCCGCTCGAACTTGTCTGCGCCCTCCCAAAATTTATTTAACATCCTTTCTAATATTATCGTTCTGTCTAAGCCTAGGTACCTTGTACTTACTCCACTAGATCTAACCTCGCCAAGAATGCATTTCACTATCTCGAAGTCCACCACTACGTACCCGCACAGTGCAATGTGGTGAACACGTGAGAGGAAGCACACAGTACTAGACGCTTATTGCTTTATCCCACAGTGCTATGGCGTAACCAACTGTCGCCCGCCAACTTGCAACTTGCCTGATTTTAGTATAACTATACTGAACTCTCACTGTGATATACACAATAAAAGTCTAGTTGCTAGACGCCAACCTCAAATAGAATTACGTATGCTCATTATAGTCCTGTCTGTTATCAAGAATTTGCGTAACAGAATTAACCAGAATCTGGAGACGGAAACCTCGTCTGTGAAACGTGCTGGATACAGACGTGCGTATCTCGTCTTATGTGTAGCAGCAATTACTACTGCAAGTTGAGTGACAAGCAGGTTACACACCGAGAGACGTCGTACACCATGTAAACACACGCAATGGTACACAAAATTTGCCGTTTCTTTCTCAGTGGGGTAAACGACCGGACCATGATGATATAAGCTCACCTCTGTCTTCAATTGATGTTCAGAATACGTGGGATAAGATTTCTACGCCCCTTAATACGCCTGTACCGTGTAGTGTTTACGCACTGGACATTTGTACGCCGCACGTAATTTGGATTTATTCCGTCCAATAAACCACAACTGCGTTTTCGAAACAATTTTACTGCTATAATTACACACAAACACACACACACACACAAACACACACACACACACACACACACAAACACACACACACAGAGACACACACACACACACACACACAAACACACACACACACACAAACACACACAGACACACACACACACACAGATTTTTGTAACGTCACAGATTTTTTACGAACTTCTGTTTTTATTTGTATGCAAGACACGAACGTGCGGGCCACTTACTATGCAATCTACAATAACGATGTTATTTAAATGAGAATAATTCTCCATTCGCTAATTAAACAGCATACTCTCACACAGTCTCCAACTTCCAGTTCTGCCAACATTCACTGCTGTGTTATTATATAAGATTTGAAACTGAAGACACCAAACAAGCTTCGCATGCAACTTACGAGACGTCTTGTTCGTTCACCAGTTTCCACTGGTTCAGTGGAAAAGAGGTGGAGCCGGTTAAGCACCCGTACCGCCCGCTTTTCATTTCACTTGCTTCGTCTCAAGTACTGTACATTCGTAAGATTGCACAGCCGGGATGGTTCAAACAAAGAGTTCGCCCTTACAAGAAGCATGGGCGGGAATGTGCCAATACAACTGGATATGAACTTTTGACCCAATAAAGAAGCCAAGAGCACAGCACGCAATCCAAGTGGCTCTTGATGGAATTCTGGAAGGCAACTTCACCCATCCTTTCTTCTTGAAGCCCATAAAAACTTTATAAAAGTCTCATTTATGGCCACACCGTGGTAGAAGTTTTAGTTATACGTAGAAGTGGGGAGGGGCGAAGGAGGAGAGGCAGAACTCACTACATGAAAAGCCTAAGGTAAATCCCCATGATCTTGCTCTGTATACTGTTATTGAAACTTCCAATTTTGCTTCAAATCTTCCTCATTTTCTTTATGTTCGTTGTAAACCACATTAGCAAACTTCCTCCGTCACATTTAGCAGAAGACTACGGAGGCGGGTGATTATATCCACTGGCATTTTTTCCTTAAACTAAATACTCACAAGATGCGCTAGCATCTTAGAATAAACCCATTCAAGTTTTACAGACCAAATGGCTGAGAAGATTATTTGGGTCTAAGGAAGAGAAAGCAACAGAAGAAAGGAGAAAATTACAATACTTGGAAACTCGTAATATTTAATCTTTAGCAAACAGTATCAGGGTAGCTGAAAAAAAAATTAGCGAAATCATACAAGGCTTTAGTTACAACACTTCAAGTGCCCAGAACAATTTTAGAGACCTAGAAATGAATCAGGTGGGATGACTAAAGGAATTCCTCGTATCCCCATGCGCAATATATGTCCCTCCCTACCAACGTTCCCCAACCTCGCGGACCTGCTGCTGCTCTCGGCAGAAAATTTTTACACGACCTGACGACTGCGCGGCACTTCAAAAGTTCTTTTTTAGCATGCATTATAAGAATATTTACAATGAAAATTGAAAAATTCCAGCTTCGGAGCAACAATTTAGTGTGCGCGGGAGCATTACAGCTATTGCGCGGCCGCGCATTCGCACATTTTGGAAGGAACGTTACTCCCTGCCATCCTCTTTCATTTATTTGCAAGCCGAACGTGAAACAGAAGAGCACAAGTTAGTCCGACTTGGAATCTGTTCTCCTATTAGAAGTGCTGTCCTCCTTGTGACCGATCTCCCGTCGAAGGAATCCCAGTGAATGTACAAGAATCACTGTGTCAAAGTTTTTTCCTGATTCCAAGACAGGCAGATGACATGATCCGGGAAAAGTGAATGAAGAATATGCAATATTCACGACCAGCAGAGAAACACTGCTACTGAAATAGGCCAGCACCAAGTGGCGTTATCTGCGTATGTTCATACGTTACGTAAAAAGCCCATGAAGTTCGTCTTAATGTGACAGCCTCTAAAATTTGAATTATTTGACTCACTTGTAGGGGAACTAGTACAAATATTGTGCTATTTCATAGCACCAAAAAGTCGCACTTTTTAAACTTACTACAGTTCGCGTATCAACAAGCCTTACATGCAAACTTCTGAATTGGGAGCGACAATACAATCACATAACTTTTCAGGTGTTTTCATAGCGGTTGTAGTTACACGATAATTTCTTTTGGGTTTTTACACGGCCTAGTGTGCATTGTTTATTCCGACGTTTCGTGTAACATACTGCCTCCATTTTCAGTGCAATTTCAGTACGTGCTTTCGAAACATTCAAAGCGCACTTACGCTGCAGAAACTCAAAAAAAAAAAATAATAAACTTACGTTAGAACTACTAGGGGAAGGCCCTGAAGTTATGCATGGGAATCAGTCTTCGAAAAAATATGGAGTCTATCAGGATAAGAACGTGAAATAACATTGTGGTGGCACTGCGAACACACATTATTCAGCTTTCGAGCAGACAGAGACGACTAATGAACCGTTAGAAATAGGCATGCGTAGTTTGGTAAGGAGCCAGAACACAATCGCACGTATGTATTACGTATGTTTGTATGTATGTATGGAACATTGTTTGTAATGGAGGGTAACTAGCCTGGGGATGGTACATATCTCTGACACCGAAGTTATATCAGGCAAATTTATGGTACACAAAACGTGTAGTTAGTGCATATATTCCGTAAATGAGTTCTTTACAAAACTAAAATACAGACAAGATGATAATGATAACAATGACGACATAATTGTGCCTTCAATGGAGCAACAGCCCCTATTGGGCCAGGGCCTTCTCATTTTCGAGGCTTCACGATCGTACTCAGACACACCACACTCGGTAGAATTCCTCTGGGCGAGTGATCAACCCAACACACACACATATACCCGACAACACATAACACTCACAAGAGACAGACATGCATGCACCCAGCGGGATTCGAACCCTCAATCCCAGCAAGCGAGGGCCGCAGACCCGCACCTTAGACCGCGCGGCCACTGGGATCGGCAATGATGATGATGATGATGATGATGATATACGTAACTTTCATATTGGTGCAATAAGAAACAGGCAATGAATTCTACACGATCTCATTTCACAAATAAATTCCATGTAAACCTTAACCATGTGTTTTCAGCAGCTTGTGCTGCTTCATAAGGAAGGCAAAGTTATGACAGCACCGGCAAGTACTCACGTGCTAGTTATTCACGCCAGTAGATCCAGCTTCCTGTTTATCTAAGCTTCCAGCAATAATAAGCCTTTCTAAGGCTACCTACCATTTATTTATATTGCCGGAGCTAAATTGGATTATGTCAAGTAGCTTGAAGACGGATAAGGACGCTGAGTCCGCAAGGATCTTCAGCACTTCCATCGATCTAACGATGCCTAAGGAAAGAGGATATCCAAAATACGAAATTACGTTTTACACCGAGCCAGTTTCTTAGAACACATGTTGCAAAGATTGTCAAACACGTCCGGTGTTTGACAGGAATAGGAACGGTGAAAAATGAAAAAAAAAAGTAAATTTTCAAAGAAAAAATATAATGAAGAGATAATGTCGGATTAGAGTAATTTGTACGTGACTTAAAATGTAATCACTGGAAGTACAAAGCAGATTACGCACATTTTATGTTTTAGTCAAGAATTAAATGCAAGCTATACGGAGTAAACATCTCGAACAACTGACTCACGTAGGAATGAAGTATATCAGGAGAATTACACGCGTTTTTGTGTTGAATTTGGCATGCAGGTAACGTGTTTGTTATCCCTGCTCGCAGGACTTAAAGAGGCAACGATAGGGTAGCTGCGTAAGTCGCTGCAGCCTAAAATCAAGGCTCTGTTCGTCTTACAGCCCCATTCCCTTTGCACAGCTTCTGAGCTCTCGTTCCTTTTCAACCGTACACTTCTATGCAACTCGCTAGAACGATTCGTCAAGATAGCGATTCAACACGTAACACAAAATCAACACACATAATAACACGGAATTACGAACACAAGTTATAAGCCATACTTCTGTACTGAATACGTTTCTAGTCCGAGATATCTATTAGCACGATTACTGCACTTTTGTTTCACCTTTGCGAATAACTTGTTACGTAAGGAGAGATCCCGTATATGTTAAATTCATTGCTAATAATATCAAAATTTTCGCATCGTCGCCATGTTTGTAATTACTGCCTTACAAACATTTACATACATAACTTTATGTTGTATCGCCACGCCAAATTTATCATGTCTAGCTCAGAAAAGTTCATTACATATCATAACAGAAACGAAGGTTAAAGAAACATTTCGCACCACCGCCATATTTTTGTTCACATTTTGTAAATAAATTACTTTAACAAGATTTGCACAGCTTTCGGAAGATTCATTACCATACGCCATTCAAGAACCCTACACAAAGTAACACTATTTCCCCTCTCGCACCAACAGCTCGCATGTCCGCCACAGTTTTATAAATGGTAGTAGGAAGTTAAAACGTACGGGATTGGGGCCATGTCCTGCACCATAGCTTCCCCACCAAGTTTCGTAATAATTGGTCAACAGGACCAAAAGGCGAAATGGGGGACACGCCGCCGCTGTTCTTTTAGCACTAAACCTGCGAGTTAAGACACTGATGAACAGGGCCTTACCATTATCCCCACTGTGCAGCCACACATAGGGATTCAAGACACTGGGCCCATCTCTATGTGCAAGTGCAGTCAGAGAACATTAACCTTTTAAAGCCTAGCGGTAACTTTACGTACCACCAGGTTTAATATTAAAAAATTCTACGTGGTGCCCACATTGCGTTTATGTGTTTTGTACGGATCTCAGAACAAACAGCAACTTTTGCCTTATAAAACATTAAGAGATTGCTTTCTATAACCGAAGTGGAGAGTATTTACACCGCGGTACGCACTGAGTCCTTATATAAAACAGATAGGCTTCGTCTTTAAAGGGTTAACATACCCCGCTCAGAGTCTGACATCTTTCTGTTTCACTTCTTATAAACTTTCCAGGGTTTAATTTTGATAAGTTCATTTTCAGTGTAAAGTATAATTCTCGCAAATATTCTGATTGCACAGCTTGTGCAAGACACCTTGTTACGAGCAGGTGTCTAAAAAATATTGGCTTCTTAACACCGAAGTGTGTAAAAACCCCTTAACTTTTTTCATTAAGCTAAGCAGTTCTAACGATAAGAGACGCAGACGTTTCCTCATCTAAACAAGTACGTAAGTGAACTCTTCACTTTGCCTGTACACATCACGCTCTCCCCCACTGGCGTCAATGTTTTATAAACTGCTACCCTCCACCTTCCAACAATTTTTCCGTCTTTTCCAATTGAAGCACAAATTTATTGTATCAATAACCAATAGATTTTCTTCGTCTCGGGAATTTCTTTTCCATTTCGTTCAGCTGAAGTCACCTCGCAGTTCCTTCTTTCATTGTCGCTTTCAAAAACGTTTCGTTCCTTTTCCTTGTTTTTCTTCTAGTCCCATGCGGGGACCATTCTTCTGGGCAGAGAAGCGCCTAGTACTGAATACACACACAAGAGTGGAAGTGCTTGTTTCCACTTACAAGAAAGTAAAGTCATTCGTTTCACTTTAGTAAATAAAATACTGTCTACAGAGTTTGTTGTTCATTTTCATGATTATCGATAAAAGGAAGAAATACTTTTAAAGCAACATTTTCAGCTCCCCAAAACACACACAAACACACACAGACATCGTTCGAAAATGTTATCTGGATCTGTTTAGAAAGAAAATAACGCACACAAAATAACTTTCTGTGCACGAGATGATGCAATATGTGGTCTCATATCCTTTCCTGTGGCGCAACAGCCCAAACCGGGCCTAGGCCGCCTCCTTTTGGAGTTTACCAAATCACCTTCAGACACACCACAGTCGGCAGGACTCCTCTGGACGAGTGATCGGTCCGTCGCAGAGACCTCTACCTGACAACACACAAACATTCACAAGAGGCAAATATCCACGCCCCCGGTGGGATTCGAACCCACGATCCCAGAAAGCGCTCAGCCAAAAGACCCACGCCGTAGACCGCGCGGCCACTGGGATCGGCATGTGGTCTCATGTAGCATGGGTAAAATATTTAGTATTATTGGCCCGACATGTGTGATTTCCTACAAGGCAAATCCTTGGATAAACATGCAGCAGAAAATTAAGAGCTTAAGTTACATTTGACCGATTTATCCGGGAGGCACAGCAACCAGACTGTGTATATGATCACTCACCTCACCTCCACTTGGGGTCGAGATTAATTACACTGAGCTTCACCTCAATCTTCACACACCACCCTCATGGTGAGGGACAGGCAAAATGGAGAAATAAAAATAAAACTTGGTCGGAAAATGTCAAAGCGACGACTTCGTACATGAATGCTTAGATTCGGGGGGGGGGGTTGGGAGTTATACAGTTGATCTTTCTTACTACGATTGACTGCTCAGATAAAACATGTTAACCAGCTGTCCCAATGGAGCAGAATTCTTCTTGACAAGCGAAGACTTCCTCAATTATTTATGACATTCCCCTATTTTTATGGAACACGGAAGTTTATTATCTTGTTCACAAGATAATCGATACCACTCCCTTTCCTTAGCCAGACGAATCCAGTCCACGTCCCCCCATCCTATTTCTCTACAATTTATCCAAATATCCTTCCACTTATGTCAACGTTTTTCAAATGTTCACTTTCCATCGGGTTCCAATATAATCTCTAAAACACCACCACCACCACCACCACCACCACCACCACCACCACCACCACCACTACAACTACTACTAATAATAATAATAATAATAATAATAATGATAATGCCACTGCTCCTACTGCTAATGCTGCTGTTGCTACCAGCACAAGGACGACGACGTCGTCTTTGCTGTTTCGACTACAACTATCACAGTTAACATTATACACTGGCTTGTGTGAGAAAACGTGAGAAATGTGAATCAGTTTCGATTCTGAACACTTACAAACAAAAGCGAAATTCCTTACTGCTACAAGAAATATCGCTTTTATACATACTCGTAAAAGACGCTGTACTGACTGCAAAAGACACGCAGCGTTCAGCGGCATATGAGCACATTCAAGATGAGTGAGGTCAATGAGGAGGAGTTTTACATACATATGTATATACATATATAGTCCTACTGGAAATACAGCCTTCTCAAATTAACAAGTTTTCTTTTCTTTTTCAGTCTTATTTCTTGAGTTAGCACTCGCAATGCTTTGAATCGCATAACAGAAAAGAAGGGCTGGAACTTCGTTTCACACTGTTCCCTTTCATCTCAAGTAGTTCTAAGAAGGTGACACAAGAACTGCTGATACAACCAACAGCAACACTGCTTGGTAATAAAAACCCGTGCTTTATGCCGAGGTTAGAATCATTTGAATAATCTTATTGTGCTTGCAGAATAGATATGAAACAGCGACATGAGCTTTATAAATGAAATAACCTAACCAAATCTCCTTCCTTATTCTTAATAAGGAGCCACGGTGAGCAAAGCGGTTCTATATTAACCCTTTAAAGACGAAGCATATCTGTTTTATATAAGGACTCAGTGCGTACCGCGCTGTAAACACTCCACTTCGCTTATAAAAACCAATCTCTTAGTGTTTTATAAGGCAAAAGTTGCTGTTTGTTCTGAGATCCGTACAAAACACATAAACGCGATGTGGGCACCACGTAGAATTTTTTAATGTTAAACCTGGTGGTACGTAAAGTTACCGCTAGGCTTTAAAAGGTTAAACCTTTAAAGACGAAACGTGTCTGTTTTACATAAGGACTCAGTGCGTACCGCGCTGTAAACACTCTCCACCCCGGTTATAAAAACCAATCATTTAATTCTGTATAAGACAAAAGTTGTTGTTTGTTCTGACATCCGTACAAGACTCATAAACGCAATGTGGGCATCATGTAGAATTGTTGAATGTTAAAGCTGGTGGTATGTAAAGTTACCGCTAGGCTTTAAAAGGTCAAACCTTTAAAGAAGAAACGTGTCTCTTTTACATAAGGACTCAGTGCGTACCGCGCTGTAAACACTATCCACCCCGGTTATAAAAACCAGTCTCTTAATGTTTTATAAGGCAAAAGTTGCTGTTTGTTCTGACATCCGTACAAAACACATAAACGCAATGTGGGCACCACGTAGGATTTTTTAATGTTAAACCTGGTGGTATGTAAAGTTACCGCTAGGCTTTAAAAGGTTAACCTGCAGAGACTAAGATACGCACGCGTGTGTAGCAAAGCAGCATTAAGACTGTGTTGCGCCAACCGCTTTTATTTCCTTGGATTGAAGCCGAGGGCACTCATGCTTTTCAGCAAGACACTACTCGAATCCAATTCCCCGTCTGAGGCAGACTGTGTACAGTGTGAGAATTCTTGCGGCTTTTGTAAATTCTCACAAGTAACCACGAGCAAAATTAGACCCTGGTAGTATAGTCGGAAAGTTCAACATCACTAATATCAAAATGCGCCGTTAAAGACAAATACAAGCTCATTAGATCAACCAACAATCCTAACAACTTCTGTCCTTAATAACAGATCTTTCACGAACTTCTCGGCACACTCAGTTGCCACTTTCCAAAAAAATTCCTTATCAAAATCCTGTATGCTGCTCTTCTTACCCTCACCCAAGCAACATATTAGCCCGTCTTAACCAAGCGGAATATAGAAAGAGTGTAACAGACAGGACTATGAGAAATGTACACACAATATTGATACAGAAACCTGAAGGCAAGAGAATTAGGCGTAGTGAGAACATAATATTAAAAGTACGCTTGCAGAAATATGACATGGTGTGGGAACTGTTTTAATGTTGATCAGTGCATAACACGGTGTGGGAGGGGCTCTTGAAATGTGCTTTAACCTTTTAAAGCCTAGCGGTAACTTGACATACGACCAGGTTTAACATTAAAAAATTCTACGTGGTGCCCACATTGCGTTTATGTGTTTTGTACGGATCTCAGAACAAACAGCAACTTTTGTCTTATAAAACATTCAGAGATTGGTTTTTATAACCGAAGTGGAGAGTGTTTACAGCGCGGTACGCACTGAGTCCTTATATAAAACAGATACGCTTCGTCTTTAACCTTTTAAAGCCTAGCGGTAACTTTACATACCACCAGGGTTAACATTAAAAAATTCTACGTGGTGCCCACATTGCGTTTATGTGTTTTGTACGGATCTCAGAACAAACAGCAACTTTTGCCTTATAAAACATTAAGAGATTGGTTTTTATACCCGAAGTGGAGAGTGTTTACAGCGCGGTACGCACTGAGTCCTTATATAAAACAGATACGCTTCGCCTTTAAAGGGTTAATGAAGAAAGAACTGCGAGCCCTGAGCTTTTCCCAGTGTACGAGAGGATTCTTTTCTTCTGGAATGTAATATTGCGTCACTGGGTAGTCGGTTCCCGACGTTTCGAAGCAACATAATGTCTTCTATCTTCACGGATCGAAACGTCCAAGGGGAACTGGGAAGTGGACAAACGAACTGGGGTTTTGAGTAAGAACTGTGAGGGCTGTAGGAGTTCATTACGCTAAAATTTTCACTTACGAATTCAGCGCACATTATTTAATTTTAATTCGCATCTTCAAAGAGAATGTAACTGGGGATAACAGCGGGGATTATGTTACCGGCATGTCAGACAAATTTTTTGGTGTGACAAAGACGCGCCACAAAAGCGTTCCAAGATTTCATAAATAATTCTCCACTGAGACGCCATATGACCCTCAGTCCACCACGGGTCTGCATATTTTTGAAGATATTAATTCCTCTTGCATTTAATTGCTGTGTTATGCCGTATCGCAGACCCTCGCCTCGCATTTCTCATGCAGCAAGCCGTTTTGCCTGGCTTCCTGTTCACAATCATATATATATATATACACACACACACACACACACACACATACATATATACAAGGTACTGAGGGCCACTTGCTTGTTGGTGTTCACCCTATTCTGCTGCAGATGAATGCTG
Organism: Coptotermes formosanus; assembly: GCA_013340265.1. NCBI lineage: Eukaryota > Metazoa > Arthropoda > Insecta > Blattodea > Rhinotermitidae > Coptotermes > Coptotermes formosanus. The sequence goes on along the minus strand of BLKM01007531.1, from coordinate 9,015 downwards.
TACTTAGTTAGATTACGTCCACCGCAACAGATTGGTCCTGGCTTGCCTCATTCATCCCAGGGAGGGGTAACTAACATCCATGCAAGTCTCGACTCCGGCATAATTCATAGCACACAACATCCACCTACTAACACAGAGCTATCCTTTTAGGTCCCATTTATCACCCATTTCTCTCAACCTGCGTACTCTCATTGTACCGCCCGCATTTCTATATTAATGCTCTCTGCGTTTAGGATATAATTCTGTAAGCTGGTTCTTTCAAATTATGGTAATGACGTAAGAATGTGGCTCATGGGATTTTAATGCCGTAATGTAATTCCACTGCCATCATGTTAAAGCTTGGGTATCTCGCACCGGGTGTGGTAACGGTAAAGTCAAACTTTAAACAACACAGCATACAATTGTTTCATTTTACTCTCAAATGGAAGTGTTATGTTCCTCACACATATACTAGAAAACAAGGGAATCAGAAACACTCGTGGAATTTTGCTTTACGGTTCTGCGTGTGAATCACTGCTGGATATGAAAGGTGCGTACGCGTAAGTACTTGGAATAAGTAGTCTGCGAAAGGTATTGACTGTTGAGAACCAATAATGTCTATGGGCATATATTTTCTTTACTAGTGGTGGAAGACAGAATGCAGCTGTTAGACTTTAATTTGTTTTTAGACAGTTCCAAAATTAGCTAAATAAGATTTGTATTCAGACATTTACAGAATTGGCATACCTGTATCAATTATAACATTATTTTGCAATTGTTAATGTCTTTATTAAGTACGGATTACAAAATGACTGCGTTACTGTTAATGAAACCCGTTAGCAAGCCATGTACTGTTTGCATCAGTGATTACATAAAGACCTAATAATTAGTTTCTACCAAAACACGTTTCAATTTTCCACCTATTACATGTCGACAACTGCAATAAAATGTAAAACTGAATGATAGCCAGCATATCCACTACCGCCACAACTTACAGCATAACACTGATCAGTATTTGTACTACTGACACAGTGACAACGATGGTGTTACATGTACAGATTAGAAAAACAAAAAATATAATAATGGTAATCATAAACTTTGGAAAACACAAAAGTTCATTGCAGCCTCTAATTCTAGCGAAACTGGTCACTCAGTTAGCCCTGTATCTGGGGTTCGTGTCACAAAATGTTTAATCGAAAGTTAATGGAAAATGTGGTTTAACCCGACGGAATTTTGCCAGTGTGGAGGGGGTGCGTAAATCACGATGAACGGACGTTCTCTGCTAGCTAAATACTTATTCATACAAGGGGTAATTTACTTTCTGGGGCAGAGTTTACTGAAACCCAATTTCTGAGGTCTACTATTAAAGTACTTGGCAAGCAAAAAGCAGGCTCTGAGGAGAATGTTAGGACTTTCCGAATGTCTTGTTGCAGACTGTAACCACATCACTGGGCTTACTGCACCTGCAAATGTTACGTAAATAGTAAGGTACATTTCAGTCTGACGAATTCGCCGTTACGAAAGACAAAGAAATTCGCGATACGTCGAAAATGAATCGCAAAGACCGGAAACTGGTAACTCTGATTGTGTTAATATATTAGGTAAAAACATAACGTACCACAACATCGAGCAACCAAGAGTTTGTAGACCACGTACAGAGGCCTAGAAGTAACTGCAGAGAAAACTTAGATACGTTGATGTCGCGTCAAGCGAATGCAATTCTGGGTGTTCAAAATATGACTCAATTAATTTAATGAAATTCCTAGTTTACTCAGCGCATGTAAAGTTACCTGTCGTCAGACTCACCTCGCGACATACACTTTGATCATGTAAAGTTGTTCGTCTCTTAGCCCACGTACAGACGTCATTTGACTAACGTAACGTCATGTAAACCTATCAATCTGTCACTTCGATTACATACAGTGTGCCACTTGGGCCATGCAAATTTGTCATTTGTTTCACGTAATGCCGGTTCGTGTAAATTTATTTGTCATTTAGTTCAAACACAGTTCACTGTAAAATGTCCGTCTCTTAAATCTTACAGTAAGGAAGAGTAAAAAGTATCTACACAAAAGATGAAGAAAGTTTCGGTAAGTTGTGTTTTGTCTGACATACTTGTAACAGCCTGAAACTGTCAGTGCAGGAAAGTCAGTTGCTGGTACAGTACGAAGGAAAAGAGTGCGCTGTCGTAAATCATGTGAGTACAAGCAGTACAAATCACACACGTGTTATTCTGATTAACTGCACAAAAGCTGTGGAGTCTTTTTAGCAATGCGAGAGTAAGAAATAAAACGATGACATCGCTAGCGTGTACATTCCAACGCCTGGACACTTGTCACAAAATATACCATGATATTACCACCGCTATATTCTATTGTTCCTAAAACCGTTATGGCCTGTACTGCGGAAGAAAAAATTGTACTGTGGGAGCGTAGACTGTAAAGTGAGCAGTCCATACGGCAATGTATTGCTCATGTTCTTACGGCGATCTGTATTGCTGATGTTAGAACAGAAAGAGGCACCTGTCTTCCTTCTAAGCAACTTAGTCCTAACCCCAAACTTTACGGTCTCCTGTACTTTGCTGCGGCTCCTTCAAAGAAACTACGGCATCCTCCTGATGCAGCGCCGCTCCACCCTCTCAGATCCATACCGCCTCCCCCACCCCAAATCCAACTAGCGCTTGGTGACAAATTAAACACCATGTTTGAATGATAGGCCCTCCGGTTCAGAGCATTTGTCGTCGTCGTCGTCGTCGTCGTCGTCATCGTCCTCCTCCTCCTCCTCCTCCTCCTCCTCCTCCTCCTCCTTGTTGTTGTTGTTGTTGTTGTTGTTGTTGTTTACGCCATAAGCTTGAAAACAACCGCGCCCCACTGTGCCTTCCCTATTCTCAATAACACGGTTGTGTTTGGTATTAATAAAAGTGAGGAAATACTAAAAATCCAGACAAAACCCAAAAATCAGTTTAAACTTGGCTTTACACGAGACATTTTTAAGTGTTAACTATACACGTTTCTATAGATTCTTATACACGTGGCTTATAATAAACTTCAAGATACTGAATCAGACAGGCTTCCTTATTGCTTTTCATCCTTTGTATTTTAAATAAAATTACAATGTTTGCTCTTCGCTTCAGATTTCTTTATGGCGAGGCACTAAGGTACCTTGAGCACGAAGTGACTAAAATAACAATACATAATAGGGGGGTCTCACGTAGCACGCTGTTGGTCAAATATTATTACAACCATCAAATCAAGAAAGATTTCACATGCCTGGGATGCAAAATGCATTTAGATTTATGGTCTATATATGGAAGGATACTATTAAACTGGATGTAAGAGAAACAGTAGTTGAGGGTCTGGGCATATGCTCCTGACTGGCTGTGAGAGATCTTTGTTCCAGAAAGGCAAACAAAGCATTCACCAGTACAGGGCGCCGGGTGTCATTCTGAAGCACGACTGCACCAGAGTGAGATATTCGTAACTGTTAACTGTTCACGACAATACAGCCGCACACATTACCAGTTCAACGCCGTGTATTCAGTAGCGACAGACTCGTTCTCTGACACCCCCAGTTGCAAGACGATACAAAAACCACGCACAGTACGTATAGAAAGAACTGAAAATTTTCAGACTGACGATTCAAGTATTGCACGACAAACACACATAAAAAAAGCAGCACACAGACATTCTATTTCATTCCAAATACAAAATAATTAGCATAATCAATTTAATAATAATGTAAACGCAGTGCGTTTTAAGAGAAACCCACTGAAACAACACCGCACTTTGCCTATCATTACACGTGATCAAGACAGTACAAGGCAGCTGTCTCTGTCCACACCATGAAGGCAATATAGGGGGATAGAGGTATAGCTCCACTCATTCCTAATTAGGGCACCAAACCGAGGCGAGCCGTTGACTTCATGCCCTAGCACCTTTAACGCAAGGAAAACACAGTACCAGTCACAGTGTTACTCTGAATGCTATCGTAAGCTCTCTAAGCACCAAGTAACTTGGTGACGTAGATACTGAATATTATATACGTGTCCATTACATGTATGTATTACAGTTTCATTCGTCAGTACAAGTGAATAAGATGTGAAGCAGATATTGAGATGGCATTGATATATGTCGTTTTACCACGCAGCCTTACCTCCCTGGCAAAGTAAATTAAGTTAGGACGCAGAGAAAGCAGAGAGGCAATCTCGATACTGAGTTAAACTTTTTAGGCACTTCCACGTCTAACAATTAATATTCATATACGACTCTATGCCATAAGAGAGAGGGAACTGATTATTTATACACAGAGAAATGAAGTGTGAGGGTGCGAACTGAATTCAGCTAGGTTATATAAAAGCAGGAACTATCTTGGGCACCTCCATATTTCTGAACACCTCATGGATAGTACGGTATCAAGGACTTCGTATACTTTCCTTCCTTAGCGTATCATATGCGCGCGCGCGCGCGCGTGTGTGTGTGTGTGTGTGTGTGGGAATATGCAACCATTACAGACCACATTGACGTCTAATTTTAAGCCATGATTATCTATTATAAATACAAATTACATTTTCTTTGACTTAGTTGTGTGTATTATTTGTACTCATTTACACGCTATTAACCCTTTAAAGACGAAGCGCATCTGTTTTATATAAGGACTCGGTGCGTACCGCGCTGTAAACACTCTCCACTTCGGTTATAAAAACCAATCTCTTGATGTTTTATAAGGCAAAAGTTGCTGTTTGTTCTGAGATCCGTACAAAACACATAAACGCAATGTGGGCACCACGTAGAACTTTTTAATGTTAAACCTGGTGGTACGGAAAGTTACCGCTAGGCTTTAAAAGGTTAATCTTGTCTTCCTTATTTTAAATTCTTTTGATTTAGTCTCGATATTTTGTAAACCTTCTGGTGTATTAGTGTCTCCTTCTAAACTTACTTCGTTTAAATATCATATTAAATTAATTTCTTTTTAAAAGTTTACACACTTTTAACCGAATGTTTGCCAAACTTTGTACATTCTATACTTAAAACGTGATGGGAGTTGATCCAATTTACTTCTCATCAGTTACTGATAACTCAAATATTCTCTGTGTGCCGCGACGTCAGTCAAAATATGAGCACATTCTGAACTCGCTGGCTTGTGCACAATTATAACAGCAGGCACGTCACTCCATCGGCTTGTGCCGTAACAAAGTTATTTATTATACAGTTACCGGCTCCAGACATTTCACACCCGTTACTGTGCAATCTGCAGCTCTTCGGAACAGGAATTTTGAGTCTTAATATTTTCTGTGCCGCTAACAGCATACGGCACAGTTCTTCTTGAGTAGCTAATATCACCTGAACTAAATATGAAATTCCCTTCCTTCTGCAGAACCAGAAGCTACATTACCGTGTATTTTGTTCCCCACTCTGGCGTTGAGGGTCTTTGCTACAGTATTCTTAATCTGCTGCATTTTCCACGAATTGTAAAGCACATTAAAAGAACCCACATAAAAAGGATGCGAAGTGTAAGGGTAATTTAACAAAATTTGCATATACATAGGCCTATGTACATATAACACACACACACACACACACACACACACACACGCTCGCAGTAACGCGCGTGCACGCGCGCGCATGCCCACATAAATACATATTCACACACACATACGTACATCCGTAACTTATGACTGGGAAATTTAGTCAGACTCTACAGTTCCGCCAGTTGAAGGTCACGAACATGGATGTGGGGTTCAGATCTCCTTCCAGACGACCGTACAAATATTAGATTATGTCAGCAAAATCGTGCTGTCAATACGTAGGGCGATTATGCAGCAGCAGGTAAAGCAAAGTAGCAAATGAACAGGATATAAAGCATTCGAATTTATTTACTGCATGCACTTCGTGCATCGTGCAGTGTTAAAAATAAAAAACAGGGGCTCGGACAGTATCTGTGATATAATGTTAAACCCTACTCAGTTGTACTGGACAGGTAAAGCTGCTCTCAGTCTCGAGGTCAGTGGTTCTTAACCTGTGGTCCACGGACCCGGGGTCCGTTAACTTGGAGGGGATGGTGGGATGGATGGATGGATGGATTAACCCTTTAAAGACGGAACGTAATCTGTTTTATATAAGGACTCAGTGCGTACCGCGCTGTAAACACTCTCCACTTCGGTTATAAAAACCAGTCTCTTAATGTTTTATAAGGCAAAAGTTGCTGTTTGTTCTGAGATCCGTACAAAACACATAAACGCAATGTGGGCACCACGTAGAATTTTTTAATGTTAAACCTGGCGGTATGTACAGTTACCGCTAGGCTTTAAAAGGTTAATTAAGAAGCCCCATGTGTTGTATTACCACATTACATATTCGTTACTTTTTAATATTTTGAAATCTGTACTTGAGCATAATTTGTTTGCTTTGTAATACCGTCTATAATATAACAGACTGTAGATTCTGTATCCAGGTATCTTATTTTATGCCTTCAAATACACTTTTCTGAGAACGGGTCCGTAGGTTTAACCAGGCTCTCAAACGGGTCCGCGGCACAAAAAAGGTTACGAGCCACAGCTCTAGGCTATTCCAGCTGAGCTGGTTTGAGCCAAAGTTCTAGTATGAGAACAGGGGCCGATACTGTCCCCCGACCCCCAAAAGGGAATGTTTTTATTTTTGGCACGGGAGGATGGACAAAGCCAATAAAGCAAATGACTCCAAAAGCGATTCATCGTCATCAGAGTTACAATGACTAGCTGTCACAGCGTCATCATGTTATTTGCAACGTAAAAAACATCGTTCAATATGTAGCTACTCCCAATCAGCTGGATATGGCAGATGGGCCTAACGTATCTCTTCACATGTTTCATGTTTGTCTGCGTTGCTGGTTCCTTCTCACTTGCTGCTATTCACTTAATGTTCTTATACAACGTCCCCGTAACATAGCTTCCTTGGTGAGTTCAAACGCACGCAGTCTCGCTACTGAAAGTCTCTTGTGTCGAAGATAAAAAGGCTCTCTTTTTTTTCATTATGTCGACTGGTAATGCCCAGAATGCTGTTTCCTTTACCACTTAACGGCGTGTTATTACTACAGACACAATTTATTTACTTTCCCTTAAGTGAATTACAAATCCATGTAGAGCCCGACGGCACATAACCCTGGGATTCTGCCCCAAAACTTTGCGTCCATCACCGTCATCGTACCAGGAATATCACAAGCAACTTCAGGAAACACAGAAAGACATTGCAAAATATTTACAGTACATCTTATATGTAATTTATATGGAAGGAAATGATCGTGTTCTCTGCTGGATAAAAGTTACGTAACTGTCTGCAGTTCTATGCTGTTACTCTTATTATCTTCATGTAAATCTACGGCTCGTACAGAAGAAACCAATACAGGTTGCGGCTTAGTTTCGTGAGAATAAAAATGATCTCTTTCTGGCTCTATGTGTTTTATTTTGTCCATCTGAGGATAACGACAGATGTCCCTTTCTCTCCTGTGTACGCACGTAACAACCAGTATGTTTGGGACTAATCCAAAACACGGTTTAATAAAGAAACAGCCGTTTAAAATGCCGGATTGTTATTGCAACCTCAGCGCAGTGTTTATTCTCCAGTTCCATTCTGTAGCATGTTTATAATATTTTATACTTGATAAGTTCGGTTTGTTTTTCTGAACCAAACATACTCGCAAGCTGATACGCTTTTATAGCCCCAGGCCTTAAAATCTAATTTTCTGTTTAAACAGTGTTTTATTATCGTGTAAGGGTCTTCCATATGAATGTTCATAACGCTATTCTTGTTACAGGAACAGGTATCAACCGTGGAACACGACAAGAATTTGAACACAGTGTAGTGTTTTTATTTTAAAACATTTATTCGAGATAGAAACTTTAATGCAGCTCTGTGCGGTTATTGTAGAATTCACAAAAGATATGTAATGTAGGTATAACGTACCACTGGGGCCCGTTTGCGTCACCCTTGTTGCCGTGGAAAAGCAATAAGTATTGTATATTTTAAGTGTGTGTCGGGAGCCTTAGTTGTCCAGCATGCAAAGCGCATGCGCCGTATTCTACTGTCATCGGAGGTCTGTCGGACTCCACCATATTTTTTCACATTATCTCATAAACGATACAATTTTCGGGAAAGAGTTATTGTACATCAAACGTGAGTTTCGATTTTCTCTACGTTTGCCTGAAACATTTCTCATTCTAAGAAGAATTCAGCGAGATACTTATGATAAATGTACATGGGTTTTCATGTAAAGTACCCGTTATTCTTGTCAGATTTTAATGGAACTTAAATTTTCTGCACACATTTTCGAAAAAAACACTCGAACATGAAATTTCATGAAAATCTGTTCAGTGGGATCCGAGCTGTTCTATTCGGACGAACGGACGGACAGAAATGACGAAGTTAATAACCACTTTTCGCTATTTTGCGAACGCGCGCAACAAGAGGGTGTGGTTGCAAGTCATGTGATGAGATATGATGTAGTGTCTTCCATGCTCGCATAGTGCAGAACCTCTCGCAGTTTCAGAAATTTATGAATTTACTCATTTACTAATTTGGAAAATGGGTCGATCAGACACTGTTATCGGGTTGACACTAGTGTGCTGTAGCAGTCAGTGCATACGTTGGGTGTTTTAATAGTTTTAGGAAAAGGGCGGAGATGAGAGGGCCTAACAGCCGCGTTTCGAAGTCGCAAATTGTTACGCCTCGAATTTATATCGGAGCCAAGTTAAAGCCGAACGTATTTCAACCTTGTAGCTCCAGCTTGCTCCATGTGACAAACCACCAGTCACTCGCATTCATGTCTGAATATCAGTACACAATTAAACAGTCCCACAGAATAGTACCACTTCTTTTTATCAGATAAAATGCCGGTGTCTGAAAACCAGCATCATTTTATTTTTGGCCACATAATGACGAAATCCAAATAAAATAATCCACTGACAAAAATATATCAAAAGGTGAAGCGCAGAAAAAAAAACGGGAAAAAATTCGAAGTTTTGTTTCTAACCCGATGAACATTCATTGCGATGGAAATCTTCCG